>JAQNBH010000001.1:5743186-6246959 GCA_028752905.1 Cladorhizidae sp. MBARI D1340-BT2
CGTCGTCATCATCATCATCAATTTATTTTTCGACTGTCATTATCATTATTATATCATATTATCATTATCAACATTATTTATGATCATATTATTATTTTTACTGTATTATTATATTATTATTATTATTATTATCATCATCATCATCATCATCATCATCATCATCATCATCATCATCATCATCATCATCATCATCATCATCATCATCATCATCATCATCATCATCATCATCATCATCATCATCATCATCATCATCATCATCATCATCATCATCATCATCATCATCATCATCATCACCACCACCACCACCACCACCACCATCATCATCATCATTAATTTATTTTTCGATTATCATTATCATTATTATATCATATTATCATTATCAACATTATTATTGTTATTATTATTTATGATCATATTATTAATATTATTATTATTATTATTATTATCATTATTATTATTATTATTATTATTATTATTATTATTATTATTATTATTATTATTATTATTATTATTATTATTATTATTATTATTATTATTATTATTATTATTATTATTATTATTATTATTATTATTATTATTATTATTATTATTATTATTATTATTATTATTATTATTATTATTAAGGGAGGAGGTTAGTTTTCACCCTGTGTTGTTCTGTCTTGTCTATTAGCAGAACTACACAAGAACTTACGGATGAGTTTTAGAGAAGGGTTAGGCATGGGTCAAGGACCAATCCATTAAATCTTGGTGGTGGGTTGGGTTTGCTAGAAGCCACCATCGCCAGAAACAGCACAGCACCTGGCGTCGTAGGCCATTTTGTTTGGATATACTTGCGCATGCATGTTTTGTGTTGGCAATGCTAGCTCATTAACTACGCAGACAACAACGAAATACACTAGCTATTTTACAGCTCGCTTAACCCAAGCAGTTTGTTAGCGAGGCTGACTCCATGCAACCACTCTCTTTGTTGACCAGGCTGACCCATGCTGCCACTCTATTTGTTGACCAGGCTGACTCCCTGCAGCCACTCTCTTTGTTGACCAGGCTGACCCATGCTGCCATTCTCTTTGTGGACCAGGCTGACTCCCTGCAGCCACACTCTTTGTTGACCAGGCTGACTCCCTGCAGCCACTCTCTTTGTTGACAAGGCTGACTCCATGCAGCCACTCTCTTTGCTGACCAGGCAGACTCCCTGCAGCCACTCTCTTTGTTGACCAGGCTGACTCCCTGCAGCCACTCTCTATGTGGACCAGGCAGCCACTCTCTTTGTGGACGAGCCTCGTGATTGTCGTAGAAAAATCATCGGGAGTGGCGGAGTTTTGCAGTCTCCGGTTGCTCTCGTTATTTCCATGCTCTCTAAATTTGTGGGCGTGTATTGGATAACTGTGCCAAAGTCGCATGGAACCCAAATTTGCAGATGCATTTCCGTGTTCATTGATGAGGTTGACGGGAGCAGTGTGGATGTGGCATGCTTCCATTCAGGATTTGCATCAAAGGAGATTTTGTTAAACCCCACCCTTTGACTTTCCAGGACATTTGATATTATACAACCAGGATTGCATTCACACCTTGCAATTATGTCATGTGACAGCTAAATTATGGTAACAACAATTAACCACAGTTATGACCACATCATATGAATATCATTATACCAGTTACTGTGAGTACATACACGTTTATGATTTGTATACTAACATTTGGTGATTTGACAAAAAGTAATGATATGGCCTTGTAGCCCAATAATACAAGGCCAACAGTCAATGTATTATTGGGATGGAGAGGGAGTGGTCAGAGCTGCAGATAGGCTGTCGGAGCTAGGTGACACTCGCCAACATAATCCATCGTGTCTACCAACATAATTTATTATAATTTCAGCAGAAATGTCAACACAATTATGCCTTTGCTATAGCTACTGTTCAACACTCGAACTAGTCATTGGTCACAGTTATTTGAATTTGAACAACTTTCAATAACCTTCTCAATAATCAACTTCAAATTGTATTCTCTCGATGTTTCGACTAGATGCTATAGCCTTCATCAGGAAGTTCTGATGAAGGCTAGAGCATCTAGTCATTATTCCTGATGAAGGCTAGTCACCATTCCTGATGAAGGCTAGTCGAAACTTCGAGAGAATACAATTTGAAGCTGATTATTGAGAAGGTTATGTTAATGTTAAGTCAACTGAGAGTTCATTGAGAAATAGGAATCTGATTGGAATTCTGCTGCATGAGGATTAACTAATTTGGTGGTTTCTAAAACCTGAGAAGACTTCCTGATCCGTGCCTTCATCATCCGAGAGGTGGTCATCGCCACATGTCTGAGTCTGAAGGTCAGCAGCAGGTTGGAACAGTGGCTAAACATGCCATGGCTCCACGATAGAAATTATGTGTCTCAGGTAGCTATCTATTTCATCGGATTCATCGGAATCATCCTCAGAGAAGGCAAAGTCTTCACTAGTAACTCGGGGAAAGAACATCTTCGAACGTCAATCATTCACTTATTTTGAGGATGTCACGACCATGGGTCGTCAGTAGCTGCCTACATTTTTCATTACACTTTTACTGGTCATTTCCTGACTCGATATTCAGAGAACATATAGAGATGCCGTTTTCCAATGGTGTGCTAATTATATCTACAGAGCAAGCGGTTGATTTATTACTGATTTAGAATTCCTCTATATGCCACTTGCATCCGTTAAGAGTTAACGAGGTAATCATTTCACACTTCGACAAAATTGCACGCCAAATTTCTGTGGCATTTTTATCTTGCAGTTTGTCATATAGGAACTAAATATCACTAAACTTTCACTGACTTTGGGTGCATGTAAGTACCACGAGCACACAGATGCTAATATGCATATATAGACCTGTACACTGACTGGACACTATGGTTGTTGATGCCTATGGTTTTGATGTTACTCCTGATATATAGCCTTGCAGAAGTCTTGTTGGTGGTTGATTGGTACATACAGTATACCCTTGCATATCCGAACCTCGATTATCCGAACGCTCGGATTATAGTCAATTGGGGTAAAAAAAAGCCGTTTCCCTTTTAACTTTACTTTTTAAGAGCCAGAGTAAAGGATTTACTAAAAACACATGTGCCATCCTCTAGTACTTTACTATCAAATGATGACTACATAAATTAAAAAAATATATCCTATGTCCTATAATGAAATATTAATAAAAATATGGTGGCTTTTTTTTACCCCATGAAAGGGGTAAAAAAAAGCCGGTTCGGGGTAAAAAAAACCCACCCCTTTTAAAATATACTAAACAGTAAAATCAAATGTAAATACTTCAATATTTTATCAATTGAATCTTTTTTCATTAAAATTTGTTCAAATACTACAATAAATAGTACAGTAATGGTTAACAGTTGGGTTTTATTGCATTTTTCTTTAAGAAAAATACTTGAAAATGTTTATCACTTTTGCTTCACACTCGAACTTCAGCAGTGCCTTCCCTCGACTAACTGTTTCCACTACTGGCTGAACAGGGCCAGGGCAATGATCCACTGCTCTCCACATCTTCCTGCTTTGGCCAATCGTAGAAAATGTGTGTTGAGTCTGTGCTTCGCTCTTTTTTTTTGGTGATGGAAGGTAAATTCAGCTGATGTGGGATCAGCATCTTCGTCATCACTGAAAACTTTTGTTATGATGAAATAGTCCATGTACCATTGATAATCAATGACTAAAGTTGGTTTATTCATATTCAGTTACCACATTATATTATATATATATACTATTGTATCATTCTGTCCATCAGAATGATGCAATAGTCCATGTACCATTGACTAGGTGGTTTATTCATATTCAAATAATTCATATTACTCACAATTATGCTTTAACTCACAAATTAGCATGACTGGAGAAGAAAAAATGAAAATATAGTTTCGAAAAAAGACTAGAAAAAAATTGCCCCCAAAAACACCTGGCTTTTTTTTACCCCGAGTGACCAAAAATATCTGGGTTAAAAAAAAGCCGGTCCAAAAATCCCTAAAATATCAACCAAAAAAAGATTTTTTTTTGTCAATGAATAAACCATTTAGTAACTATTTTCTTTTGGCTAGCGTTCATAATTTACTAACTAGTTCGATTAATCTACCCAAAAGTTCAGGTGAGCCAGAAAAAAGTTAATTTCGGGTATTTTCTACATGTTTAGGTTCTTTATTTTGTCATGTCCTCCAAGTCAATATTTTTATACAAAAACACACATTAATGAAAAGCACATTAAAAGTACTTGATAGATCAAGGATCGTTTAAATTCTTAAAGCAGCTGTGTCTTCCCCAGACCCCTGGTCTTTTTTTACCCCAACTTACCCCCCGGCTTTTTTTTACCCCAATTGACTATATCCGAACTCCAGATAATAAACCTGGTAATGGTCGTTGCTCTGCCAATTTGTTTACGTGAGTTGCACGTGGAAACTAGTTCAGTTTGCTTTGGCCAGCAAAAGGAAGAGAGTAGTTTTGTACATCGAGTCAAGATAGCCGTTCTAAGCAAGATATCAAATGGAGCCACTCAAGCCGGACTAGCGGAAGAGTAAGGCGTAGGGAAGTTGACAATAACGGACATAAAAAAGAACGAAGCCAAACTTTGAGAGTTCGCAGGCAACCTTGACTGTTGGGGGATAAGTTCAGCTCGCAAAGTCATGCGCCATGCTAAAGACGAACAACTAGAAAATGCTTTATACCTGTGGTTCGTTCAGAAAAGGGGGCAAGGCACTCTAGTCAGTGGACTATTGCTCAGAGAAAATGCAACATTATGAATATAAATAATATGTATGTAAAACAGCATGCCAGTTACTGAGGACCTAAATCCTTCTAGTCCACCAGGAAGTGAGCTTCTTATTATCCCAAGGACCTGCTGATTAAAAGGATATTGAAATTAGTTCAAACGTAATTCAGCATTTTAATTACATTCATGAATTTATCATTAATATCTGTGTGTGTTTTTTGCATCCGAACTTTTAGCTTATCTGAACTACCTTGGGTCCCAATGAGTTCGGATAAGAGAGTGTCTACTGTATTGCACTGTAGGCCTAGTCATCGTTGAAAAGTTGTAACAAGCTCTATATACATGTACCTAGAGCCAAGTTCAGTCTGCCACGTACTGGCCCAGATCATTTACCTCTATACCTAGCTTTAGGTCTCTCCTTGGCCCGGTCTTAGCTGGCATTCTTTAGCCCTAGCTTGAGGTCTTTCCTTAGCCATGGCCCTAGATTTAGATCTCTCACTAGCCCTATATATATATAGGTCTTCCCCTAGTCTTATCATTACGTCTTCCCCTAGCCCTAGCGTGAGGTCTTTCCTTAGTCATGGCCCTAGATTTAGATCTCTCACTAGCCCTATATATATATAGGTCTTCCCCTAGTCTTATCATTACGTCTTCCCTAGCCCTAGCGTGAGGTCTTTCCTTAGTCATGGCCCTAGATTTAGATCTCTCACTAGCCCTATATATATATAGGTCTTCCCCTAGTCTTATCATTACGTCTTCCCCTAGCCCTAGCGTGAGGTCTTTCCTTAGTCATGGCCCTAGATTTAGATCTCTCCCTAGCCCTATATATATATAGGTCTTCCCCTAGTCTTATCATTACGTCTTCCCCTAGCCCTAGCGTGAGGTCTTTCCTTAGCCATGGTCCTAGCTTTAGATCTCTCCCTAGCCGAGGCCTTTTCCTAGTCTATGAATATCCAGAATGAGTGTGTCACACCAATTTAATGTTGTTCTGAGAAGAGGCAGTTCTATGCAAAGTGACAGTACAGAACCTTGAAGAGTTGAAGGCACAACTCTTGCCTGGACATCAAGGCAGCTAGTAATGTGCACGACATTCCCTCCACTCTTGAGTTTTAACTGCTGGGAGAGATGGACTGTCCTTTGGCAAGCTTTGTTAATTGTACAGTCAAGAAAAACTATTGACTAGCCAGTTTTGTGCTTGGTGCACACACCTAGGTATTATGCCCCTCCCACATGTCTGAACATTGTAGCGGTCTGGTTGGGCTATTGTTGCTCTGAATTGTAACCTTGACCCATTTTGTGCCTACATGTATCCGAATTATCTGTCTAGCTAGTTAACATATTTATCCTAGCTAGTGAGACGCATAGTTCAACATTGTTCAAAGCAATGGATGCTAGAGGCCAGTGCAACAGAGGGATCTATCTTTGGAGGTACAATATATATCCAGTGAAGTGTGCAGAATCTATGGAGCTCCAAAGTCATAACTACACACCAAAAATTGTTAGTACCCCCTATCCCCCCCCCCCCCCCCCCCCCCCCCCCCTCTCGAGGTGCTACAGGTAACTTGGACATGGTCATATGCAACATTTTTTTAGTATATCATAAGAGCACACAGAGAGAGCTGTTTTGAGCTAATATCCAGTGAAGTGCGCAGAATCTATGGACCTCTATAGTCGTAATCACTTTTTTAAAATTTTTTACAGGGGGGTGTTGCCTTTTCAGTTTACAGTGATACTTCCCTTATCCAGACCCTCCAGTCCTATCCAGACCCCCCAGTCCTATCCAGACCACCCAGTCCTATCCAGACCCCCCAGTCCTAGGCACTCTTCTCTGCCCCTGGCAGCTTCCTGCAATGTTGAACTTAATAATGGAGGCTGTTTCTGCCTTGTAGTACCTACCAGCTTTGATAGAGCTTTAGCTGTGGCAGAGTACAGCAACTCTCTCAAGACTGGTTCACAATATGACATTTGGTCATCTCAACATCCCATATTCTGCATGGTGCACAAGGTATTGCTATATAATGATACGGAAGCAATCTTAAAACTTCGAACTCCCGACTCCGCCTACAATGGACAGCAGTGCCTATTGGCCCAGCTGGAGTGTACCACCAGCTAGCTAATAGAGTGTACCACCAGCTAGCTAATAGAGTATACCACCAGCTAGCTAATAGAGTGTACTACCAGCTAGCTAATAGAGTGTACCACCAGCTATCTAATAGAGTGTACCACCAGCTAGCTAATAGAGTGTACCACCAGCTAGCTAATAGAGTGTACCACCAGCTAGCTAATAGAGTGTACCACCAGCTAGCTAATAGAGTGTACCACCAGCTAGCTAATAGAGTGTACCACCAGCTAGCTAATAGAGTGTACCACCAGCTAGCTAATAGAGTGTACCACCAGCTAGCTAATAGAGTGTACCACCAGCTAGCTAATAGAGTGTACCACCAGCTAGCTAATAGAGTGTACCACCAGCTAGCTAATAGAGTGTACCACCAGCTAGCTAATAGAGTGTACCACCAGCTAGCTAATAGAGTGTACCACCAGCTAGCTAATAGAGTGTACCACCAGCTAGCTAATAGAGTGTACCACCAGCTAGCTAATAGAGTGTACCACCAGCTAGCTAATAGAGTATACCACCAGCTAGCTAATAGAGTATACCACCAGCTAGCTAATAGAGTGTACCACCAGCTAGCTAATAGAGTGTACCACCAGCTAGCTAATAGAGTGTGTACCACCAGCTAGCTAATAGAGTGTACCACCAGCTAATAGAGTGTACCACCAGCTAGCTAATAGAGTGTACCACCAGCTAGCTAATAGAGTGTACCACCAGCTAATAGAGTGTACCACCAGCTAGCTAATAGAGTGTACCATCAGCTAGCTAATAGAGTGTACCACCAGCTAGCTAATAGAGTGTACCACCAGCTAGCTAATAGAGTGTACCACCAGCTAGCTAATAGAGTGTACCACCAGCTAGCTAATAGAGTGTACCACCAGCTAGCTAATAGAGTGTACCACCAGCTAGCTAATAGAGTGTACCACCAGCTAGCTAATAGAGTGTACCACCAGCTAGCTAATAGAGTATACCACCAGCTAGCTAATAGAGTGTACCACCAGCTAGCTAATAGAGTGTACCACCAGCTAGCTAATAGAGTGTACCACCAGCTAGCTAATAGAGTGTACCACCAGCTAGCTAATAGAGTGTACCACCAGCTAGCTAATGGAGTGTACCACCAGCTAGCTTATAGAGTGTACCACCAGCTAGCTAATAGAGTGTACCACCAGCTAGCTAATAGAGTGTACCACCAGCTAGCTAATAGAGGGTACCACCAGCTAGCTAATAGAGTGTACCACCAGCTAGCTAATAGAGTGTACCACCAGCTAGCTAATAGAGTGTACCACCAGCTAGCTAATAGAGTGTACCACCAGCTAGCTAATAGAGTGTACCACCAGCTAGCTAATAGAGTGTACCACCAGCTAGCTAATAGAGTGTACCACCAGCTAGCTAATAGAGTGTATCACCAGCTAGCTAATAGAGTGTACCACCAGCTAGCTAATAGAGTGTACCACCAGCTAGCTAATAGAGTATACCACCAGCTAGCTAATAGAGTGTACCACCAGCTAGCTAATAGAGTGTACCACCAGCTAGCTAATAGAGTGTACCACCAGCTAGCTAATAGAGTGTACCACCAGCTAGCTAATAGAGTGTACCACCAGCTAGCTAATAGAGTGTACCACCAGCTAGCTAATAGAGTGTACCACCAGCTAGCTAATAGAGTGTACCACCAGCTAGCTAATAGAGTGTACCACCAGCTAGCTAATAGAGTGTACCACCAGCTAGCTAATAGAGTGTACCACCAGCTAGCTAATAGAGTGTACCACCAGCTAGCTAATAGAGTGTACCACCAGCTAGCTAATAGAGTGTACCACCAGCTAGCTAATAGAGTGTACCACCAGCTAGCTAATAGAGTGTACCCACCAACTAGCTAATAGAGTGTACCACCAGCTAGCTAATAGAGTGTACCACCAGCTAGCTAATAGAGTGTACCACCAGCTAGCTAATAGAGTGTACCACCAGCTAGCTAATAGAGTGTACCAGCTAATAGAGTATGCCCTTGGCCCTGTAGGTTTCAGCAGTGCCTGCCACAAGCAGGAGGAGGTCTTCAGGCTCCAGTGAGCATGTTGATGTCCACAAATGTCATAATATTTGCTTGAACTTTAAACAACTGAGGCTGCAGTTCTATCATGTGCTAAATTCTAGCGCTTTGGTCAACGCTCGAAGCTGGAATAGAAAGATGATATTCCCTCGTATCGTTAGCATTTCTGGTTCTCAACATGATGATGGGATATGATAGGACGATACAATACGACGGGTGAGCGTCATAATTATTGTGAACCATCAATTTCTAGGTTTGGCACCCCCCAGCTACCCACCTCTATATCACACATGGGGAGTTTCCCTGGGTTTCCCCCTCAAAATCTGGGGCCCTTCTCTTCTCTTAATTTATTGAATATTCAGAGTTTTTACTTTGAAATTGTATCCACTTAGAAGTAATTGGAAATAATTGGATATAATAATATTATAATAATAATGATGATAAATAGTAGTAGTAGTAGTAGTAACATAATAGCAATAATAATAATAATAATAATAATTATAATTATAATAATAATAATAATAATAATAATAATAATAATTGGCGAGCGAAGGGGAGGTGGATGGGAAACTTGATATTGCTGCGCATGGCGTGCCTATTTACTGTATCTATATATCTGTGCATTCAATTCACTATACCTTCACCCATAAAAAAAAAAAAATGAACTGGTCACCTGCCTGAAGTAATGTAGGCTTACGTAAATCTGGAATCGTCGTCAAAGTGAAGAGAACGCCCGCCCAAAACCAACTCCCCCCTAAGCCATCGTACTAAAGAAAATGTAAATTAACTGTGCAAGCAGGAGAGAACAGTCTGCATGGCTGACAGGAGGGGTGATGGGCAGAGTTACTAGGTTCATCAACACGCTCGAGCTTTTTTCTTTCTCTCTACTCGCCACTCGATGCCTAGCATCAGTTAATAGAATATCGAAGATTCTTGTGTGTCTCAAGATGTCCGTCATGAAGCTACTTGTAGTGCACAGGCCTCGATGGTTATCTCACAGGCAGTGAGTTACTGATAAAGAATGAATCTAACTGCACTACTGATATCGCTGCCTTGTAATGAGAGGTCCCATATGTCATCATGTAATATGAGAGATGGTGTATTTTTCAGAAACACTATTTTGTTGTATCCATGGCAATGATTTATTTTTCAATCTACTCTTTAAATGACATAAAACTGCTTTTGGAATTGGGAGCACATTGCCACTTGGTTTGTGGATAGGGGGGGGGGGGGGGGGGGGTTGCCGTCAATATTGCAAAAACAGAATTCTAGGGGGTAAGTTCCACATGGTTCATAGTTCACAGTTTATATTCCTATTTGACGATAGCTCTATTTGTGTGCTTCCTCTTGGCACTCTAAGTGTGAGAATAGGGGTAACCATAGCAATGATGCATGCATGCATGCCAAGTTGGGACCTAAATCTCGCAAGTTTGTACGGCCCCTAGATTCCCCCGTCCCATCGAGAGATGGCCACTAGATCCCCCCGTCCCATCGAGAGATGGCCACTAGATCCCCCCGTCCCATCGTGAGATGGCCACTAGATGCCCCCGTCCCATCGAGAGATGGCCACTAGATCCCCCCATCCCATCGTGAGATGGCCACTAGAATCCCCCCGTCCCATCGAGAGATGGCCACTAGATCCCCCCGTCCCATCATGAGATGGCCACTAGAATCCCCCGAGATGGTCATCGATACTAATTTGTGATGGTATGTGTGTGTCTTTGATTTTGCTCTAAGTTCACTATGAACGTTGGACATCAGCTAATAGTAGGCGGGGAAGACTATTGGAAGTTTGATATTCACACTTCCACTGTTATTGGTTTGTACTTTTGATGGAAACTCCTCCTCCTTGTATTGCAACACCCGAACACACCCCTCGTTGGTTTGTGTGTACATGAAGCACCCTCTCCTTGTATTGCAACACCCGAACACACCCCTCGTTGGTTTGTGTGTACATGAAGCACCCCCTCCTTGTATTGCAACACCCGAACACACCCTTCGTTGGCTTGTGTGTACATGAAGCACCCCCTCCTTGTATTGCAACACCCGAACACACCCCTCATTCATTTGTGTGTACATGAAGCACCCCCTCCTTGTATTGCAACACCCGAACACACCCTTCGTTGGCTTGTGTGTACATGAAGCACCCCCTCCTTGTATTGCAACACCCGAACACACCCCTCATTGGTTTGTGTGTACATGAAGCACCCCCTCCTTGTATTGCAACACCCGAACACACCCCTCATTGGGTTGTGTGTACATGAAGCACCCCCTCCTTGTATTGCAACACCCGAACACACCCCTCATTACCTTGTGTGTACATGAAGCACCCCCTCCTTGTATTGCAACACCCGAACACACCCCTCATTACCTTGTTTGTACATCAAGCACCCCCTCCTTGTATTGCAACACCCGAACACACCCCTCATTAGCTTGTTTGTACATCAAGCACCCCCTCCTTATATTGCAACACCCGAACACACCCCTCATTGGTTTGTGTGTACATGTGATTACATATTATATGAGAGCGGCTAGCTGATGATCGCTCCTCTTTCCACCACGCAGCTTTCTTGACCAGAGCAAAGTGATCTCCAGCTCGAGCCGAGTTGCTATTCAGTGATTCTTTCGACAGTTTATGTCAAGATCACCTAGCAGTTGTCCCACGCTTATGTAATCCCCATCTTTCCGTTATTGTCATTGACCGATTATGACCACCAGCTGGGCTAAGGCTAGGACTGTTGCTTTGGATTCTTGTTGAGCATATTTCTCTCGATCTTCTTCTTGGCTTGGCAGTCTTGGTCACTAGCTTTAGAGCAGCTTCAATAAGTGCATAGCAACAGCCTTTGCTGCATCATGATGATCGGTTTTTCTGTCGTGTTTGAGGCTATCGGAGGAGCATCCTGTTGTCCGGCGAATGCCAGCATTTCTGTGTTACTTAGAGCATGCATTTGATACCTTTCGTGCTACGCGATCCACATCGGTCTTATCTTTCATCACCGACAGAGCAAAGTGGCCAGCATTATTGGTGATGTCTCTCGGACAGCTTCTCGGCATATAGGTCCAGCTGTGTAAAGTCGCAGCCTCTAACTGTTGCTCGACTCGAAAAATAACACAGTCACCAGGGCTGTTCTCTACTGCCAAGCAGCCAATGCCTCGTTAAAATGGCAATGCACGCATACCTCACCCAGGCATTGTGAGGAGTGTGACTGGCTGCCTGCTACCTAGTCGAAAATAAAATCCGTAAATTTATTCCATGTCGTACCTACAAACATTCCAACTGAAAATTCCCCGAGACTTGGAATGTCCGAAATGCATGCGTACAATTACGAACTTTCATCGTTGGGCACACGCAGTGCGTTCCCTTCTTAGATGGGCGTGGCAATCACATGCTGTGATTTTTCGTACCTTTTTGTTGTTGCTGCGTTTAAAGTTCGTAAGTTGAGTTGAGACTCAAGTAACCCTTTTGATTATTGATTATTGTGTGACTGTTAGCTATAGTGTTAATTTTGGTGCAGGGCTAAGTGAATTTGGCTCTTCGTTAATTAAGGGAGTGGGTGTTATGGTTACATGTAGGGCTAAGTCAATTTTAATAATGTTGCTCTTGGTTAAAGGGTAGATTTTGCTTAATTGCAGGGGCAAGTCAATATAATTATGGCTCAGGTTTGTTGTTGTTGGCCCCTGCTAATTGTACTGTTTCTCCTCAGGGCACTAAGTTGACGGGAAGTGTGACAGCAGTGAAGGCTCGAGCACCAATCCTAGGAGGTGAGTATGTGCATCTCTCCTGTCTCTACTAATTTAAGGAGATATTCTCTGTGGTAGACTAAAGTCCCCTTTAGATTTTGTTCCAAAACTCAATACCAAAAAATCGAGAAGCACACTTCCTGTTGCTTTAGTGTACCATTGTAATACACGGTGACAATTAAAGTTGTGCTGTGTTAAGCTCTGCTGAAATATATCATTTGACCAGAGCAAAAGTTTCCTCCTTCATTGTGCAAGTGACAGAAAAGGAAACTGGTAAAGCATGTTAGAAACTGCTAAAAAGTGATATATAGCAAGAAGGCTGGAAACTCGCTGGTAAGGCATGGTTAAAAACTGGTGAGGCAAGGGTTGAAACTGGTAAAGCATGGTTGGAAAATGGTAAGGCTTGGCTGGTAACTGGTATGGGAAGGATGAGGCCAGGGTGGAAACTGGTAAGGCATGGCTAGAAACTGGCGAAGAAAGGTGATAAAGCATGGTTGGAAACTGGTATGGTAGGGTTGAAGACTGAAGGGTGGAAGCTGATAAAGCATGTTGGAAACTGCTAAGGCAAGGTTGTAAATTTGTAAGGCAAGGTTGAAAACTGGTAAGCTGGTGAGGCAAAGGTGTAAACTGGTAAGGCATAGATGTGGCTTGAAACGTGTAAGGTAAGAGTGGAAACTGATATAGCATGTTTGGAAGCTGTTAAGGCAAGGTTGGAACCAGGTAAGGCTTGGCTGATAACTGGTAAGGCAAAGCTGGAAATAGGTAGCGTAAACTCGGGTTGTTTAGTGCACTGCTTATAACCTCAACCCGCAAGAAAACTGGCGCTTAACTGCGATAAATGCTTGCTAAATAAGGCACTCCAACAGAAAATTTATGGTGCACTTTCCATAATTTTTTAGATAAAGTACTGATGACCTAATCTCGTGAGCTAGTAGAAGAATGAGCTAATCTCTTGAAGCGGAAAGACCTAGAAGGTTACGAAGGAGCAAGTCTCTCTCTCTCTCTAGGCGAACTGAGAAGGAACTAGCAATGGCCTTTCAAGTATACTTTGCCGTTAAATTTTGCCTCTCGGAAATTTGTTCGCTACAGAACTATTTGAACATCCTTCAGGGAGAATGGCTCCTTTTAGCTGAAGATGAGAACAATCTTGCGATACACTCGCTATTGGTGCCCTTCACAGCCTGAAGCACAACCATTGGATGCATCGGAGAGCGTTTTGGCACTTCATAGGCCATGGAGGAGTTGCCTGCGCTATATACTAAGACTGGGAAAAGAACTAGAAGTTCTCTGCAAATAAATAATAAGAAGCTCGTCGGGAAATTACGGACAATTGAGGTTAAAATAGACACGCTGGTACATTAAAATTCTTGCTGCAATGTTTGGTTGGAATACGTTGCCTAGGTGGGTTCAGCTTATACGTATGCGCATAATTAGTACTTATTTCAACGACATCAACATCAGCGTTTCACAGTGAGGTACCATAAGTGAGGTACCATAAGGGCACCTAAGAAAGACTATAACGACAATAAAATGGGCGCTTAACAACTTGCGTTAAGCATCGAGGGGCTTAACAGCGGTATGACAAGACTGCAAACTGGTATGGCATGGCTGGAAATTGGTAAGGCGTGGATGGAAACTGGTAAGGCATGGTTGGAAACTGGTAAGGCGTGGGTGGAAACTGGTAAGGCATGGGTGGAAACTGGTAAGGCATGGATGGAAACTGATAAGGCATGGGTGGAAAAACTGATAAGGCATGGGTGGAAACTGGTAAGGCATGGGTGGAAACTGGTAAGGCATGGGTGGAAACTGGTAAGGCATGGGTGGAAACTGGTAAGGCATGGGTGGAAACTGGTAAGGCATGGGTGGAAACAGGTAAGGCATGGGTGGAAACTGGTAAGGCAAGGGTGGAAACTGGTAAGGCATGGGTGGAAACTGGTAAGGCAAGGCAAGGGTGGAAACTGGTAAGGCATGGGTGGAAACTGGTAAGGCATGGATGGAAACTGGTAAGGCATGGGTGGAAACTGGTAAGGCAAGAACTGGTAAGGCAAGGATGGAAACTGGTAAGGTATGCGTGGAAGTGGGTAAGGTATTGGGTAAGGTATAGATGGAAACTGGAAAGGCACGGCTGGAAACTGGTAAGGCATGATCTTAAGCTACAGAAATGCCTTTTGTCATGGTACTATCCTTTTGTATATCGTCTCTATGGATGTGGACGCCAGACAGTTGAAAGTTTCTCTCGAGGTCACAATGGTTCTATAGATGAGTTATATGATGGATGGTCCAGTCTAGGCAGGAGCTTAGCTTGTGCCTCCATATCTTGGCTATACGTAGACTATGTTCAACTAGATAGCACTATTCCATTCATGGCTGCCCACTACCTATGGAGGTGCTGCCTCTGCTTCTCTCTCACTGCCTCTGGGTGGGTGGCTCTGGCCTTCTTCTTCTCAAAGCCTCTCTGCTTCCAGGCCTGCTCACCCATCTCTGCCCTCTTACGCTCATGGTAGTGGCGCTGTTTTTCAGCGGCACTGAGTGCCATGCAGACTCGGAACTGAACAACAATGCACACTAACTTGCTGGATACTCTTAGGGGTAATAAGAAGAACCGCGAGCAGAAGAGTGCAGAGATGGTGGGCAGGCCTAGAAGCAGAGAGGCTGTGAGAGGAAGAAGAAGGCCAGAGCCACCCACCCAGAGGAAGTGAGAGAGGAGCAGAGGCAGCACCTCCGTAGATGGCGGGCAACCAAGAAGGCATGAGAACACAGTCGACTCTCGCATATCCAAACCTAGGGCACAACCCTGTCTTGATCTTTTTGAAAATAAGCAATCTAAAAGACTTGCAGATGCATATGGGTGCTTTACTGACAGCTGCAATGTTGTTTAAATTTGTATAGCTGATTGCTGCAAGGTCAGATACACTGCAGTGTCCTAATTGTACATGAATAAATAAAGAGTTCAGACCATAAGCCTTATATGTGAAACCTAAATGTCACGTGTGATAGGCGAGAAAATGATCTAATGGCTTATAGTACAGTGAAGACCAGTCACCATCTAAACTTTAATGAAATTAAAGTTCACCAGAGTTTTGCATGTTAATAACTTTGTAATTGACTTCTAGGAGTGGTCATAACTACTCCCAAAGTGTATTCATGCTAATATTTGGAGTGATCTTTGAAATAGAACCGAAGGAAATTGCATCATTATAATATTTGTGTTTGATTCCTCAAGAAGTTGACTGAACACAGTTGAAATTCTGGTAACAGTATTTCACACCTTATTGCATCAAGAATAATAACAAATGACATGCATTTCTTTTGGCTTTCTTGCCTGCAATGGTTTTTGTGTGACGGGGGGAGGGGAAGGAAAATTCTGGTAACGGAATTTCAGGTAACGGAATTTCATCACCATAATTTATATTTTCCTACACAAAAAAAAAAGACATTTTTACAGTGCAAAGACCTTTATACTGTTCTAACTGTTAAAACTTCACTTATGTATTATACTTATGTATTATATCAACACTAGGAAATTCATTACCATGCTAATAGGTTGTTAAATATCGAGTCCCAGAAAAGAATTGACGGGTCACAAATCTGACTTGTCCGAGACTCCTTACTTCAAATTATTGAACCGTGCTACTGTAGGTAGGGTTAAAAAAATATATGCTCCATAAATGAGCTTTTCAAATAATAATAGTAGCTACAATAACTACAAGTAATAATAATACATAATAATCATCATAATAATAAAAACAAATATGATAAATAAAACAACAACAAAAATAATAATAATAATAATAGTAATAGTAGCAGTAATAATAATAACAACATAATAATAACATATTAATAATAATAATAATAATAATAATAATAATAATAATAATAATAATAATAATAATAATAATAATAATAATAATAATAATAACAACATAATAATAACATATTATTAATAATAATAATAATAATAATAATAATAATAATAATAATAATAATAATAATAATAATAATAATAATAGTCATAAATTGTACAATGACTATGTGGTTGTTCTTGTACAAATAGCCTCCTTTTCTCGTACCTTGTCACACCACACACACACTCACTCACACACTCACTCACACACATCACTGACTGGCTGTTGTGTTGATATGCCGCAGGGAACTTTGCCGTATGGGGAGGCATGTACTCGTCCTTTGACTGTGCCCTTATTGCCGTGCGTGGGAAGGAGGACCCCTGGAACTCCATCGGCAGTGGGGCCATCACCGGTGGAATTTTGGCCGCAAGAGGAGGTCCTCGATCCTCAATGATAGGATTCATGACAGGTACAGATATAGATAGGGTGGATGCTAGAATTCATGACGGGTACAGATAAAGTTAAAGAATTGAGTTGTCCTCAATTTTTTTAACCTCATCATCCTAACGGATTGCTTGCAAATTCTCAACTGTTGTTGTTGCTGTTGCTGTTGTTGTTGCTGTTGTTGCTGTTGTGTTGCTGTTGTGTTGTCGTTGAGAGAAATGTAAACATGCCACGAGGTGTGGGCTCCTCCCTCTTCATCTATCTCGTAGACAACGTTAGCCGAGAAACACTCGAATCACAGAATTGGGTATTAGGAATGCCAGCTTCTTGGCTTGCTCCTAATGGCCGACAGGAAATTGATTAACATTCCCAAGATGGCTGGAGTGCACTTGCAGAGATCACCAAAGTGATGTTTGTTTGGGTTTACAGATATCCTCCTCTTGACACCTCGGGTTCAGTCATTATGATCACTCAAGATCTCAATTTTAATCATACACTTGTTGTCTGTATGTGCATGCATCTCTGTATATTATAGTATCCTGCTTAAAGTATTGTATATATCTCTGAATATTATAGTATCCTGCTCTGAATATGTGCTCCCATCTCTGCATATTATAGTATCCTGCTTTGGGTATTTTATACATCTTGAATAATATTATAGGATCCTGCTCCGAGTGTGCTCCCATCTCTGTATATTATAGTATCCGGCTTTGGGTGTTCTTCCCAGTTATATAGCCAGTATATATTTATATATATCCGTATATTATAGTATCCTGATCTGAATATGTGTTCCCATCTCTGTATATTATAGTATCCTGCTTTGGGTATTCTTCCCAGTTATATAGCTAGTATATATTTACATATTTCTGTATATTATAGTATCCTGCTTTGGGTATTCTTCCCAGCTATATAGTCAGTATATATCTCTGTATATTATAGTATCCTGCTTTTGGCATTCTTCCCAGCTATATAGTCAGTATATATCTCTGTATATTATAGTATCCTGCTTTGGGTATTGTATACATCTCTGAATATTATAGTATCCTGCTCTGAATATATATGTGTTCTCATCTCTGTGTGTGATAGTATCCTGCCTTGAATATGTATTCACAGTTGGGTAGTGAGTATAGTATACACCTCTGTATATTATAGTATCCTGCTCTGAATATTTGGTCCCATTTGTATAGCTAGTATACATCTCTGTATATGATATCCTGCTCTGGGTATTTGTTCCTAGTTGTGTGGTCTGTATAATATAGTATCATGCTTTCAAGATGTGGTCCCAGTCGTAATCTGTCCATAAGCGACAGTCAAGCATGCCTCTGTCTGGGTCATCTTTCGCTGACCATAACAGCAATCTCCAGGAATAGAAGGACCTACTAGTCTTAGTATAAGAAGACGTCATTGCTATGTAGACCATTGCATGCTAGTAGCCTGGTTGAAGCAGGCATTATCAGGCTGAGAACCTTAACTTCGGAACTAAATATACCAGTGTTGAACTGGTTCACCACTCACTAGAAAAGGGCTATTAGAGAAGCTATCACCTCTGTCTGGAGACTTAGCTGAATCTTGATAAGCAGCAAGTGACCTCTGTCTGCCCCCTTCAGTTCTACCATCTATGTTGGCCATCGCAAGGTTTCTGACTTGCATCAAAGTTGGTGACTTGCAGCTGCTGCTTGACCACCATAAGCTTCCATCTCTGCACTAACAGAATGCTGCACTCCACACCTACCAGCATGCTCCATGGTGGTCCGGCTCAAAAGCAACAAACGAGCTACAGGCTTTGCGAGTATGGCCGTTGATGATGCGTCTAGAGTTTGTGGGATTATTACTTGGTGGCCCGACCTCTTTCCTGCACTTCACGTGGTACACTAAACTAGGGAGGAGCTCCTTCAACAAATAGTGCCAATGCACAGACATAATAAAATTTCTATAGGGACTGGCTACTGAGTGAAGTACCAGAATAGCCATAGTGGATGGATTAATCTGTCAAAGAGAGCAAGTTAACAACAAGACTGTGGACCTCAACCAGTTAATGACCCTTTAGCAGGGTTTAATCTGGGGTGTGGGGGGGAGGGGGGGAACGGTATGTCCTCCCCGAAGAGAACAAGTTCCGTTTTCACTCAAAACCTTTTTATTTTTTATTTTATTTTTTAAGTTGCCTAAGGACAAGTTGCAATTACCACATCTTCCCCTTATTTCCTCCCCGAACAATATCCCCAGCTTTAGTGAGGCCAGAGGGAAGAGCAAGGCCTTGTAAGGGTCATACGTGGACATCATATCTACAAATTGGTGCTCGTCTCCGGCAATGGAAGAAGTACAAGCTCTTAAGCAGGTGGAGACAGTCGTGGTCTGGGCTCGATGAATATGGGGCAAGCAGCAACAGCAGATTAGCTGCTTAACAAAGCATCGGCATGAGAGATATATCTCTGCTCAAGAACCAGCTTTTATGGTGTAGGAGGTAATGCCCACTTACCAAGCAGAAAGTGTTACACTAGACATTGGTAGTGATGTCCATTTGGAATATTTTACTCCGGAGAATTTTTTAATTATTATTATTTTAACAGTGCAAAGCTTTAAGTATAAGAATGGACTGCGCTATGATGGTTTTGGGGTGCTTGGTCATGTGTGGGATCATGTGATTACATGCGTCTATCTTTGATGCTGAACTTCACTTTGCTTTCTTGCTGACTCCAGCAGGCAGAGGAGACTAACAGCCTTAAAATGAGCCCTGAAAATGAATAGAAGGATTCTACAGTCGATCATATC
Organism: Cladorhizidae sp. MBARI D1340-BT2; assembly: GCA_028752905.1. Classification (NCBI taxonomy): domain Eukaryota; kingdom Metazoa; phylum Porifera; class Demospongiae; order Poecilosclerida; family Cladorhizidae; species Cladorhizidae sp. MBARI D1340-BT2. Next base: position 5,762,873 of record JAQNBH010000001.1, read on the forward strand.
GTACCTCCAGTCCAAAAACTCTCCCTCCATCCACCGGAGTTACTCTCCTCAGAACTTCCTGTGGATGGCCTTCATGCACTCTGCTCAGCAGTCGTACAAAAAGGAATTTTAATTGGGAGGAAAGGTTGATGTTTTCAACTCGACAGGTGAAAATGGTATCAATTATGGAGCATTCCATAGCTGTTTGCCGCTATTGCAGTGTTTCTCTTCGTACGCAACCTGAAAGTTGCTAATTGTGTTTCACACAGAAGTATTTAATAATTAGCTTAACATTTTGGCTGGAGGTGAAGGGTGCCAGTTCTTGTTTTGAGACAACAAAGGCAACGCTTAAAGTTCAAGAGTAGAGGTCTTCTTGGCCGTGAGATCTTAGTTGCTTACTGTGTATGCATTCTCTCCTTGAACCATCAGGTTGATGAAGCAGTCCTCAGCACTGGAGCCAGGCCGACTCAGAGAGCTTGGCAAACAGTTTTACAAGCGGCATCTTAAAATGGAGCGGTGAGCTATTTCCTGCAGGCTGTGTACCAATTAGTACCCCAAGACCACGCCTACCCATAGCAAAGTATGAGTAGATTTGCAAAGTTTTAATGTTGTAGGCCGGTTACGCGTCCCACGGTTGTTGAATTTCTAAGTTAGTGGCAATTTCTAGGTTATAAACATCTCCCCAGGTGCTCTCGGCCTACCTGGGTGAGGACGGTTCTCTGAGTATCCAGCGTCTAGTCAAGGATCAACATATATTTGTGCAGCTCAGGTACCGCTCTAAGGTAGCTGCTTAGATGTAGCAACCCCCTCATGTTTGTGTGTGCATGCTGATGGTACCCTCCCCTTGCATTGTCATCTTGTCAACACATTCCTTACATGGTTGTAATTTCAAGGGAATTTTTTTTTTTTGCAAAATGATGAGGCCACACATCATTGTGCTTTTTTTAGATTAGTCTCTGGTTAATTGTCCTCTGGTTAATTGTATGGGTAGCATGTGTATATATGGCTCTCACCAAAGTAATTTAGAAGGGGGGAAATGGCTAAGTCCACAAAAACCTATTAACAACTTTATTTTACTAATGTTGCTCATTGGCCCATGACAATAGCATGGCTTGTAAGTGGCAAGAAGGCCTGTGCAGTGTTGGCTGCTCTGTTGTAAGTGGCAAGAAGGTCTGTGCACTGTTCACTGCTCTGTTGTAAGTGGCAAGAAGGTCTGTGCAGTGTTGGCTGCTCTGTTGTGAGTGGCAAGAAGGTCTGTGCACTGTTCACTGCTCTGTTGTAAGTGGCAAGAAGGTCTGTGCAGTGTTGGCTGCTCTGTTGTGAGTGGCAAGAAGGTCTGTGCAGTGTTGGCTGCTCTGTTGTGAGTGGCAAGAAGGTCTGTGCACTGTTCACTGCTCTGTTGTAAGTGGCAAGAAGGTCTGTGCAGTGTTGGCTGCTCTGTTGTGAGTGGCAAGAAGGCATGTGCAGTGTTGACTGCTCTGTTGTAAGTGGCAAGAAGGTCTGTGCAGTGTTGACTGCTCTGTTGTAAGTGGCAAGAAGGTCTGTGCAGTGTTGACTGCTCTGTTGTAAGTGGCAAGAAGGTCTGTGCAGTGTTGACTGCTCTGTTGTAAGTGGCAAGAAGGTCTGTGCAGTGTTGGCTGCTCTGTTGTGAGTGGCAAGAAGGTCTGTGTAGTGTTGGCTGCTCTGTTGTAAGTGATACAAGAAGGTCTGTGCAGTGTTGGCTGCTCTGTTGTAAGTGGCAAGAAGGTTTGTGCAGTGTTGACTGCTCTGTTGTGAGGCAGTGGTGCAGCCAGGAGCTGGTGGAGTTAGTCTGTGGTGGGGGAGGATATCATGTAGCGGCTCAGAGTGTCATGTTCTGGCTGCTCATCTTCCCAGTGCTAGTTGTTCCAACTCCTTCGGCCTTTCCCTCGAAAGCTCTTGCTCACTGGCTCCAGCCCAGCTAGCCAGTGACATTAGGGTAGACCAAACATTAGGATGGGGGCCTGGACACAGGGAAGAACCTCATTCAGTGCTCACCTGTAATGCCTGGAGTCTGTCACAGTGTCTAATGTAGTGTAATGTGTGTGTGTGTGTGTGTGTGTGTTATATTGGTATGCTTCCTGAACCATTTGGAATGGGAAATAAAGCTGGTCAGCTATGGAGATCTTCCTCTCCTTGGCAGGCCTCAAACAACACTTGTTCTGGTCAGCTGTGGAGATCTTCCTCCCTGGCAGGCCCCACAGCTGCAGAGATCTTCTTCCCTGGAAGCCCCCAAACAACACTTGTTCTGGTCAGTTGCGGAGATCTTCTTCTCCCTGGCAGGCCCAAAACAACACTTGTTCTGGTCGGCTGTGGAGATCTTCCTCCCTGGCAGGCCTCAAACAACACTTGTTCTGGTCGGCTGTGGAGATCTTCCTGCCTGGCAGGCCTCAAACAACACTTGTTCTGGTCGAAACAATAAATGACAATCCTCTGTGTGTGTTGGGGAGGAGTCAAGCATCCCTCCCCCCTTCGTCGGAAATGACCTACAGTCCACACATCTGCCCCCTGTATATTGTGCACAGTCTTTGTCGGACTGACGTATGTTCCTCATCCACTCCACAGATGGGCACGACAACTGCTTGATGTGCTATTTGCCTTCTATTGTGTTGTTATTGAGGTCAAAGGCCTTGCATTGATATTAAGTTTTTTGGCATAGGTCAGAGTGGGTTTCTAGGCAGATTATTACTGAAGGTTTTCTGGTTTCAGGTCAAGTTAATTTGGCTCTTCAGAGTGCATTGCTATGGTAACCTGTAGGGCTAAGTTGGTTTTAATTTGGCACTTGGTTAAGAGTGTGCTTTTATTAGGTTGGTGTTGCTAGGTGTAATTAGTTTAAATTGGCACTTGGTTGAGAGCTCTTTATTAGTGACAGTGGAGCTCGTTAATATGTGGCGTGGAGGGTGCAGAGTTCGCCTTGAAGCTCACGTGGTGTAATATCACATACATTTGTATGTTTGTAAATAAATGTATTTTTAATGCATAGTGTGTATAGTTGTTAGGTGAGTTAGGTGGCATATGGATTACCTTTATACGAGGAACTCAGTGTGTATAGTTGTTAGGTGAGTTAGGTGGCATATGGATTACCTTTATACGAGGAACTCGTGCATGGCGGGGCACACATGCTCCGAGCCGTCAGACACTACAGGCGCACGTTGAACCGCGTACAAGCTCTGAGTCGAGAGATAATCCGTCTCTCACCTAAAACCGAGCCTAATAATGAATGGATCTCAACACCAAGTGAAACAAAACAGTGATAATGTGGTCTGACAACGTGACGCCATAATGTTTCCATGGAAACCAGACGACTTGTGTGTGCCTAGTACCAGGCGATGCTGTCACATTTCCGTGGCAACCAGATGACTCACGTGTGTCCTGTACCAGGTACGGATGAATTTTGCCATGCAGAGGGTAGGATACAGGATATATATATCTGCGTATGAGAACCAGCTTAAAATGTAAGTAAGAGGTCAAGCGCGCGGGTGGAAGATGAACTTCGTTGAAAATCAACGTCCTCAATTTTCCACCCACGCGTTCGACCAGGTATTATATTTTTAACGCTTAATGAAAAAGATGATTGAATGCTCTAGGGCTTCCTCTAGCCACTCGTACCAATTTCAATTTTTTGGCACTTAGCAATCTGGAGTTATTCTGGATGGGGACTTTGGGATGCAGGTTTTTGAGGTCGCTCCACTTTAGGGTCTAGTAACTTGCCCCTATGAAACATATTTCAGTATCAAAAGAGAGCACACAGAGAGACCTATCTTTTGAGCTATATATCAAGTCCATACCATGAAGTTTCAGAATCTACGGAGCTCTAAAGTTGTTTGTAACCACACGTCAAAATTTAAAAAAGTTAAAAAAATGCAGCTGTCTCCCCTTTCTCTATACTGGACTGTGTGAGTAAGTACATATATAATGGTGTACATAGCTAGAAGTGGTGAAGGGTCCTCTAAATGCCATGGTCTGCATGGATAGTATCTTACTTACTTCTCTTATAAGAAGTCAACCCAATATACCATCATGTGGAATTTTCATTCTCTAAATTAGAAAATTAAAAATGTACTCGGCATAAAGTACGAAGATTAGATAGAAAGATCAATTATGATTAATTGAGGACTTATGTGTGCATATAAAGTTTGTCTGGAAGAGCGATGTTGCAGCGTTTTCGACACGTCTCTCTGTATGGGGTAGTTGTTCGAGCCCAGGGAAGGACACTATACCAGATCCCTAGGCCTTCTGGACCAGAAGACTGCCGTCCAAAGCGATTGCTCTTGGCTGACTCTAAACAATGAGCACTGCCAAGGGAGTCTGGTAGCGTCTGCTTCCTGTTACCTCACCGTGAATTCATCCTGCCCTCGAGAACAGCAACCAGAGTTTAGCCATCTTCTTGGATGTATCGATTGCCGACGGCGAATAAGACCTAATGGCCATTCTCGCACATTTTGTCTTCTAGGCCACACCCGTTGAGACTTGCCAGACTACTCGCAGGGCAGGACGTCAGCAAGAGCTGGCCGAGCACCAGGCCTCTTGAGCACGTTCGAGGAATTAGACGAAAAAGTTGGTATTACTGTGCATTGGTCAGCTTGTTATTCATGTATTCCACCCATATAAAATATGAACGGGTCACCCGTCTTAAATATAATAGGCTTGCTAAACTGGAATGGTCATCACATGGAAGAGAAAGATTGAGAAAATGCCAGTAGGTTGAAGATAGAAGAATGAAAACTAGCAGCACGGGCAATTGGAAAGTGTAGCACGGTTGATAGCTGCTTAATTCAGCAACATGCTCTAGCTATGGAGATGAGTTACACCATTTTTATTATCATAACGACGCAGAAACTATTGTCAGTCTCTTGGTGAAACGAAATCACACTTACTGCCACTCTCTGAACAGAGAGACCTAACCCCATTTGGCCTAGATGTAAGATGTAAGAAGGATGACTGGTCATATAGAGGAGAGATGTGCTAATGCTGGAGAGCCTACTGAACACACTAAACATGTTACGAGTGCAAACTATCAGCTTCTGCTTAATCTTCCCTTTAATGCTTTGCGAATTCCCTCAGAAAGTACTGCCTGGTGACCTCACTGTTGTGGAGTTCGCTTCCTATCTTCAAGGGAAGTTGCTTTTCAAGTGCTCTTAACGAAACTCCTCTCATAGCCTACCACCATTGCACTGCACATTTCTGTTTCAGAATTTGCCATCCCATTATTTTGCAGGGCAACAGGTTGTTCCACCTTGCACCCATTAGGAATCTGTAAAGGAATATGATGTAGGAACACATGAGCTCTCTTGTTATCTGCTTATCACAATGCAAGCATAGGACATTGTGATGACATCAATAACCGTGTCGATCGGAGTGTGAGGCCCTCGGGCCAGGACGAGGGCTAGAGCCATTGCAATGTAAGAGTGCTAAGATTTCAAGTTTGGTCCTGTGGGGCATAAGCTAAAATATTCGATTCTATCTCTCTGCACACATTTGCCAGCCACTCAATGGCTTGCATTTGTTACTATTAGCTGAGGGTCAGGTGTGGCCATGTTGAGAGACATGCCTCCTAGTTGCTGCTTCTCTATATAATATTAAAGTGGAGCTGAGGGTCAGGTGTGGCAATGTTGAGAGACATGCCTCCTAGTTGATGCTTCTCTATATAATATTAAAGTGGAGCTGAGGGTCAGGTGTGGCCATGTTGAGAGACATGCCTCCTAGTTGCTGCTTCTCTATATAATATTAAAGTGGAGCTGAGGGTCAGGTGTGGCCATGTTGAGAGACATGCCTCCTAGTTGCTGCTTCTCTATATAATATTAAAGTGGAGCTGAGGGTCAGGTGTGGCCATGTTGAGAGACATACCTCCTAGTTGCTGCTTCTCTATATAATATTAAAGTGGAGCTGAGGGTCAGGTGTGGCCATGTTGAGAGACATGCCTCCTGGTTGCTGCTTCTCTATATAATATTAAAGAGGAGCTGAGGGTCAGGTGTGGCAATGTTGAGAAACATACCAGATGAGCAACAGTCTCAAGGTCGAGTACCTGTGACTCCAATATGAGCATTGTTTCTATTTAAGCACAATTTTCTAATTTGTTTCTTCTTGTTGTGCTCTACATATTTAGCACCCACGCGATATTGGTAGAGTCAACCAATCAATCATAACAGGTGTTATTCTATACCATGTTAATACTTATTTACACGTGCACATCACATATTGAGATTGTTGAAGATCTGTGCTATTAAATATTGCCTCGTATTATCTCACTCTCCATATGATTGTGATAGGAGATACTAAACGTATATATATTACAAGAACCTTCTCAATATTTAATCAACTTGAAATCGTATTCTCTCGACATTTCGACTAGATGCTCTAGCCTTGTCAGGAATAATATATATATATATAATATATATATTAGTCTACAGCTCCCTCGTGGGATAAGCGTGTCAGTAAACGAGCTCACTGTTCACTTTGTAGACAGCGCAAGTATTAGCTGCAGTTTGGCTAGGCCCAGTGTTGGAGACATGAGAGTAGTTATTGTGGTGATGATCTTTACCTATTTCCATGTGTTTGTTTGGGTCGCTGGAATATTTGGCATCGAGCACTACAATTGTTGTGAGTGGACACATGCTACTCAGGGTGGTGGGCGTAAGTGGGGAAATGGCAGGTCCTTGACAAATTTGACGGCTTTAACGTTTTAAATAAATATATATATTTTATTATTTTTCTATTTTTTGTATCCGCTGGTTTACTACGAGGAATTCAAGGCATGCTGGAAGCTTTTTTGGAGCTAATGGCCGAAGTCACTGTTTAGGTTACCAAGCGGCTACCAAGAGGCTGCCAAGATGAGATCTAGCTTGTTTAGACGTCTGCCATTTTCAAGTATATATGGATCAAACCAACAGAGAGGTACTGGAGCGCTTTTTCTTATATAGCATTTTGCTTCTGGGATAGTGCTTTATATTGGAATGTGGATTGGGCTGTTCATATGTTCTGGATCCAAAGTTTACTATTTGTTGCCATTGGTTTCCTTTTTTCTCCCCCCCCCCATTAACTTACTAATTGATGTCAGTTCTTGATTGCACTGCTAGGTGGTCTGTCAGCTACCCACGGTGGGTGGTTCTGCAGAAAATCAAAGGCTTGAAGAAGCTGGCGAGGATGTTTGCAAGTCTTTGTGCTGATGCACTTGTGATGGGCGCCCTAGTCTTGCTATGTGCCTGTTTGCGCTGTGAGTTGGGAAGAAACATCTGTGGTCACATCCTCGCTCCAACAAGGCATGGCAGTCGACCGAGTGTTCCTAAGTTCTCTGTTTGCGGTATAAAACCACGTGTCCCTGCTCAGCCAAGACAGGAACTTCCCAGTCCGAGCTCACTGTTGCAGCCTCTAATGCCCGGGCTATTAATGCTTCTGGATGTGATAAGCTTGCTGTTGCAATATCTATAGAAGGAGAATGAGGACATGTTAGGCAATGTTTGTTGAAGGTAAGTGTCACCACAAGTGGCCTCTCTTCAGAACTACAACATCCTGCAATGTTTGGAGGGGTCTCTGTGGACTTTTGGCTGCAGCTAACTTTGCTGTGGCTAATGCAGTGCATGACATCGCTGTGAGGTCTGCCCGACTTTGGCTGCATTTTTCTTCTCTCCGTTGACATTTTTCTCCCCCTTCCCCCCCGCCAAGAGAACGCAATTGTTATTGCCATTATTTCAAGTATAATTCAGCACTTCTCCCCTGTTTCATAGTCAGGGATGCATATATTGCTGCTTATTATAGTATCCTGTCCTGCCTTGGATATTTGTTCCCAGTTGTGATAGGGTGCATATATCTCTGCTTATTATAGTATCCGGTCCTGCCTTGGATATTTGTTCCCAGTTGTCATAGGGTGCATATATCTCTGCTTATTATAGTATCCTGTCCTGCCTAGATATCCTGTCCTGCCTTGGATATTTGTTCCCAGTTGTCATAGTCAGGGGTGCATATATCTCTGCTAATATAGTATCCTGTCCTGCCTTGGATATTTGTCCCCAGTTGTCATAGTCAGGGGTGCATATATCTCTGCTTATTATAGTATCCTGTCCTGCCTTGGATATTTGTCCCCAGTTTTCATAGGCAGGGATGCATATATCTCTGCTTATTATAGTATCCTGTCCTGCCTTGGATATTTGTTCCCAGTTGTGTGCTCATTACACTAATCAGTATACCGTTAAAACTAAGGGGGCGGGCTACTGTTGGATATGAATATCCACGAGCACATTTAAAGGCTCGTAAACTAATAATGACACTTGATTAATCAACTTGAGTTTACCGTTTAAGGTTGGGGGGGGTGGGGGGTGGAGTGGGAATGGGTGTTTCTAGTTTTCTGCGGCAAATCTTGGTCACATACCCGAGTTCATTATGTACCTAGTTATAACTGGTTCTGCAAGTTCTATTCGAGGTCAGCCATGAGTCTCTGGAGAATAAGGCAATAATGAACTTGAAATTGTATTCCCTCGACGTTTTGACTAGATGCTCTAGCCTTCATCAGGAATAGAGCGAAACATCGAGAGAATACAATTTCAAGTTGATTATTGAGAAGGTTATTGTAATGTTATTATGTCAACTGAGAGTTCATTGAGAGTATACATGTATGCAGCTATGGAGTACTCTGAGCGACAAAAGCTGACAGGAAGTTACAAGCCATTAAGCTAACTGTAGCACAGGATATCCTGCCATGCCACTTCAAACAGACATGTTAGCATAGTGGGAGAGTGTTGATGATATTCTTCGATGTCTCCTAAGTGTGTCTCTGTACCTTGAGCCTGTATTATATGAGAAGGGGATAACATTCTCTCGTGGATTTCAAGCGGTAAACTCTTTTTAAGAGGGTGTCTACAGCATTCGTCGGCGAGAAAAAGGACTCTTGATTCTCGCAACCTCTTGACAGGTAGTGTCATGTGCAGACGATATCGCTGAGCGTCTATGCCGGGCTAGCTACAAGGAATAGCAAGTAGTTGTGGTATTGCTGAGCAGAGCTGGGGAGTGTTTTACATGGACATACCATCTACAAATTTGTCTGGTTGTCTATAATTGACCTTTGAGCACGAATAGACGGTCACGAGCGAGAACAAATATAGAGGAGCATGTTTAACAAATAGAGGCTAGAGCAAATTCTAAAGCACTTTGTAGATTTGAATGAAGACTGAAGTATGTTGATTGAAATGTTGGCATGTATATAAAGGCAAGAGAAATTCATAAAGTATTTGATTGTGTCAATTGACCTATTGCTTCACCCCCAACTTGAGTTCAGCTTGTTGTATTTTTAACAATTGTATTCACAATGAACTCTCAGTTGACATACAGAGTATAGATACAATGACCTTCTCAATACGACTTAAATTTAACTTTTTCACATTGAATTTCAATACGCTGCAGTTTGGTGTAGGAATTGTTCCCCAGGCAAGGCAACAAAAGCTAGGTATCGCTGAGTCTCTATGCGTACACATGGCAAGGAAATCCTTCCGTGAAGACCTCCTTTCTCAAGGGTGAAGGGGTTCAGAGTGTTTGCTGGTGGGGTGCTTTCCTCAGCAAGAAGAGTTTCCAGAAACAGCAGGGGGACCTGGAAGAGCCGTCAATTGACAGCAGCTGTGACTGTCAGCCTTGTTAAAAATATACATATATATATTTACCTGTTAAAAATATATATATATATATATATTATATATATATATACCCACCAAACCTGTTATAAAAATTTACCCATCCAACCTGTTAATAAATATATATTTAACCATCACACCTGTTAAAAAATATATATATATATATACCCATCAAATCTGTTAAAAATATATATATATTCACCTATCAAACCTGTTAAAATATATATATTTATATTTAACCATCACACCTGTTAAAATTATATTTAACCATCAAACCGGAAATAGCTAGTAATGAGCAGTCTACTGAGCATGTAGTATCTACTGAGCATGTGCAGGTTAAAAGAAGTGTTTTTGTGTGCTTGGTATGCGATATTCATCCCTGTATATTTTAGTATCCTGTTTCCAATATGTGGTCTCTATATTGTGACCTCCCACAGACAAGATCTCCTTTTACTAGCTGGAACCCCAAACAGAGAACCACTGGCTGCATAGCTCTTGAGCTTTGAAGCGTACACCTTGCAAACACTCAATCTTTGTGTATGGATATCGGACGAACCCATGAAGTCAATTCTTGTGTCACTCCCTTTTTGCTGGTGTCTATTAGTGGAGATGTTTGTGAATTAGCATTCCTTGCTGTTTGTTTGCTGACAATTTCGGCCTTTTCTGCAGTCATCTCTGCTCCGTGGAATATTTGTGAGGATCATGTGTTTGTGTGCTATCAGATTTCACTTGGCATACTTTTAATGAAATTATGAAATTATGCAAGAGAAATTCCCTCAGGATTTCGAAACTTGCGTAAGAAAGTCCTCACTTGTGCCTTGGCGTGGACTTGTATGGTCGTATAGGCATGCTTTGTTAATTAATAACAGGAGTGCGGGGGTGGTGGTGATGCGTCAGATAATTTCGCTCTAGTACTTACTGCTAACTCCCTAGGGGTTTTTCCGTATTGCCACACTAGTGGGGACTGGATCCCTAAAATACCACTGGCCCTGGCCTTGCAAGCTAACGATGTCATCATGGCGATGCAATGCTAAGATTGTGACCTGAGGAATGTGTTAATAGTTAATACCGTATAAACATGCACCATATAAGCACGCAACACCCACGAGAACAGGTGGGAGGACAGGAAATGAGAGATACTCCCTTTTGAAGAGATCTCGGAGGTTTTCCAGAATTTCAAGGTGGAAATATTACGGTCGTATTACACGCTGGGAGGGTTTCTGTTGGATGTAAGAATATCCCCCCTCCCCCCTTTTAGTCGGGGTGCCCACCAAGGCCTCAGGATGGTGACGATCCTATCGTATCGTATTTGGCTGAAGTGCAAGTTGATGTTTCAGCCACCAAACTTGCACCCCACTTGTTGCAATATTATACTCCGAACTCACAAAGTGGAATCCTGGATTTTAAAGCCGGTGTATGTGGAATGGGGGCATTGTCAATTTGACCGCACGGAATAATCTCTTGTTCGGATTCTGACGATACCCACCGATGGTATAGTGCGGAGGATCTCTCAGCCTTACTGTATCTAGCAACCTGAAGTTAGTGGACGTGCTTAGAAGACCAAAAAATATTGTTGCACAGATGTAAGTCTCCGGTGACGAGAGGCTGGTATTGAAGGGTGTGGTCACCACAAGGGGTGCGTCTATTGTGTAAGGGTGTGTCGTATCGGAAAGGTAATTGAATTGGGTAGCCTGTCTGTCCTCTGGACTAAACGATTTCCGTGTTGCTGGTTTTGTTGAGGGGGTTATATTTCAAAGTGTAACCCCCCCTCTCTCTCCTCATATGTCACTTTTCCAAGTAAGAGCTATAAAGAATTCACACCCAATTATGCAAATCTCCGAACACCCACAGCAGTCTTGCCACGCCAGAGGTGCGAGACAGTCATCACCTTTGTCGTGGGAACAAGACACGCCTGCACACACATACACACGTATGCTTCAGCTCTGCGTTGTGTTATGCTCTCCCGCAAACATATGGCAAAGACTCCGAAGTCACACACGCAAAACATGCAACCTTCTTTCTCTCTCAGCTTCCTCCCCAAATCGCCATGTTCTTGGTAGATTTTCTGTCTGGTTGATTTGCTTGTCAGACATGCTAGCTAGCACTGGTCTCACCCATCACTTCTGTTTTCTCACAGAAACAATCTTCTTCATTTTTTTCTTGTCCCTATTATGTGTATCTGGTTGATGTATCCACACACTTCCAATGGACATGCAAATCGAATCTAAGGCGAGAAACGGTGTTAATTTGTGTGGTATGTGTCAGAGGGATCTTCTCTGCTTGGGGATAAGGTGGCCGTTATTTTTCTATGTGGAGCCTTTACTGTGTTGATTTGCATACGTGTACTACCTCAGATGTCAGATACGATAAATCTTCAGCTTAAACTTCAAGGAGGTCAGGGTTCAGCTTTTTGCGGGCTTTTGTGTGTGGTGAACTATGTAAAGGTGATAGAATTTGAGATCTCTAAGCGCTGATGCTTGTTAGTAAACTGTGCATGTGTGTATGCACGGTGGCTGCACTTGGATGGCTGATGCATGAGTGTTTGTGTGTATTCTTTGCATGCCTTTCAGTTGGTTGCCTTGGCTACAGTGGTGTTAATCCAGCTATTGTTAAACGATATACCTTAGTACGTACGCACACTGGTCATGCATACAGCTTCAGTACATGCACTATAGCATTATACTTGCAGTAGCTTCACAAACAAGATTTAGGCAGTAAACCAGGCTACATTTAGGACGCAAACAAGTTTACCAACCGGCATCAAACAACATAGCTGCTTTTGACGTATATGGGCATTGTTTTTGTTGTTGTTGTTGTTCGTTATTTTTTTCGTGACACGACTATACGGCTTTGGCCAGCTTCTGAGGGTGCCGAGTCATGCCCCGCATATGCTGGGCAAGTAAGCCATATCACTGTTTTAGTGAGGGAGACAATTCAGCAGCATGTAGCATACACATGCGGCCATTTACTCCACGATCACTCATGAGATCGCTTTTTTTTATGCCCCGCCCTTATCCTTTGATACCAAGCCTTCTCGTTTAGTAGTGGCTTGGTAATAGCCCTCTCTGTAGCTCTGTGGGGACTCACACTGGACCAACACCACGCTGGGTTGAGGCAGGTTGAAGTAGGCTGACAATAGCTCTATGGGGACACACACTGGACCAACACCACACTGGGTTGAGGCAGGTTGAAGTAGGCTGACAATAGCTCTATGGGGACACACACTGGACCAACACCACACTGGGTTGAGGCAGGTTGAAGTAGGCTGACAATAGCTCTATGCGGACACACACTGGACCAACACCACACTCAGGTTGAAATAGGTTGACAATAGCTCTATGGGGACTCACACTATGTTGAGGCAGGTTGAAGTAGGCTGGCAATAGCTCTGTGGGGACACACACTGGACCAACACCACACTGGGTTGAGGCAGGTTGAAGTAGGTTGACAATAGCTCTATGGGGACACACTGGACCAACATCGCACTGGGTTGAGGCAGGTTGAAGTAGGTTGACAATAGCTCTATGGGGACACACACTGGACCAACATCACACTGGGTTGAGGCAGGTTGAAGTAGGTTGACAATAGCTCTATGGGGACACACTGGACCAACATCGCACTGGGTTGAGGCAGGTTGAAGTAGGTTGACAATAGCTCTATGGGGACACACACTGGACCAACATCACACTGGGTTGAGGCAGGTTGAAGTAGGTTGACAATAGCTCTATGGGGACACACACTGGACCAACATCACACTGGGTTGAGGCAGGTTGAAGTAGGTTGACAATAGCTCTATGGGGAAACTGTACCAACATCACACTGGGTTGAGGCAGGTTGAAGTAGGTTGACAATAGCTCTATGGGGACTCGCACTGTACCAACATCACACTGGGTTGAGGCAGGTTGAAGTAGGTTGACAATAGCTCTATGGGGACTCGCACTGTACCAACATCACACTGGGTTGAGGCAAGTTGAAGTAGGCTCTATGGGGACAGTACTATTTTGTCCTTAAACTTTCTCAACCCGGTGCGATTATTATTCAGTGTATGTCCTCATGACATCATGACCATGGTCCTTACCTGTCCTCCTGGACTGCAGCGGTGTTACAATCACAAAAGTCTTACCAACTTACCGCTAAGAGAATGTTTACACAACATTGTCATTGGTTGTTTTTAAAGTGTGTGTGTGTGTGTGTGTGTGTGTGCTACCATAAAGGTCCTTCTAATAATTATTGTTGGGCTGTTGCGTCGCTGTCTGGTTTTAGTCGTCACTTGATGAGCTCATGTGACTATTTCAGTGCTATTCGTGACTCCGTGTTTCTCCCCTCGGACCAGACAGTCTTGGAGGTGTGTGATGTCCACGTATGACTCTCTCAGGATGTGTCTGGAGGCGTAACCAAGACTGGGGAACTTTTCCTAAGGATTCTCCTGGGATGTCTCGAGTCGTAGCCTTAATACACTGTTCCTGCCCTAGCCCTAGAACACCTTAGGCTTGCCCTAGAGTACACTGAGCCCTATGTAGAAGGCCTCTAGCCTAAGTGCAGTGCTGTAAGGTGTAGTAGCCAGGTAATGGCTACTACTATAGCTACAGTACCATAAGGTGTGTAGTAGCCAGGTAATGGCTACTACTGTAGCTACAGTACTATAAGGTGTAGTAGCCAGGTAATGGCTACTACTGTAGCTACAGTACTATAAGGTGTAGTAGCCATGGTAATGACTACTACTGTAGCTACAGTACTATAAGGTGTAGTAGCCATGGTAATGGCTACTACTATAGCTGCAGTACTATAAGGTGTGTGGTAGCCATGGTAATGACTACTACTGTAGCTACAGTGTAGTAGCCAGGTAATGGCTACTACTGTAGCTACAGTACTATAAGGTGTGTAGTAGCCAGGTAATGGCTACTAGCTACAGTACTATAAGGTGTGCAGTAGCCAGGTAATGGCTACTACTATAGCTACAGTACTATAAGGTGTGGTAGCCAGGTAATGGCTACTACTGTAGCTACAGTACTATAAGGTGTAGTAGCCAGGTAATGGCTACTACTGTAGCTACAGTACTATAAGGTGTAGTAGCCAGGTAATGACTACTACTGTAGCTGCAGTACTATAAGGTGTGGTAGCCAGGTAATGGCTACTACTGTAGCTACAGTACTATAAGGGTAATGACTACTAGGTACAGTATTGTAGGGTGTGTATTGTATGGAATGGAATGGGAGAGCTGATTCCCCTCAGACCTGCTTGGTTGCTGTACTCTTGAGGATTAGAGGCTACAATATCACACTGAGTTGCATTACGGTGGTCATGTGTTACATATTCTGAATTTCTGCTATCTCTGAGCTCTGGTTCCCTAGCTGTCATGGGAAGTTTCACTGTAGAGACGTAACTCTTATCTATATACTAGACGTTGTTCAAACATCGGGCTTCGAGTGAGGCCTATGTGTATAGGGTAGAAGACTTGTGGTATGTACGCAAGCCCGAGGCAAAAAAAATAATTCATAACCCTCCTAGCTCTTCTCAGTTCATCAGTTTCTGCAGACGCTTTTGCTCTTCCTTGTTCATACATTTTCATCGCATACTGAACTTCGCTGAGCATTGCAAGTAAGGAATTATGATGTCGCAGTTCTGCACCCGTATACGGAGGCTGCTAATTGCTCCGTGTGGCGAGCATACGAACGCCTGAGGCAAAAAAATAAAATTCTAGATGGTACAGGATCTCACTTTGTTCGACGATAATTCACACATCGGGAATGTTGCTTATAACAATGCACAGATAATCAATTAAAACGTTCATGACCAGCCTATAAGGAGTGGAGTTGTTTGCTACCTTGTGGTTGGGGGAGTGTGGGTGCATGTGACTCAAGTTAAGTGCTCGGTTCGCTTGGAGACTTCCCTGGATGCCATTGTGATGAGAACACTAGTGGTGGGAACTGTTTCCTGGAACGCCCTAGCAGGTACAAACTCTTGCAGGCACTGAAATGCTGATGGTGAAACTCTCTCTCTCTCTGGACGAAGAAGAAAGGTGATTTAATATCCTATTCTACTTCCTGTACCCACAGTGCAGCTGTAAATCTGCTCTCTAGATGTTAGGCGTGCATAGTTTGGTGTGCTGCGTGTGACTTTAGCTGTAGGGTATCCCCGTGGTTTATGGTGGACATTGGGGGTCAAGTTTGTATTGTTCTAGCGGAGGAGAGGTCCAGCTTGAAACTTCACTCCAGGAAGCATACCATGTCGAGGACTGCATAGCTGCAATGCCAGGAGCATTTTCCATTCCTATCCAGGCAGCTGTGCTTCTGGGATTGGGGGAATGTCATCTCCAGCTGATCTCTGATTGCGTGGTGATGTCTTCATCTTCTACTGGTTCTCAATCTGTTCTCTCTCTACATTCATCTGTTGTAGTTTGAGCCAATTCAATCCCATTGACACTGTGACCACCATTTTTAATTAAAGTAGCCTGTTCATTATAATCAAAAGCTGCAGATCAATTAGCAGTGTCTGAGAGAAACTACACCATTTTGCTCTGGCAACTACCAAACTATGCAGCCAGTTCTCTCTCCCCTACTGACTGTGCAGCCAGTTCTCTCTCCTCTACTGACTATGCAGCCAGTTCTCTCTGCTCTACTGACTGTGCAGCCAGTTCTCTCTCCTCTACTGACTGCAGCAAGTTCTCTCTCCTCTACTGACTGTGCAGCCAGTTCTCTCTCCCCTACTGACTGTGCAGCCAGTTCTCTCTCCTCTATGCATCCAGTTCTTTCTCCCCTACTGACTATACAACCAGTTCTCACTCCCCTACTGACTGTGCAGCCAGTTCTCTCTCCTCTACTGACTGTGCAGCCAGTTCTCTCTCCTCTACTGACTGTGCAGCCAGTTCTCTCTCCTCTACTGACTGTGCAGTCAGTTCTCTCTCCTCTACTGACTGTGCAGCCAGTTCTCTCTCCCCTACTGAATATACAACCAGTTCTCTCTCCCCTACTGAATATACAACCAGTTCTCTCTCCCCTATGCAGCCAGTTCTCTCTCCTCTACTGACTATACAACCAGTTCCCTCTCCTCTACTGACTATACAACCAGTTCCCTCTCCCCTACTGGCAGCCAGTTCTCTCATGCACATCACATCCAAAGCTGTTCCTCACTAATTCAATACACAGTCTGTTGGATGCAATTCCCACACAACTGTCTCTGTGAGCTCATGTGTGGCAATACACAACCTCTTGCCGAGCTCTCTCAATGCAGGCTAGCATGTCTCCCCAACACCGCTACTTGAGTGGTGTGTGTTCACAACACCTCTACTTGTGTGTTCACAACACCTCTACTTGTGTGTTTACCACACTGCTTCCTGAGTGGTGTGTGGCTCACCACATGCTCTCAAAGAAAACTTCATTTTTTTACATTTCTTTTCCCCAAGGCAACCGTGTTTGTTGCTAGGCAGAGATGTCCCCCTGGAGCTAAGCAGCCAAGATGTAGTATTCCACCGCCAAGAAGAAGTGCTGAAGAGATGGCAAAGAAGTTTAGAGATATGCTTGTACGCTGGTGCAGGTGTTGTGAATTACCAGAGCTTCTCAGTAGCTGGAGTTGTATTACATACTCAATCAATAATGACGAGAACGCATTCATAGATACCCTGCACTTTACGGCTGTGTAGACCTGAAATGGGCGTGGCCAGACATTTTGGCTCTTGTGACTGCGATGACGGTGAAAATTTCATAATACATTTGATTACGAACTAAATGTAATATGCACGCACGACATACCCCGTGGTCAACACCATTCCTTGCCTAGCTTTGCACACTGCGTGGCAAGGGATGTAGCGCACGACTGCATTAGCCAATCAGCTTTGCATGTGCCTTTCATATTATTGAAGCCAGCATGTTCTAGGGTGTGTCATAGGCTAATAATAGATTAGGGGGATCAGTTTTCAACTAACTGAAAATGGGTAGATTTTTTTGAAAGCCACACATGTTGCAATAGCCTTGTTGTGGCTTTCTCGCACACGTTATGAAGACTTGCTGTGGTTGGGCATGTAATGCCGACTGAGTCCCTCGGCTGTGGGAGGAACTGGGGAGAGGAAAGGGTAAATTTTGTAGCTGGCAAACAGGTGTTGACACTTTGCTATTGTGATGATGTGGCAACCAGTGAAGACCTGCAGTGGTAGAGTGTGTCAGCTTCTCAAGAAAGGAAGAGGATAATGGGGGAGGAAGCACCTGGTGAACTTATGTCATGAGGGACAGTTTGGGTGGTGTAAGCTTTGCATGGTGTAGCTTTTATGCATCACATGACATTGTGTTATTTTTAGAACATGATATCTGATGTAACGGTGATTGGTGTGTTTTTGTGCTATTTTTAGAACATGCTATTTGATGTAGGTAGTGATATTATTTTAATTTGGACATTTAGTATCATTGGAGCCATTTCTAGAATTGGTTACATGATGTAGCTGATGATATTATTTCTACTGCAATGCATTGAGCTATGTTTAGAACATGATACTGGATATAGATAGTGATATTATTTTAATGCGTTTCATTTGGACATTAGTATCATTGGAGCCATTTCTAGAATTGGATACATGATGTAGCTAAATGATATTATTTCTACTGCATGATATTGAGCTATGTTTAGAACATGATACTGGATATAGATAGTGATTAATTGGGCGTTTAGTATTTCATTGGGACATTTCTAGAATTGGATACATGATGTGCTAGTGATATTATTTTTAATGCGTGTCATTGAACTATTTTTAGAACACGATACTACAGTAGTAGCTGGTGATTGGCTGCCCAAGAAAACTCCCCTGGGGAGTTGATGGAAATGATTGTATTGTTGCTCATGGTGTATCTATGAGGCTGTATTGTTGCTCATGGTGTATCTATGAGGCGGTATTGTTGCTCATGGTGTATCTATGAGGCTGTATTGTTGCTCATGGTGTATCTATGAGGCTGTATTGCTGCTCATGGTGTATCTATGAGGCTGTATTGTTGCTCATGGTGTATCTATGAGGCTGTATTGCTGCTCATGGTGTATCTATGAGGCTGTATTGTTGCTCATGGTGTATCTATGAGGCTGTATTGCTGCTCATGGTCTATCTATGAGGCTGTATTGTTGCTCATGGTGTATCTCCGAGGGTGTATTGCATGTGTGTACTACTTTCACCTGTGAAAATTATGAATGGGGCACCACCTTAAATGAAAGGGGCTTACGTAAACTGGAAGTGATTATCATAGTGAAAAGAAAAAGATAGAAAAAATGGCTGCAGGTGTGATGTCCGAGGAAAGAGGAGTGAGAACACGCTGCATGGTTGATAGCTGGCTGGGCCAAGTAGCTTGAGTTCCATTCTGACATAGCCACTTAATTCCTCAATTGGGAGGTGGAGATTTGTGATGAGGGTGTGTATGAATCTGGTGACAACTCCTTTCATGTGCTGTCCCCTGTTACTGTTGCTCCCTCGGATGGCGGGTGGAAGAGAGGATTGGCTCTCTCTATAGCGAGGTGTCTAAAGTTTTTATCAGCTTTGCTTCTGCGTGGTGTTCCCTTTGCTACTCTGACTGCACTGGCAAAGCAAACACTGGCTGATGCCCTCACTCTGAAGCTACTTTCAGAGATTATTCCATCACTCGGCCAGGCATATTTCCACATCAGAGCCTGCCAGCCCTTTATGTTGCAAATTTGCACCAATTGGGAAGGTGTGAGAGCATATTAATTTTCAACGACTTTCCATATTATAATCACAATGCTCGTTACCATGGTGATGTCCAATGTGCAGAAGGTTTTGGGCCTGGTCAGTGGCCAGGGCAATGGCTGATATTAGGGCCAGGGCATTAGCTTGGGCAATGGCAGGGTTAGGGTCTGAACAGTAGTGATGGTAATGACCATGGTTAAGGCCTGAGTTGGATAATGGCTATGGTTAGACCAATAGTAGCTAGGGCAATGGCTAGTAGAGTAGCTAGGGCAATGGCTAGGGTTAGGGTCAGGAGATAGCTAGGGAAATGGCTAGGGTTAGGACCAGGAGAGTAGCAAGGCAATGGCTAGGGTTAGGACCAGGAGAGTAGCTAGGACAATGGCTAGGGTTAGGACCAGGAGAGTAGCTAGGGCAATGGTTAGGGTTAGGGCCAGGAGAGTAGCTAGGGCAATGGCAGGAGAGTAGCTAGGGCAATGGCTAGGGTTAGGACCAGGAGAGTAGCCAGGGCAATGGCTAGGGTTAGGACCAGGAGAGTAGCAAGGCAATGGCTAGGGTTAGGGCCAGGAGAGTAGCTAGGGCAATGGCTAGGGTTAGGGCCAGGAGAGTAGCTAGGGCAATGGCTAGGGTTAGGACCAGGAGAGTAGCTAGGACAATGGCTAGGGTTAGGACTAGGAGAGTAGCCAGGGCAATGGCTAGGGTTAGGACCAGGAGAGTAGCAAGGCAATGGCTAGGGTTAGGACCAGGAGAGTAGCTAGGCAATGGCTAAGGTTAGGACCAGGAGAGTAGCTAGGCAATGGCTAGAGTTAGTGTCTGGACGGTGGTAATGGCCTAGGGTTAGGGTCAAGGCTAGAGCAATGTAATGAGCATATGAAACTTGACAAGATGCTTCAGCTTACAATGCTTTGCATTTGTTAGTAGCATAACGCAGGTGCCGTTGTGCTATTTTTGGAAGGGGTTTCGGGAGAGGGGGTGAGGGGGGGAGGGGGGAGGGGGGGGGTGAATGAGATACATGTTATCACTGTGCTAAATTTAGAACACTGCTTCACATGACCGGTGTAGGGGTGCAGCTGTGTGATTTCAGTTGGCCCACTTGGTTAGATCGACTTACCTTCTCATTATAAGGTTCTTCTTTCATGTTCCACACCTAGAGCCACCTGCAGAGCTACGCAGCTAGACTGCTGGGAGGTGGCTATCCCTGGGGGTGCCCTTGTGAGGCAATGTTTGCATCTATTGAGGCTGTGTGTTTCATTACATCGTTAGTTCATATTCAATTGGTATTTCCTTGGTGATGTCATAGTCGATGACGTAATGCTTGATCTTGTTAAGTCGGTTGGCCACCCCTTGCAGTGTTGGTCGTGATTGAGATTGGATGATCGTGTCTGCCTCAGGGCAGTAATCGTGCAACAAGAATGTTTTAGTAGGGATTTGCCCCACCAAAACTGATCAGCGAGTGAACTGCATCTATCCTGTAATTTAATTTTATGGGAGTGTTTTGTGTTTTCATAAACACTTCATTTAATTAAGTGCGTCTCGAGACACTAGATTCCCATCATAGCAGGACCCAGACACTCACCTAGGTGCCTGGTGGGTAGCCACTCATGAGGTAGGGCCTAGGCAGTGCCTGGTGGGTAGCCACTCATGAAGTAGGGCCTAGGCACTCGCCTGGGTGCCTGGTGGGTAGCCACTCAGTTACTCATGAAAAAGGGCCTAGCCATTCACCACCAGCAGTCTCATGTCGTGGCCAGGGTAAGGACAAGCTCATGTCATAGCTAGGTGTGGTGCCAATGAAATGTTGAGTTTATTATTATTATTATTATTATTATTATTATTATTATTATTATTATTATTATTATTATTATTATTATTATTATTATTATTATTAATATTAATATTATTATTATTATTATTATTAGAGTTCTCTCAAAGAACTCTCAGTTGACATAATGAAATTAGAATGACCTCAATAATCAACTTGAATTAGGTCGTGTAATTATTATTATTATTACTACTACTATGTACTATGTTATGATGATGATGATTTATTTATTTACAAGCATGAATTTGGTAACAAATTAGACATGCAGTTTCGCAACAAATGGTGGGGGGGGTAGGAATATTCTGGGACCAGGGGTAGGAATATTCTAGGACCAGGGATAGCAATATTCTAGGGCCATGGGGAGGAATATTCTAGGGCCAGAGGAGGGATAATCTAGGACCAGAGGTAGGAATATTATAGGACCAGGGGTAGGAATATTCTAGGGCCAGGGGTAGGGATAATCTAGGACCAGGGGTAGGAATATTCTAGGACCAGGGGTAGGAATATTCTAGGGCCAGGGGTAGGGATAATCTAGGACCATGGGTAGGAATATTCTAGGGCCAGAGGAGGGATATTCTAGGACCAGGGGTAGGGATAATCTAGGACCATGGGTAGGAATGTTGTTCTAAGGTTAGATGCATCCCAGTAAGGTTGCAAGTATCCCAGCAGCCCTGGGATATCCTAGAAAGAGTTTTGACAGAACTACACATCACTCTCTATATATCTTTTAAGATTAAAACTCTACATGGAAACTTGTAGAAATAGTTGTCCACACAAGTGTTTACGTTGTCAGGTCGGGAGAGTGGCTCAGCTATGTCCTGAGATAAACTACGACACCCCATTGCTGATAATCCCATAAACCTTAACTGCTCCATAGTTTAACGAGTAGTGTCTGTTGCTATGACACATCGCCCATCGCCCATTTCAAAAGTGAACTTGATATTTAATGGAAGAACAAGTCTGAAAAACGTGGTTTGCTATTTAAAGTACCATATATTTGCACACATTCATATGATCCTGATTTATATATCAAAATGTAGCCAGTTCAGATGCTTTCTGGTGGCAGTTTTTGTTTTGCCGTACATATTTATCTTTTGGAGCTGCAAGTTGTAATGCAGGTTAGGTCAGTGCACCAAATCTGTTAAGTAAATAACTTAGCAGCATCAAGACGTCTTGAACAACTGTCATGGATAGAGCTGACCAAACACGACAATTGGAGTATTTTTTATATATTTTTTTAAAGTGGACTTAAATGTGAAGAGGTCTAAAATTATATCTACGAACACTCTTTTGGTTACGACTTTGGAGCTCCATAGATTCTACACACTTCACTGTATGAACTTGATATTAGCTCAAATGATAGATCTCTCTGTGTGCTCTCTGTTGATATTAAAAAAGAGTTGCAAAAGTATAACCAGGGTTTCATTTAGGGGGGGGGGGGGGGCAGCTGCCCCTGCCTTGGAACCTTTTTGCCCCCCCCCCCCCCCCCCCTGGAAATTGTATTAGGTATTAAAATTCATTATTGATGTTGAGAAGTGCTCGACATCATGCTCCCCTTCCCCCCCTTAAATCCAGATTCCTCCAGTTGCCCCCCCTTGGACAATTTTCTAAATGAAACCCTGAATTAACGCATAGTTACATGCAGCCAGTACTGTAACGTTTAATTTGTTCCCCCCCAAAAGTTGTTCCCCCCTTATTGAAAGTTTTGTTCCCACCCTAACCCTAGCCCTAGCCCTTTATTTTTCAAGAGGGAACTTTTTTTTCAAGTAAAAAGTTCCAGGGGAAACATATTTTTTAAAGAAAAAGTTCCAGGGGGAACCAAATATGGGGGGACCAAATTTGTCATGACAGGACCTCAAAACCCGAGTGCCTGAATAGGTTATGCTGGTTCCTGATTGGAAAGTTCTAGCCAGTTATCTGTGGCTAGAGGAAGCCCTACTCTACATAGGCGCTAAACCACGACTAATTAGGCAAGCATGGGTGCTGGAAAATCAACGGAATTTTCCCCCCTACACCCCTACACCCCATGCTTGCCTAATTTGTTAATGTTTTAGTGCCTAAATCAACAGTCAAGTTGTAGAGAGGCTTCCTCTAGCCACAGATAACAATGGCTAGCACTTTCCAAACAGGAACCAGAAACTTACTTCAGGCACTCGGGTTTTGAGGTACCCCCACTTTGGCTGTATGTAACTTTAGCATAGTTATATCTATGCAACTTTTTTTAATGCCAAATGAGAGCACACAGAGAGATCTATCATTTGAGCTATATATCAAGTTCATACAGTGAAGTGTGCAGAATCTATGGAGCTCCAAAGTCCTAACCACAAATCCCACTTTCCAGACATCTCAGACTCCTCTCAAGAGCAATACTCTGATTTAGCAGCTTTGCAGCTAAGAATGGGTTGAATTGGGTTTTAGTTTCGTGGTAATACAGGTACATGGTACTTTATATAAATTGCGCTGTCCATATGCCCCGCATATACAGACAAGGTGCTCAAAAAAATTATTATTATTATTAATTATATAATTCGTTGAATATAATTTGTTGATTATTATTATTATATTATTTATTTTTATTATGATTATTTATTTATTTATTCTGTGCATTGCATGTTTTCACTATCTATACAAGCGGCGACGAAGATTTCCTGTATACTTGATATATTTTGAAGTATTTGATACTTCATATCCAAGAGGCTGTAGTCTTGCTCAGCAATGCTCATAGATGGTGTTGAGTTCCCAAGTAAATAATGTCGTCTATCCTCAAGCAGACTGAGTTCCGATCCTCTACACCATTAAATAGTTTGCATTCTGTTGCCTATTTTGAGCAATTATGCAAACATGTTCCCAATTACTTCTTTTTAAATGAAACTAATGCTGTAAATGTACTTAGCGCCCTGGTCTTGTGGGCCTTCCCCTTGACCTTTGAACCCTGCATGTGGGAGGGGGTGGGGCAGGACAGCTGCCTACAGAGGAAAGTGACTTGTAATGAAGTGGGTAGATTGATCTGATAAATATATGCTTACGGTAATTCCAGCGTTTCATGTGAGGTCCAAGCCCTGAACTTCATGCAATTCAAGATGGATCAAGTTGTCATCAAGTATGCTTGAAGAACAGGAGGAATCTTAAGAGTGAATTCTCCACGCGTCTCACCTTCAACTGTCTCCACAGCAGCCTGGTTCCCTAGGTAACATGAGCCTCTAACAAAAGCTTGCGTGGCTTGTTGCTGCTCACCTTCAAGGCTCTGAGCCTGTCTCCATGGCTGGTTCCCGAGCCTCTAACAAAAGCTTGCGTGGCTTGTTGCTGCTCACCTTCAAGGCTCTGAGGCCTGTCTCCACAGCAGCCTGGTTCCCTAGGTAACATGAGCCTCTAACAAAAGCTTGCGTGGCTTGTTGCTGCTCACCTTCAAGGCTCTGAGGCCTATCTCCACAGCAGCCTGGTTCACTAGGTAACATGAGCCTCTAACAAAAGCTTGCGTGGCTTGTTGCTGCTCACCTTCAAGGCTCTGAGGCCTGTCTCCACAGCAGCCTGGTTCCCTAGGTAACATGAGCCTCTAACAAAAGCTTGCGTGGCTTGTTGCTGCTCACCTTCAAGGCTCTGAGGCCTATCTCCACAGCAGCCTGGTTCACTAGGTAACATGAGCCTCTAACAAAAGCTTGCATGGCTTGCTGCTGCTCACCTTCAAGGCTCTGAGGCCTATCTCCACAGCAGCCTGGTTCACTAGGTAACATGAGCCTCTAACAAAAGCTTGCATGGCTTGCTGCTGCTCACCTTCAAGGCTCTGAGGCCTGTCTCCACAGCAGCCGGGTTCCTTAGGTAACATGAGCCTCTAACAAAAGCTTGCGTGGCTTGCTGCTGCTCACCTTCAAGGCTGTAAGGCCTCTCTCCACGGCAGCCTGGTTCATGGTATCTGTTAGCATGCTCATGTGTGCTTGAGGCCAACTAAATTTCAGCCCACCATTATCGAAGTTAGAAAGAAATCTCTGTACTCGCAGTGATAATTTCTGAGCATTACCTGTTTTGTTACATATTGTGCTGTTCAGCTACCTGGCTGGCCAACCAAGATCCTGGTGCTGGACCCAAATGTTATATAGACCCCTTACCCTCGAACACCAGTGGTTCAGAGGTCAGAGAGGCAGTCCTTGCGACTATTAGAACCTATGGGTGCTTTAACCTTTCACCTTTCACCTCCTAAATGTGTTGTGTGGTGTGTGCATCGTGAAATTGGCACCAGTGATTCCAAGTGATGCACGCCCACGTCATTTGTATTCAAATGCAATCAAGGTAGTAAATTATATCTGGCTCTGGACAAGGAGTTACCTGTTGTTTTAGTGTCTAGCTGGTGTGTCTGATTGAGCCATTGTTCTTCTCGATCCTCTGGTTCTCTGAACGTTCCAAATTGTCAACCTGGCAGCTCCATCTCCATGTCTGCAAATGGACCACCATTGCTATTCTTCTTGTCAGATTCATATAGAATTTTAATGAATTTATATAACTAAGAGCATGCTGCCAAGTCTTCGATGGCTGAAAAGAATTTAGTGGGTATGTAGTATGTGCACTCCTTGCAGCAGGCGCCCACTATGCTCTTTTCAGCCATCGAAGACTTGGCAGGCTACCTGTGGCACGCTCTCAGTTATATCAATTCAATATGAAGCTGACGTCGAATAATAGCAATGGTGGTCCGTTTGCAGACTTGGATGGAGCTGCCAGGTTGATGATTAAGAACGTTCACAGCACCATAATAATAATAATAATAGTAATTACAATGGCCTTTATTCCTGATGGAGGCTAGAGCAGGCAGTCGAGAAAGAGTAAATTTCGAGTTTGGCATTGTAATTTTGTTTGTCGACTGAGAATTTGGTGAGAGAATAATAATGGTAAATGAGGACTTATTTTGTTAATTTGTAAATATTACTGTTATTGTTGTTTTATATAATAATTAAAAAAATAATATAATTAATAATAATAATGGTAATAACAACAACAAATTATTATGGGGGCTTGCTGCATGTGCTGCCTACTTTGTGACTAATGCTATGAAGCACTAGCAGAAATGCTACTCCCCAAAGGTGCAGAAATGATGTTGATCAAAACTGGTACACAATGACTTCCCCAATAATCAACTTAAATTTACTCACTCGACATTTCGGCTAGATGCTCTAGCCTTCATCGTGCTAATTGAGGGTAATAAGGTGCGTAAAGTACCTGTGTTCCTTGTGTCGGGTTCTTAATTGCTCGACTGCTTTTAGTTATTTTTAAGAAGGTACAAGGAATGGCAGTTGAGCTCTACATGGAATTGGTGATGCATAAGACCATCTATGCATCTACACAGAGGTAAGTCTACAGCTCTACTTTATCAAGAACTGCCATTAGTTGAGATGGTCTTAACTCTTCAGATATTGAGTAATAATAATAATAATAATAATAATAATAATAATAATAATAATAATAATAATAATAATAATAATAATAATAATAATAATAATAATAATAATAATAATAATAATAATAATAATAATAATAATAATAATAATAATAATAATAATAATAATAATAATAATAATAATAATAATAATAATAATAATAATAATAATTCTGATTTATACTTAATAGTGACAATAATAATAATAAAATCACCTTCTCAATAATCAACTTAAATTTTTATTCACTCAACATTTCGACTAGAGTCTTCATCAGGAATATTCTTGATGAAGACTAGAGCATCTGGTCGAAACGTCGAGTGAATAAAAATTGAAGTTGATTATTGAGAAGGTGATTTTAATGTTATGTCAACTGAGAGTTCATTGAGAATAATAATAATGATGATAATTGTAATTGCAATAGTAAAAGTATAACAAACTGAGCTGGCCTTTGTACTTCTACTAATGTCCAGTGGAGAAGCTACAGGAACAACTCTTGTTTTCCTGTTGGTGTCATGGCTAAGCCAGTGTGAATCTCTCTGTACATGACATCTCTGGTGCCCAATTCCCAGGCTATTACTAGGAATATAATGATGTTGGGAATTAATTGATTTGGACAAGCAGAATATTAATAGGCTAACTTAACCTTCTCAGAAGCTTCTTGGATGACTTCCTAGTTACTGGCTCTCCTCTGCTATACCAGTCCTAAAATAGTTATGAGGGAATTAATTTGCATATTAGCACTTTGCTTGCCTAAACTAATTAATCCCCAAAATCTATTTTACACCTGCCTGTTGCCTGGTAACCAGTTTTTACATCATACAAAGTGTAATTGGAGTAGGGCAATTTCTGAGATGCTGACTCTTCAGCAATTTCTGAGTTTCTGGCTCTTTCCCCTGGTCCCTAGCTGCCCAAATAAGGAAAACTTCACTATCAGAAGATGATGGTTTGTTTGACCACTTTAGAATTCTGGGGGAAGCCATGGTTGATGACTCAAAGATGGGGATGGGGAGGGTGGGTAACTTTTCGCAAAGCCAGGGAACAGGGATAAGAAGCGCACAACAGTATCTAGACAACGAACTTGCAGGAGGAGTGAGCAGGAAATCTTGAGCAGCGTCAATATTATCACAGGCGGAGACAAAATAGACGTGTCAGGAGAGAGCAGGAAATCTGAGCAGTACTATCTATAGGGTCTGTTGAGGAAAAGTGAGATGTCAGGGTACATGTGTGTAGCTCCGAATCCTTTCATCTGTCTCGTCACCATCATGTGCCAAGTGCCCAGACATCATGTTATGGTGCAACTGTGTATGTGTATGGCTAGCAGGAGGGAAGTCCGAGAGGAAAGCGTGATGATGGTACCATACTGCCGCATGTTCCAGATAGGGGTAGGGCAAGGCAGTGGGAGTGAGCGTTCCGGGAGACAGCAGGAAGGTGCTGAACTAGCAATGTTTAGAGCGGTCGAGACAACACGCTACGTAGTGGCAGGAAGACCTTGAGCAGCGACAACAAGGACTAGAGAGGTCGAGACAAAGCGCAACATGCTACGTAGTGGCAGGAAGACCTTGAACAGCGACAACAAGGACTAGAGAGGTCGAGACAAAGGCAACACGCTACGTAGTGGCAGGAAGACCTTGAACAGCGACAACAAGGACTAAAGAGGTCTCGAGACAAAGCGCAACATGCTACGTAGTGGCAGGAAGGCCTTTGAGCAGCGACAACAAGGACTAAAGAGGTCGAGACAAAGGCAACACGCTACGTAGTGGCAGGAAGACCTTGAACAGCGACAACAAGGACTAAAGAGGTCTCGAGACAAAGCGCAACATGCTACGTAGTGGCAGGAAGGCCTTTGAGCAGCGACAACAAGGACTAAAGAGGTCGAGACAAAGGCAACACGCTACGTAGTGGCAGGAAGACCTTGAACAGCGACAACAAGGACTAGAGAGGTCGAGACAAAGGCAACACGCTACGTAATGGCAGGAAGACCTTGAGCAGCGACAACAAGGACTAAAGAGGTCGAGACAAAGGCAACACGCTACGTAGTGGCAGGAAGAGCCTGAGCAGCGACAACAAGGACTAAAGAGGTCGAGACAAAGGCAACACGCTACGTAGTAGCAGGAAGAGCCTGAGCAGCGACAACAAGGACTAAAGAGGTCGAGACAAAGGCAACACGCTACGTAGTGGCAGGAAGAGCCTGAGCAGCGACAACAAGGACTAAAGAGGTCGAGACAAAGGCAACACGCTACGTAGTAGCAGGAAGAGCCTGAGCAGCGACAACAAGGACTAGAGAGGTCGAGACAAAGGCAACACGTCAAGAGGCAGCCCCGAGGAGCCAACAAAGACGTCTCGACTAATGTCGATTACCTAATACATGTGTACTAAACAAAAACTCCATAATTAGCACCTAAAAATGTCTAGACTAAATTTGCGAAGTCTTGCATGTGTAGCCTGCACCCTGAGAACCAATGCACTGTATGTCAGCTCATTAAGCATCAGCTTATAATGGATTATAACAACTGAAATGTTTTTCTCGATAATCAAATTTGGTCCTGGACATTTCGGCTCGATGCTCTTGCCGTCACGAATAAGGTCGAGTGTCAGCCGAAACCGAGGAGGAAGTTTAAGTTGATTATTAAGAAAGACCGTTATTGTCACAGTAATTATATTGTCACAGTAATTAGTCATCTGAGAGTTCTTTGCGGTGCTATGTTTATTTGAATTCAATATGAGCATAATCTTTTTATGAAGGCCATCCTTGTCCGAGTTGTTTTTCACCATCCTTTCAAGCTACGATATGAATAGAATTAGGTACCATCACAAGACAGATAAGGCGTTGCTATGTTCATTAGTCTGTCATAGATAGACATACGAATTCTCGCTCTCCTGGGGCAACCCGCCCTTCATGTACCTATTGTGTTAGGCTGGAGGTGGAGTGGGCCAGACTGGGCCTGTGGGGCTTATGGTCACTGTTAGGCTGGAGATGGAGTGGGCCAGACTGGGCCTGTGGGGCTTATGGTCACTGTTAGGCTGGAGGTGGAGTGGGCCAGACTAGGCCTGTGATGAGTGGACAATTATTGATGTCCAAAGTTCTTTCTCTTCCCCACCTGATCTTAGTCCTTGCTCAGCCCTAGCCAGTACAAGCTCAGGAAAGAAGTGGGATTTAGACATGCAGCATCACAGGAGATGTATCCCCCCCCCCCCCCATCCTAAGTGGACCAGGAAACATTTTATGTTGTACTCTGTAGTAGTGATTGCATGGTTGCAGTGTGTGCCTCACAGCAGTCCAGTAGTGTAGTTGGTGTGTGTATGTGAGCCCATTGGGAGGGAGCTACGATGATTGGCATGTTTGGATAATGCTAAACAAACTTGTCCTCAACAAGACACTGTATTTTTTTTATCATAGCACTTACACATATAATAACTTACAAAAACAGAAGACAAACAAGCTATAAATAAATAAACAAATTAAAAAAAGAAATAGTTATCTCTAGCGGGTCGACCAGAACCCAGCACAGCTGCAGTGTTCCCACGCTGGACAGCAACAGGAATTCTCTGAAGGAGAAGATGATGGAGCGTGGTTCATCGCAGTCACATTTTAGACAGCCACTGAACTCCTGAAAAAAGCCAAGATGCCTCCGCACCAGACGCTCCTGTAGTTTGTTTATCTTAATGAAAAGCAACACATGAGGTCACATGCCAATAAATATATGCCATACCCACAAATATATGCCATACCCACAAATATATGCCATACCCACACACTCGCTATTGTAGCTGCTGATGGGTGTGGTCTCTTTCATGTTGGTAGGTGTGGTTTTGTGGTGGTGTTTGCTGCTGTGGCGACATGTTTGCACCACTACTTCTCTAAGGATGGAGAGGACTCATCCAAATACCAAAAGGAAAATGGATTTTCAAGTGAAGTAGCGTCTGCCATTGTACGTGTTGTTTCTAGCACGTGTTTCAGACGTGTGACGCAGATGCTCGGCAGACCTGGAGCGGTTTGAGCCAAGGCAACCACACCCATCAGGAGAACTTGTGTTCCTTTAACGCTCATGCGATGTTCCCCTTGAGGTGAAGCCGCTCCTCCCACTGTCTGTTGAGGTCCTCTCTGTCAAGTGCCTGCTGTTACCCTCCTCTCTGAGAGCTATCAGGAGCTTGACTATACATGTCTGCCAAGTAGTGGCCTTTGCCGCTGTGCCTACCACTGATTCTCTTGTGCGTGTCCAGACAAAACTGGTCCTCTTTCACCCTTGCAACTGGAGTGGAATTCATCACACATCTAGCGGCATCGTCATGGTGATGCCATGCACAACAAATTGATGTAAGGTCAAAGGTGGATACTGATGTGGTTAATGATGTAACACTCACAGTAAAGGACCAAGTTGCACCTATTTGTTTGTTCTTCTTGTCTATCTCTCCGAAAGACATTCAATAGGCAAGAATAATTTTTATATGTTACGAAAAGTTTCCCCATCGTCCATTTTTAGGGTAAAAATTTATTGAGCGAGCGATTCGAGCTGACTCGAATCAAGTCAATTGAGATTTGCATGTGATACATGTGAATCTAAATCGAGATTTTCCGCCCTACAACGTGGACCCATAGCTAATGGGTAGTATACAGAGTCAAATGCTGGCACTGCATATTCTCCGCCAAATATCGCTACGGATGAAGAATGCACAGAAGCTATCGGAAAAGAATGTTGCTTGCGAGGGTAAGTCTTTTTCTCTCACCTTCATTCGTGAAATAATGCTGCAATCTTTAAGGGGGATCGATATAAACAACTTGCGGTTACCACTTTATAGCTCCATAGATTCCCCAAACTTCATGGTATGGACTTGATATATAGCTCAAAAGATAGGTCTCTCTGCATGCTCTCTTTTGATACTAAAACATCTTTCATATGTAACTATAGCCCAGTTACTGGAGCTAAAGTGGTGGAACCTCAAAACCCGAGTGCCTGATTTCTCTGCATAAATATCTCCAGATTGCCAAGTGCTAAGAGAGCTGAAATTGCACCAGTGGCTAGAGGAAGCCCTACTTTATACAACGACTTTTTTCATTAGGCGCTGAAACTTAAGTACGTGGTCAAGCGCCCAGTTGGAAAATAATTTTTACGGAATTAAGCTATCGGATACTTTTATCGTAATTAGTTCCTTTAAAATATATATGTGATGGGAAGAAGTGGAAATCCCATTTGATATCTAGCTAATGATTCTGGCAATCAGTCGGCAATGCTAGACCAGTGAGTGTACCTAGTGGAACATTAAAGTCCAGGTAAGCAGTACGGGGATTTTTATGACTAAGATGATAATGTCCGGCCACTCTATTAATGCTGCACATGCTCCACAAATGGATATGAGGGGCGTGGGAATTATGCATTCCATGTTTAATCTCCTTAGTATCGGCCAACCGGAGGTCGCACGCGAGGCTGAATCGTACAAGCTGTTTGTTCGGGGATTATAAGGCAGAACACTCCTCGGGAGAATAGCCTTCCTGTTACCTACTGTTGCATGTTAGTTGTACAGAAGTTAGTCAGCCAGTTAGTACTTGTTAGTCGTCATTAGACACTCAGCTGTGGGTACATGTATAGTTGAGGACTAGTTAGAATTGCCGGGAACTCTGTCCCTAGAGATCCAAAGGATGTTATGCACAAATTAAGCTTGGATATTCATCACACCGTCGATTTCGACAGAACTAGAGCCTTTTATTGGTTGTGTTCAGTCTGCTGAATGGAGGTGAGACTGTTGGCTCGGAGTTCACAGAGACCGCTGAGAAGTGTTAGTCGTGGATTCCTAGCAATAACTGGGAATGGTTTGCTAAGGATTACTGGGTACTGTTGGCTAGGGATTCCTAGAGATTCCTGGGAACTTTTGCCACGGAGATTCCTGGGAACTGTCAGCCAACTGGGAACTGTCCATCAGGGGAATCATTGGGAACTTGTCAACCAGGGGAACTCTCGGCCAGGGAGATTACTGGGAACTGTTGGCAAGTGAGATTACTGGGAACTGTCAGCAAGGTCGATTACTGGGATCTGTTGGCAAGTGAGATTACTGCAACTGTTGAGGGTAGGTTCTGTGAGAACTGTTGACCCAGGGTTCATAGAGATCACTGGAACTGTTGATCTGGTGGTTCATAGAGATCACTGCAACTGTTGGCCAGCGGTTCATAGAGATCACTGGAGCTGTTAATCTGGTGGTTCATAGAGATCACTGGAGCTGTTGATCTGGTGGTTCATAGAGATTACTGGATCTGCTGGCCAGGGTTTCCTGGAAATGACTGGGAACTGTTGGCCCAGGGTTCCTGGAGATTACCATGACACTTTAGTCCAAGATGTTTTAGACACCAAAAAAACCCCACTTAATCAGCTGCTGTGCTTGGCTTGTTACCTAGAGATGGTTTGCATGAGTTGCATGAGAAGAATATCTCACTAGTCTTCCCTGTGATCTCCAGCTAGTGAGAGAGGTTGCACAGTCATCTACATGCAGTATTGTAGATGTAAGCGTTGAAGTGGGTGTCCGTTGAGAAATCGACTTGTGCCACATCTGGTAGCTGGTGCTGAGCATTGCATAAGAAATATGGACAGTACAGATGCACTCAATGCCTGTCTACGGAACACCCATCATACATAAAGTATAAGCTTATTATAAATGCCAGAGAAAGTGCCACGTGCTCAGAGAGACTAACTTCAAGTTAAAAGCAACCCTTGTTAGCTATAAAGTAATGCAATGTGTGCATATTATAGTTCCGTTGTCCGCACCTAGTCTCTGACACTTGCCAAAGGCATGCATTTTTGCTGCCTTCTGCAACTTTTTTTCTTGTTGCCAGCACGACACATGCAGGTGTTCCTGACAAGCTTCTTGCCAGGCACAAACTTCTTGAAGAGTTTTCCAGGCACAAGCTTCTAGTTCTCCAGGTACAAGCTTCTTGAAGAGTTAGCCAGGCACAAGCTTCTTGAAGAGTTAGCCAGGCACAAGCTTCTTGAAGAGTTCTCCAAGCTCAAGCTTCTTGAAGAGTAGCCAGGCACAAGCTTCTTGAAGAGTTCTCCAGGCACAAGCTTCTTGAAGAGTTCTCCAGGCACAAGCTTCTTGAAGAGTTCTCCAGGCACAAGCTTCTTGAAGAGTTCTCCAGGCACAAGCTTCTTGAAGAGTTCTCCAGACACAAGCTTCTTGAAGAGTTCTCCAGGCACAAGCTTCTTGAAGAGTTCTCCAGGCACAAGCTTCTTGAAGAGTTCTCCAGGCACAAGCTTCTTGAAGAGTTCTCCAGGCACAAGCTTCTTGAAGAGTTCTCCAGGCACAAGCTTCTTGAAGAGTTCTCCAGGCACAAGCTTCTTGAAGAGTTCTCCAGGCTCAAGCTTCTTGAAGAGTTCTCCAGGCACAAGCTTCTTGAAGAGTTCTCCAGGCACAAGTTTCTTGAAGAGTTCTCCAGGCACAAGCTTCTTGAAGAGTTCTCCAGGCACAAGCTTCTTGAAGAGTTCTCCAGGCACAAGCTTCTTGAAGAGTTCTCCAGGCACAAGCTTCTTGAAGAGTTAGCCAGGCACAAGCTTCTTGAAGAGTTCTCCAGGCTCAAGCTTCTTGAAGAGTTAGCCAGGCACAAGCTTCTTGAAGAGTTCTCCAGACACAAGCTTCTTGAAGGGTTGAAGGGTTCTCCAGGCACAAGCTTCTTGAAGAGTTAGCCAGGCACAAGCTTCTTGAAGAGTTAGCCAGGCACAAGCTTCTTGAAGAGTTAGCCAGGCACAAGCTTCTTGAAGAGTTCTCCAGGCACAAGCTTCTTGAAGAGTTCTCCAGGCACAAGCTTCTTGAAGGGTTCTCCAGACACAAGCTTCTTGAAGAGTTCTCCAGGCACAAGCTTCTTGAAGGGTTCTCCAGGCACAAGCTTCTTGAAGAGTTCTCCAGGCACAAGCTTCTTGAAGAGTTCGCCAGGCACAAGCTTCTTGAAGAGTTCTCCAGGCACAAGCTTCTTGAAGGGTTATCCAGGCACAAGCTTCTTGAAGAGTTAGCCAGGCACAAGCTTCTTGAAGAGTTCTCAAGGCTCTTGAAGAATTCTCCAGGCTGTTTGCCAGCTCTATCTATGTCATTACCCGGTGGATATGTGCCCAGCGGATGTATGCCCGATGTGTTGCATAATCAGGGAATTATTTGCAGAAGCTGCCAAGTCATATCCTAGACCTTCACACGCAATAGCTGTCTTGCACAGTTTATAATTATGGACATGCTCTTAATGAGGAACCTAATCTTCCAACCTCCCCCCCCCTCTCCCCATGTTAGACTTTGTCCTAGGCGGATATGTCCCTGGTGATCCCACGCAGAGAGAATCCTCCAGATTCCCATTATGCATCCGCGATGGAGGTGTAGCACAAGTAAGGAACTGTCTTCTTCAGGGAAGACTTGACTTCTTTCGAGCTTTGAGCTCAACTAGAAGGAGAGGGAGTGTTCCTCTTGATGGAAACCGCAGTGATCCTTCATGGTTTGTCATGGCATTTGTTGGCATAAGAGTCATGTTGCAGCTGTCCGAGTTTCTCAACCTGCCTCAGAGTATAGGTAACGATTGGATCTGCCAGGTCTCTGGGGACCTGCACCAGAAGATGACTGCTGTTCTCTGGATTTCCCATCTCCTCTATAAGTCAGGTGAGAAATTTGACAGCTTGCGTAAATCACATCTGCTCGCTGTCTGCTCACGATGCAAAAATAATATCTGGCTTCCCTCTTCTCGAATGTCACCAAGTACGGCGATCATGCTGGGACCAGGTACCACCCAGTGCCACAGGGTTCTCTGCCAGACCTGCTGCTTCTTCATCACTTTTCATCACCTTACGGGGGGCAATACTGATACGGCAGGAAATCTGTGTTAACTTTTTCGAAGCAAAATTTTCTTGGAGGTTAAGTAATTAAGTTATAAATGGACCGTATCTTGTATATGGTTGTGTTTTAAGGCAAAATACAGGGAACCAACCTTAGTCAGGACATCTGTGAGAAGTAGGACAACCTTAGTCAGGACAGGACATCCTTAGTCACATCTCTGAGAAAATACCCAATGGACTTCTCCAGAATGCACTGGTGTTTTGGATGAATAGCAAAATAGGACAACCTTAGTCAGGACATCTCTGAGAGGTAGGAGGACAACCTTAGTCAGGACATCTCTGAGAGGTAGGGGGACAACCTTAGTCAGGACATTTCTGAGAGGTAGGAGGACAACCTTAGTCAGGACATCTCTGAGAGGTTGAGGACAACCTTAGTCAGGACATCTCTGAGAAGGAGGAGATTTTTTCTCATATTTCTCTTCGTAAATATAAGCTTCCGGCTCTAATTCTATGATGATGAGTCAGAACTTTAACTTGGACTGACTTCCTGTTGGTGCATCACTCTTCCAGTGACCTGTGGGAACATCTGGTACATGCAACGTGGGAGGTCCTCAGTAACGAGTCCACCATTCTTGGAGTGGCAGGAATGAGACTTGTACAAGTACACGTTTACCATTCAGGAAGTTGGCGGGTGTATACCATCTCAATGCATGCTAAACACTAATCCTCGCCATTGATTGTTGGCATGTTTTGATAATGTGTAAAAAAAAATTAAAAAAAGACCCCACCATTTGTTGCAAATCTTTGCAAATCTGCACGTCTAACTTCTCTGGGCTTGCTCAAACACTGTTACCAATTTCATACTTGAAAATGACACAGGGTAGCAGTCAATTTAATAAATGGCCACCATTTTTTTGTTACTGGACAAGCGATACCCGAACAACAAAAAAGTCCTTCCCAAGTTATACATGCCTTCTCGTGTGTTTTTTTTGTGTGTTTTTTTTTGTGTGTGTTTTTTCCCTCCCTCATTCCCCCCCCCCCCCCCCCTCCAATCCCATTACCATTAAAGGCACAATTCCCCTAAATTATATTCACTTATCTGCAGACTAATGCTACATTCATTGGATTGATCTCCGGTGGTGCTAACCGTTGGATCATCTAGCCCTAGTTTTAACCTAGCCCTAGCTTTAACCTAGCCCTAGCCATCTTAGCCTTAACCTCAAAACCTTATCTTACCCTTTACTAATCTCATCTTTGTCCTAGCCAAGCAAGCCTCAACTTAGTGTACTCCTAGCCCCATCTTAGCCTTAGCCCCATCTTAGCTCCAGTCCTATTAGGTGGCAACAACTTTGAACCCTGGATGCCCACTGGCTGTATATTTATATCTGTAGCACAGCTCAGACTTGGCGGGTGTTGTCAGGTGGTCGTGTCAGGACTGGAACCCATAGACGATATCTGCATGGGCTATCTCAGCAACTGCCACTCTTGCAGGCAGCTTTTGGACTCATACACATTGTAATGGAGAAGATCACATCCACAATCAAGGGAGATTATTAGTTGTATCATGCCACGACTGAATGGTTATTTAGCTATAAATGCACACTGGTTTGTGCATGGTGATCTCTTAACCATATATGAGCCACATTGCTCGAATGCCAGGCTATGTATTGTTTGTGAGGGGCTCCATATGGAATGGGGAGGGTGTACCCATAGTTACAGTGACTTAATTAATGTTGTTTGTGGGGGGCTCCATTTGGAATGGGGAGGGTGTACCCATAGTTACAGTGACTTAATTACGTGGTTTTTGTTTGTTTGTGAGGGGCTCCATTTGCAATAAGGAGGGTATACCCTAGTTAATTATGTCGTTTTTGTTTGTTTGCTTGTGATAGTTGTTAAGTTCTCTTGACACCATCACCCATGGCTACAATGTTTTCATTGGCCCATGACCAACAGTGCTTCACTCGTTTGTGTGTACGTGGGGGGATTGCACTCAGTATATTGCTAGGACAGGCTTTGATCTGCAGTAAGCTAACAGACCTTGTCGATCCTCAAAGTCCTATTACGAGCAACAGGTCACCTATTACTGTTCCCAATATAGGGAAGTGTTGATTTGTAATTTGTAATATGTTGCCATGGCCACAAATTACTCTCCTGACTTTCAAAGCTGTTCCTCAGCTAATGAGTGAGTGGGGAGCTGACTTGTGCTGACAGTAAGGAAGTGTATGCAAAGGGAAACCCCTGGGGGAACCCCCTGCAGCCAGTGGTCTGTTTCATCAAAACTCTACCAATATCCTTTGATGGAACCAATTAGCACCAGGCTGGCGCATTGCGCGACCTTGTTTAGTTTTGCTTTCACCTGCCGTGTCAGGGTTTTGGGTGCTTAGAAGTATTTTATATCAGTAAATAAAATTCCTCGGGCACCGATTAATATGGGTGTAGAGCATTAATTAGATCATGTCGCGACGTCCTGACTTATCGCTTTCTTAAATCTCTTGCGAGCATTCAGATATCGGAGTGTGTCTGATTGGCCTTTAATTTATCATGCCCCCCTTCCTGTGCATGGAGGATGGGCCAGGCTTGTCGTGGTGTTCCCTAGCTTATAAAAAAAAAATCTCTTTATGGACTGGTATTCGCAGGAAACAGGAGTTTCATAGATAATGATGTGATGAGACCAATTGTTTTGCCAAGTGGAGCCTTACATGCTAGGACAGACTTTCGATCTCACTGATAAGTAATGTCGAGGTGTACCACCCTCACCCCCCAACCCCTCCCCTTCTCTAGTTATTGGGGAGCGTGGTTCCATACATGGAGTTGTTTTATACAGACATGTACACACAGCATCATGTGACACCTGCACCTGGGTTTCAAATAGCTATTATCTGAAGTCACTGATGATGGAGGATGGATGGGAAAGTACCGGGCATTCCATGCCCACTAATTCAACAGCAGAGCTTGTCTTAAAGTGCTCCTGATATTCTGCTGAGTTGACACTAACTAGAGACTCCATGGCTAGAGAAGGATGCAGCTACACTGGAACACGTTCCAATCTGCTGAGTGACTTTAGGGAGTGGCAGTGAGGACAGTTTGAGGATGACCCGATTTGTCTAGCTAGGTCTGGCCAGATCTTGCTGGTGGAACTAGCCCAAGCAGCAGTTCTTGACTTATGAAGTGTTCGTGTGTGTGTGTGTGGTACTATCCCAAGCCCAGCAGTGGTTTCTTGGCTTATGAAGTGTTCGTGTGTCTCTCTGTTGAATTTTGATAAACTGCATGTTTGCACAAGCGTCACCACTTTGCACGATGAATACCAGCATGTGTTAATAGGTGGTATGTCAGCTATTTTAGCACATGTTGTGACAACCCACCACCTGCGTTGACCTACTTTCCTCTCGTTGTGTCTCTCTATCGCAGGAGGACTTATCCTAGCAGTTATTGAAGGAGTTGGAATTGCTCTAAACCGCGTGATGGCTGACCAGTACAAACCTGGTGAGTTAATACAACTGCTTGCTATAGGACATAGTTGTAATACTGTACCAGTAGTAGTAGTAGTACTAGCAGTAGTAATAGTGGTGGTAGTAGTAGTGATAGTAGAGTACTAGCAGTAGTAATAGTGGTGGTAGTAGTAGTGATAGTAGTAGTATTAAGTAGTAGTAGTATAGTGTAATAATATTAAGTAGTTAGTAGGAGTAGTAGTACTAGCAGTAGTAATAGTGGTGGTAGTGATATTAGTAGTATTAAGTAGTAGTAGTATAGTGTAATAATATTAAGTAGTTAGTAGTAGTACTAGCAGTAGTAATAGTGGTGGTAGTGATATTAGTAGTATTAAGTAGTAGTAGTATAGTGTAATAATATTAAGTAGTTAGTAGTAGCAGTAGTAATAGTGGTGGTAGTGGTAGTAGTAGTATAGTGTAATAATATTAAGTAGTTAGTAGTAGCAGTAGTAATAGTGGTGGTGATGGTAGTAGTTATAGTAATAGTATAAAGTGGTAGTAGTAGTAGTTATAGTAATAGTATTAAGTGGTAGTAGTTATAGTAATAGTATTAAGTGGTAGTAGTAGTAATGTTAAGTAGTAGTAGTTATAGTAGTAGTAGTTATAGTAGTAGTAGTAGTAGCTGGTGAGTGAAGTAAATCCTCTCATAGGGAGTTGTATGGGAGAATTTGGTTGCCAAATGCATCCATTGCACGACCAATGTACAGCCATATGGACAGTCACCATACCTGCCAAAAAAATTACCTTTTGACCTTCAGGTCATCTTTCGAGTTTTTGTTTGCTTTAGCGACCTCCAACAAAGCACAATTTTTTTTAATATTTTTTTAAATGAATTTTTTTTAAAATTTATTTTATTTGTTTTTTCTTCCTTCCTTTCCCCTTTATATATGCTGGAATTTCTCTCTCCCAATACTTTTCATTTATGTGGCAATTTTTGTTGTTGTATTTTTGCTCTATGCCAGTATCACCTCTCGTTATGTATGTGGATATGAGTATGTGGATATGAGGCCTGTCATCTTTGCATTATTTCAATGGATTGGCCGAGGTGTTTTGGTTGGTTCCAGGTTACAATCCTGGCACTGCATTGCCATGACACATCATCAGTGTAGTACTGGATTAGGCCTTCAGCTACAGTGTGGTGGCTAAGGTCTCGGGCTGTGGGTATGGTTAGGGAGGTTGTTAGAGTAGTGCCAAGGCAGTGGTTGAAGTATCGGGCTATGGCAGTTGCTAAGGTTAAGGCCAGGGCAGTGGTTAGGGTCAGGACCAGGGAAGTGGCTAGGGTTAGGGTAAGGTTAGGGCCAGGGCAGTGGTTGAGGTCAGGACCAGAAATGGCTAGGGTTAGGGCCAGGGCAGTGGCTAAGGTTAGGGGCCATGGTGGATGAGATAATGGCCAGGATGGCAGGTTTAATTAAGACGAGAGGTGTGGCTAGGCTATGCAATGGTAATGATGTCATCATGATGTGTGTTAGACTTTTGGGAGATCAGTTTTTAAAAACTTTATTTTTTTAAATATTTTTGAGGACCCTGACCTTTGATTCATTAACTTATTACACAATGGTAACTGATAGTAGTACACACTATAACATGTTATGCACTGTCATGTTAGCGTAGATTGCTAACACTATAACATGTTATGCACTGTCATGTTAGCATAGATTGCTAACACTATAACATGTTATGCACTGTCATGTTAGCATAGATTGCTAACACTATAACATGTTATGCACTGTCATGTTAGCATAGATTGCTAACACTATAACATGTTATGCACTGTCATGTTAGCATAGATTGCTAACACTATAACATGTTATGCACTGTCATGTTAGCATAGATTGCTAACACTATAACATGTTATGCACTGTCATGTTAGCATAGATTGCTAACACTATAACATGTTATGCACTGTCATGTTAGCGTAGATTGCTAACACTCTCCAGGCGCATAGAGCTATAACATGGGATTACTATAGTATATATATACTAATTATCTTCAAATGTGCACTTGAAAAAAATGGAGTCAACAGAGTGCCTCTCATTGTCTTCTTCATTTAGCACTCTATTGTACCAACAGGCTCTCGTTGGAACTGGAACTATTACTATAACTAGCAGGTCACATGCTGGGAAACCAACTCAGTGCACTTTGCCTCCGGCTGGAAATCCCACCAACACATGTTTTCACAGAACTTCCTGGGCGAGGGGGTGATATGGGGTGACCTTTAGCTCATCTAGTCTATGACATCACAAGTTGTTGGCATCTCTCTTGCGCTTTTGACCTTTGAACTCTGATCTTTCCAGAGTCAGCTGTTGCTCATATTTATGCATCGGCATTTGTTTGAGTAGCTGGATTTCTGTGGATATATTCCATGCACCCTTATCATACGAGGCACACCTTCTTCCTAAGTAACCACATCGTTGTGGACTACCTATAATACGTACATGTGCATACATTAAAAAAAAAATCCCCCATCTTCGGAGTGGAATGTGGTTAATGTTTTACGATATTCACGCTCTCATGGACTGATAACCCCTCGCACGCATGCATGAGATAAGCAGAATAGAGCAACCGGGTATTGGACGTCAGTGTATATATGTGTGTCTGTCTATAAAATAAAGCAATGTCCGCTTTTTACCTTTATTGGTGTCTGTTTCCCCACAAAGGATGCACTGGAAGTCTTGCTGGATGTTTAGTGTTCCTTGCGCTTGCCCTTTAACTATCTCAATCCAATCAGCTAAATCTGTTTTAAAAATAAATGAGGTCTCTCTGTTGAATCATGCATCAGCCTGCCTCATGTGTAGTATGTATGATAGATGAGCATGCTGATTCTGTCTGAAGCAGTGTTTCTGGCGACCTCACTTTTGGACTGGAATAGCAGTGATGGTGTGCATGCCAAGAACAGCTCAGCGGAGGGAGGGAGGGTTCTGTGAATCCATTCTTGTTTCGATTAGTCTATGGGCACATTATGCTCTCCCGATATTTTATGTGCTAAGAGGTACAGATTGCAGACCTGATAGTTGGCCGATGATGTAGTGGCCTTCCTCTTCTACGTGTGCCACCATATAATGATTCATCACAGTCATCGATAATTATCTAATAATTGTGTGATGTTCCCTTTTTCTTAACATATCAATCCAATGAATGCAGGGGAATATTGGAAAGATATCCAATGGGATCTGTCCTTACTGTAGAGCCACCTAGTTTCCAAATGCTTTGTGGTTGTAATCTGTACAAG
The DNA here is from genome assembly GCA_028752905.1 of Cladorhizidae sp. MBARI D1340-BT2. Taxonomy (NCBI): domain Eukaryota; kingdom Metazoa; phylum Porifera; class Demospongiae; order Poecilosclerida; family Cladorhizidae; species Cladorhizidae sp. MBARI D1340-BT2. The sequence continues at coordinate 5,804,911 of JAQNBH010000001.1, forward strand.
AGCAGAAATATTTTTATTTCAGAGCAAGCCAGTTAAAAGAGAAGGGCGACAAGGCTGTACCCATGTGGACCACAACCTATCAGTCCATGTTAAAATCATGTATACCAACCAACATTTTTATTATTTATTTGTTTATTTATTTATTTATTTATTTATTTATTTATTTATTTATTATTATTATTAAAGATTCATGTCTTGGTGATTTTAAATGATGAAGGGTCGTCCAACTGGTTGTGGTCTATATGTGTCTATAAGCATATTTCCTTTATCTAACACGTCAATCCAATGCAGTTTTTTTAGTTTTTTATTATAATATATATATATATATTTATCAATTTGTTTTTGTTTATTTGTTTTGTTGTTGTTGTTGTTTCTGTGTATTATCGTTGAGTGGTAAGGAGATGGGATGCAGCGAGTGCGAGCTTCAGGGTCTCCAAGGCTTTTAATGCGTGCTGTCTAGCTTGTTAATTATTGCTATACACTACACATCAACACATGCCATGTCCTAGGGTTAATATATTCTCTCCATGTAGAATTAGCTACAGACTCCTTCAAGAACTTGGTAACAATGTTGGTAGACACTCAGCTACAACCTCTTGGTGACAGTTACCAAGGAGTGAGAATTGAGCATGGGATCACTCATTCTTCGTATGATACCAAGTGTGCTTGATTGCCTCAATGATGAAGTGACTCACCAGATGATCCTTACCAACTGCAATAGAGAATCGTCAAATCAGTCGTAGACACAGTTGTTATCTTCTGTTAACTAAATTATCTGTGGATAGATCTATTGTACGCATGTTATGTATGGGAGAAGGCGAAGATAGATGCCTGTCTATAGATCATTTACAATGAGTGTCTTCACATGGCCTATCAGTTTACTACCTTAGCAAAGGAATCAAGGCACGCTGAGTGTGAAGCAAGTAGCGACTGAAACACCATTTGCTGCCGATGTGAGTTTGAGCCGAGACATATGCTTTGGCTTCATTGGGTTTTGCCGTCCTCCATTTTACAGGTTCGAACCAATCAAGGGAATGCTAGCACACACCCTGATTAATACAATATAATACCTACCTCTATCGCTTTCCTCTCTTTTTAGCACTAAAATTATATGTATAAGTATAGCCATAATAAGCTGCAAGCACCCAAACTCAGGGACCTAATCTTACTCATTCATGATTCAATGACTAACATAACATACATACATGTATATATATATATATATATCAGCAGATATCAATATCTAGCCTATAGCAACATTAGATGGATGAAGACTTCACTAATTTGATTTTGAACCTCCATCTGCCCTGCCTTAGTTACCAGTGTTTTGCTTGGTCCAAAACATTGCCTGTTTCATAAGGGGGAGGTTTTTCCTGTCTCTGACTATCGCTGGGTTTGATCTGCAACCTGGAGTATCAACAGATCTGGTGCGCCCATCATGAGGTTTCTTAGGAGCAACAGCATGCCATAGAGAAGTGGAGATGGCTCAACTCTACTTATTCGATTACTAGGACCACAATCGGCACAGATTCATGATCACACTTCAATGTATATATCATTTTTTTAGGTTCTTGCACATCTTGAACATTTCATTTCTTCACCGTCTAGCTTATACACGCCCATGTGTGTTACACGCACGCCATTCGGCTCAACCACATGAGAAGAGGGCGTGCCACCTTCTAGGTGATAAGCTCACGAATTAGTCCGCCGATAAGGTCGTCCACTTTGAGTGTGTGTATGTTATGGCACTACCTGGGACCTGCAGTATAGAGAAGGCACGTGGAAAATGACTATGCAGCATGTGTAAGTTATGAATATTAATAACTATGCAGCTGCAGCGTGTGGAAGTTATGAGGCCATAAGGTAGAGATACCCTCTTTATTATTCTATTTCTAAGTTTTCTATTTCTAAGTTTGGTATTTCTAAGTTTGGTATTTTAGTCCTAGTACTGTCATTCACAGTTTGCTCAACTTACTCCATTATATTATAATGCTGACTGAAGACAGAGTATATATTGAGTTTGCATCATCTCGAAGAGTTCCTATTCATTTTATTACATTACCCCAGCTGGTTATCGGCCTTGTCAAAAACGGCAGAGGACCTTCTTCCTTCATTCCAAAATGCAAAAAAAAAATTCTCTAAAAGTTAAAAGTGTGTTATGGGCCTTGACACAAACATGGGGCCTTGACACAAACGGCAGATGACCAACTTCCTTCATTCCAAAATGGAAGGGGAAAAAATCTCTAAAAGCGTGTGATGGGACCTTGACAAAAACGGCAGATGACCAACTTCCTTCATTCCAAAATGGAAGGGAAAAAAATCTCTAAAGTGTGATGGAGCCTTGACAAAAATGGCAGGTGACCTACTTCCTTCATTCCAAAATGAAGAAGGGGGAAATATCTCTAAAAGTGGTGTGTTGGCTCCTGCCTGACCTGATGTCAGGTGCACTCAGGTCAAAAATCTACTTACAGGGCAGCCAAAAATCCAAAAAGAGAGACGAACACGTCCTCTAATGATTACTTCCTACATTCCAAAATAAAAATAAGAAATCATCTCTAAGTGTGTGTGATGACTTCTTCCTGATGAGCTGATGTCAGGTGCACCCAGGTCAAAAACGAGGCAATTTCTACTTACAGGGCACCACAAAAATGGCCTCTAATAACTACTTCCTGCAATCCAAAATGGAAGATCGGAAGAATCAAGAGACAAATTGGCCTAAAACCTTCCTTGGTTGGTCCCTAAACGCCACGCAAAGTTCAGTCCAGATCAGCCCATATGGTCCCGAGTTACAATCCCGACATAGACAGCACACATGCACACACAGTCAAGCAATTTATGCATTGTATATTATGAAGTGGAGATACAAGGAGAACTCAACTATTAAATCAATATTAATTGCTTCATACCAATATATTAGTATCACCTCCGCCGAGGAGGCTTATGTGTTCATCCAGGTGTATTTGTCAGGCTGTTAGCAGAATTACACAAAAGCTTACAGATGTATTTTTCATGACATTTCAAGGGTTAGGCGTAGGTCGACGACCAACCCATTCAATTTTGGTGGTGATATGCATTGCTAGAAGCCATCGTCACCCAGAAACAGCACAGCACTTGGCACCGTCGGCCATTCTCTATAGGGAATATGCCTACACAGTGGATTTTGCTTTGGCTTCCTACTCCTACTCACAAACTATGCAACGTGGTAACGTCCCCCCCCCCCTCCCGGAGCCACTTTCTTTGCTGACAAATCCAATATAGTTTTATTCAGAATAATTATTATATAAAAATATATATTTAGAGTGGGGAGGTTTTTGCAGTCTCTGATTGCACCAGTTTGCGGCTATGTACGGATGGAAGCCAACATTTATTGCTTCGTTAGATGAATGTGCGTTCGCAAGCATGAGGCAATTCTTATAACACGCTTGACGCTTTCTTGCTCCATTTTCATCTTTTTGCTGTACCTGGTTCCATCGTTGCACTTAACCGGCTCTTGGCAGTGCGATTGAGCGCATGCGCAGAATTCACACTGTTGTAATTCATACTCACGTGTATGGACCATGTGATGTGCGTACATACGCACGTACCCTGAGACATAAAATATTTTTCACGAGTGTCTCGAATTATTTTTATTATTATTTAATTGAGTGGATGCAATATGCATGATTGATTATCTGTAATAATAATTGGCCAACAAAGCGAGCCCCCCAGTGGGGAGTAGGATGGGAAACTTTGGCTTGCCATACTTGGCGTATCTATGTTTGTACCTATCTATCTATCTATCTATCTATGGTCCGTACGTTCACCACCCGTAAAAAAATGTGAAGGGGTCACCCGTCCTAAATAATACAAGCTATCGTAGCTGTGACAGTGAAGAGACTAATCGAGAGAATGCCCCTCAGCAGGTTGAGTGGGTTAATGAGGGAATGGTTGTCATGGGGAAGAGAAGGACCGAGAAAACAACAACAGCTTTAGGAAAGAAAGTTAGCTGCACAGGGAAGTGGGAGCAGCTGGTTTGGTAGAAAAGAAAGTGCTTCTTATCAAGTAGCAAACTTGGTCAACTGGCAGGAGTTTACTCTAGAAGCCACAGGAATGTGCACTTGTACTGATAAAGTTATCTGCAATCTGAACAACTGTGGTGAATATCCATTCACAGAGAATCATTCACTCAAGGAAGAAGCAGGCCTCTGTGCACGCGCACGCCGTGCTGGACACACTGGTTTGCAGTGCTGGCTTTAGCATACTGGAAACGATGATGGTCCCACCCTGCACTGGCAGAACAGGAGAGAGAGCGTGTATACGTGGGAGGAGATATAAACAAATATGGTATCTTATCTTTGGATCTTGAATGGTCCACATGTATCATGTAAAACACACACACACACACACTCACAAGGCATTGGACACGAGAGAATTTTTGTCATTGTAGCTGGATGATGCCTTGCCATGAATACTGATGCAGTGGGGAGCATGTTTTTTCCATTAGCCGAGTACAGCTTTGAGCACCATGTCATACTTTTACAAATCAGCAAACAACATTTATTAGAACCAGCCATAACTCTAATTAGCACACATAACTTGTCTATCCCTAGCTAAGTAGCAGAAAGAGAGCTTATGAATTCTTTTATTATAAACCCTGTTGCTCTATTCAAGAACATAAGCTAGCTAGCTAGCTACATATTGAAACTGTTCAAAATTAGTTTTTCTCCACTTCATTGCTAGCACTTGGAATCACCACCAACGAGGATCTTCCTTGGGCTCAGGAAATGCTACACTCCAGCTATCTACATTTCTATAGAAGAAGGAACATTGCTAGAGTTTATCTTCCTTAGACTCACTGTCCATGCTTCTATAAGGGAAGGAACATTGCTAGAGTTTATCTTCCTTAGGCTCACTGTATGCTTCTATAAGGGAAGGAACATTGCTAGAGTATATCTTCCTTAGGCTCACTGTCCATGCTTCTATAAGGGAAGGAACATTGCTAGAGTTCATCTTCCTTAGGCTCACTGTCCATGCTTCTATAAGGGAAGGAACATTGCTAGAGTTCATCTTCCTTAGGCTCACTTCCATGCTTCTATAAGGGAAGGAACATTGCTAGAGTTCATCTTCCTTAGGCTCACTGTCCATGCTTCTATAAGGGAAGGAACATTGCTAGAGTTCATCTTCCTTAGGCTCACTGTCCATGCTTCTATAAGGGAAGGAACATTGCTAGAGTTTATCTTCCTTGGGCTCACTGTCCATGCTTCTATAAGGGAAGGAACATTGCTAGAGTTCATCTTCCTTAGGCTCACTGTCCATGCTTCTATAAGGGAAGGAACATTGCTAGAGTTTATCTTCCTTAGGCTCACTTCCATGCTTCTATAAGGGAAGGAACATTGCTAGAGTTCATCTTCCTTAGGCTCACTGTCCATGCTTCTATAAGGGAAGGAACATTGCTAGAGTTCATCTTCCTTAGGCTCACTGTCCATGCTTCTATAAGGGAAGGAACATTGCTAGAGTTCATCTTCCTTAGGCTCACTGTCCATGCTTCTATAAGGGAAGGAACATTGCTAGAGTTCATCTTCCTTGGGCTCACTGTCCATGCTTCTATAAGGGAAGGAACATTGCTAGAGTTCATCTTCCTTAGGCTCACTGCCCATGCTTCTATAAGGGAAGGAACATTGCAAGAGTTCATCTTCCTTAGGCTCACTGTCCATGCTTCTATAAGGGAAGGAACATTGCTAGAGTTCATCTTCCTTAGGCTCACTGTCCATGCTTCTATAAGGGAAGGAACATTGCTAGAGTTCATCTTCCTTAGGCTCACTGTCCATGCTTCTATAAGGGAAGGAACATTGCTAGAGTTCATCTTCCTTAGGCTCACTGCCCATGCTTCTATAAGGGAAGGAACATTGCAAGAGTTTATCTTCCTTAGGCTCACTGTCCATGCTTCTATAAGGGAAGGAACATTGCTAGAGTTCATCTTCCTTAGGCTCACTGTCCATGCTTCTATAAGGGAAGGAACATTGCTAGAGTTCATCTTCCTTAGGCTCACTGCCCATGCTTCTATAAGGGCAGGAACATTGCTAGAGTTCATCTTCCTTAGGCTCACTGTCCATGCTTCTATAAGGGAAGGAACATTGCTAGAGTTCATCTTCCTTAGGCTCACTGTCCATGCTTCTATAAGGGAAGGAACATTGCTAGAGTATATCTTCCTTAGGCTCACTGTCCATGCTTCTATAAGGGAAGGAACATTGCTAGAGTTCATCTTCCTTAGGCTCACTGTCCATGCTTCTATAAGGGAAGGAACATTGCTAGAGTTCATCTTCCTTAGGCTCACTTCCATGCTTCTATAAGGGAAGGAACATTGCTAGAGTTCATCTTCCTTAGGCTCACTGCCCATGCTTCTATAAGGGAAGGAACATTGCTAGAGTTCATCTTCCTTAGGCTCACTGTCCATGCTTCTATAAGGGAAGGAACATTGCTAGAGTTTATCTTCCTTGGGCTCACTGTCCATGCTTCTATAAGGGAAGGAACATTGCTAGAGTTCATCTTCCTTAGGCTCACTGTCCATGCTTCTATAAGGGAAGGAACATTGCTAGAGTTTATCTTCCTTAGGCTCACTTCCATGCTTCTATAAGGGAAGGAACATTGCTAGAGTTCATCTTCCTTAGGCTCACTGTCCATGCTTCTATAAGGGAAGGAACATTGCTAGAGTTCATCTTCCTTAGGCTCACTGTCCATGCTTCTATAAGGGAAGGAACATTGCTAGAGTTCATCTTCCTTAGGCTCACTGTCCATGCTTCTATAAGGGAAGGAACATTGCTAGAGTTCATCTTCCTTGGGCTCACTGTCCATGCTTCTATAAGGGAAGGAACATTGCTAGAGTTCATCTTCCTTAGGCTCACTGCCCATGCTTCTATAAGGGAAGGAACATTGCAAGAGTTCATCTTCCTTAGGCTCACTGTCCATGCTTCTATAAGGGAAGGAACATTGCTAGAGTTCATCTTCCTTAGGCTCACTGTCCATGCTTCTATAAGGGAAGGAACATTGCTAGAGTTCATCTTCCTTAGGCTCACTGCCCATGCTTCTATAAGGGAAGGAACATTGCAAGAGTTTATCTTCCTTAGGCTCACTGTCCATGCTTCTATAAGGGAAGGAACATTGCTAGAGTTCATCTTCCTTAGGCTCACTGTCCATGCTTCTATAAGGGAAGGAACATTGCTAGAGTTCATCTTCCTTAGGCTCACTGCCCATGCTTCTATAAGGGCAGGAACATTGCTAGAGTTCATCTTCCTTAGGCTCACTGTCCATGCTTCTATAAGGGAAGGAACATTGCTAGAGTTCATCTTCCTTAGGCTCACTGTCCATGCTTCTATAAGGGAAGGAACATTGCTAGAGTTTATCTTCCTTAGGCTCACTGTCCATGCTTCTATAAGGGAAGGAACATTGCTAGAGTTCATCTTCCTTAGGCTCACTGTCCATGCTTCTATAAGGGAAGGAACATTGCTAGAGTTTATCTTCCTTAGGCTCACTGCCCATGCTTCTATAAGGGAAGGAACATTGCTAGAGTTCATCTTCCTTAGGCTCACTGTCCATGCTTCTATAAGGGAAGGAACATTGCAAGAGTTTATCTTCCTTAGGCTCACTGTCCATGCTTCTATAAGGGAAGGAACATTGCTAGAGTTCATCTTCCTTAGGCTCACTGTCCATGCTTCTATAAGGGAAGGAACATTGCTAGAGTTCATCTTCCTTAGGCTCACTGCCCATGCTTCTATAAGGGAAGGAACATTGCAAGAGTTTATCTTCCTTAGGCTCACTGTCCATGCTTCTATAAGGGAAGGAACATTGCTAGAGTTCATCTTCCTTAGGCTCACTGTCCATGCTTCTATAAGGGAAGGAACATTGCTAGAGTTCATCTTCCTTAGGCTCACTGTCCATGCTTCTATAAGGGAAGGAACATTGCTAGAGTTCATCTTCCTTAGGCTCACTGTCCATGCTTCTATAAGGGAAGGAACATTGCTAGAGTTCATCTTCCTTAGGCTCACTGCCCATGCTTCTATAAGGGAAGGAACATTGCAAGAGTTCATCTTCCTTAGGCTCACTGTCCATGCTTCTATAAGGGAAGGAACATTGCTAGAGTTTATCTTCCTTAGGCTCACTGTCCATGCTTCTATAAGGGAAGGAACATTGCTAGAGTTCATCTTCCTTAGGCTCACTGCCCATGCTTCTATAAGGGAAGGAACATTGCTAGAGTTCATCTTCCTTAGGCTCACTGTCCATGCTTCCATAAGGGAAGGAACATTGCAAGAGTTTATCTTCCTTGGGCTCACTGTCCATGCTTCTATAAGGGAAGGAACATTGCTAGAGTTTATCTTCCTTAGGCTCACTGTCCATGCTTCTATAAGGGAAGGAACATTGCTAGAGTTCATCTTCCTTAGGCTCACTGTCCATGCTTCTATAAGGGAAGGAACATTGCTAGAGTTCATCTTCCTTAGGCTCACTGTCCATGCTTCTATAAGGGAAGGAACATTGCTAGAGTTCATCTTCCTTAGGCTCACTGTCCATGCTTCTATAAGGGAAGGAACATTGCTAGAGTTCATCTTCCTTAGGCTCACTGTCCATGCTTCTATAAGGGAAGGAACATTGCTAGAGTTCATCTTCCTTAGGCTCACTGTCCATGCTTCTATAAGGGAAGGAACATTGCAAGAGTTTATCTTCCTTAGGCTCACTGTCCATGCTTCTATAAGGGAAGGAACATTGCTAGAGTTTATCTTCCTTAGGCTCACTGTCCATGCTTCTATAAGGGAAGGAACATTGCAAGAGTTTATCTTCCTTAGGCTCACTGTCCATGCTTCTATAAGGGAAGGAACATTGCTAGAGTTTATCTTCCTTAGGCTCACTGTCCATGCTTCTATAAGGGAAGGAACATTGCTAGAGTTTATCTTCCTTAGGCTCACTGTCCATGCTTCTATAAGGGAAGGAACATTGCTAGAGTTCATCTTCCTTAGGCTCACTGTCCATGCTTCTATAAGGGAAGGAACATTGCTAGAGTTCATCTTCCTTAGGCTCACTGTCCATGCTTCTATAAGGGAAGGAACATTGCAAGAGTTTATCTTCCTTAGGCTCACTGTCCATGCTTCTATAAGGGAAGGAACATTGCAAGAGTTTATCTTCCTTAGGCTCACTGTCCATGCTTCTATAAGGGAAGGAACATTGCAAGAGTTTATCTTCCTTAGGCTCACTTCCATGCTTCTATAAGGGAAGGAACATTGCTAGAGTTCATCTTCCTTAGGCTCACTGTCCATGCTTCTATAAGGGAAGGAACATTGCTAGAGTTCATCTTCCTTAGGCTCACTGTCCATGCTTCTATAAGGGAAGGAACATTGCTAGAGTTCATCTTCCTTAGGCTCACTGTCCATGCTTCTATAAGGGAAGGAACATTGCAAGAGTTTATCTTCCTTAGGCTCACTGTCCATGCTTCTATAAGGGAAGGAACATTGCAAGAGTTTATCTTCCTTAGGCTCACTGCCCATGCTTCTATAAGGGAAGGAACATTGCTAGAGTTCATCTTCCTTAGGCTCACTGTCCATGCTTCTATAAGGGAAGGAACATTGCTAGAGTTCATCTTCCTTAGGCTCACTGTCCATGCTTCTATAAGGGAAGGAACATTGCTAGAGTTCATCTTCCTTAGGCTCACTGTCCATGCTTCTATAAGGGAAGGAACATTGCAAGAGTTTATCTTCCTTAGGCTCACTGTCCATGCTTCTATAAGGGAAGGAACATTGCAAGAGTTTATCAATGGACCAGCTAAACCTGGACGATTGCATATGAGATCGAGTAGGTTGACCCCCTAAAGGACTCTGAAGTGTGGCAGACTATATAATTGTTTTCATAACCTGGTAGCCAACAAGCCTCTTTGCCGTGGGGCAATAGTTGACAGTCATAACTCTTCAAGCTCCAGTCCATACCGAACGAGGCGGTCACTCGAAATTAACTCCACCTCACGTGGTATAATACGATTTTTAATGACGGCCATAGTTTGTTTGGTAATAGTGGCCAGGAAAGGATTCTATAGTTTCGATATGACCTACTATTCATATCGTCAGCATGCTATAGCTTTTTTATTGTGTTGCGCGAGAACTATTACCTATCAATCGTGGTAGGTAGCTAAACATACATGCAGCTGCACTCTATGGACAGAGAATTGAGAACGGGTTGCATAGTAGGCAAATATACGTAGGAAGGATAACTGAATTCATAGTTGATAGAGCAGCTATGTGCTAATAATGATGGCGGGTATACCGAAGACACTAAACAGTCTGGGTACACTGAAGACACTAAACAGTCTCGGGACTGCAAATTATCTTTGTCAGCTTCTGCATTGTCTTTTCTTTAGTACTCTGAGAATTCCCTTCAGAAATGCCTGATGCCCTGCAGCGTAATGGGATGGTAAATTTGAAACAAATATGTACAAGTGGAAGTATGGCTATGAGAGAGAGTGCTTCTTCCATTGATGATGAGAGGCGCACTTCACTAAAAGTTAGGTTCAAGCTAGCTACAAAATCATGATGACATCAATAATGTAGAGATCAATACTGTATTAGACCTTTAGGAGTAGGGCAATGGTAGAGCAATCAATCTAGATAAAATTAAATAAATTCTTCGCTCACCACTCAATGCTTAGCATTCATAAGTAGTGAATATATATATTTGTTATACATTACAAAAGTGGGAGATATTTTTAAGCGCTATGGTGGGCCAACACTGATATTGCACAGCTAAAGATGGTGTCATGTCAATGAATAATCTTGACATGCTCTCGCTGCTTGTTCATTATGTACTGAAGTGTACAAAGCATGCTACACACCTGGCACACTTGCAACTGGTGCAGTCTGTGTGGAAGTGAGTCAGTTCCTCTCGATATATGTTAATTGGTGATTTGAAGCGAGCACATCCTTCCATAAATGAACTTTGAGATTGTATTTTAAATTGTCTTGAACTGTGGTAATCCGAAATGAACGCGTGTAGTGCAAGTCATGCCTATTTAAAGATAGCCATGCATACTTATAAGGATTAGGATTCTATTTTCAGTGCAAAAGCCACACAAATAATAAGTGCAAGAATCAACAAAACAAGTGTAAGTGTGGCCAAAAAAAAAAATTTTCTCTTCCCGTTCTAAGTTTCCCTCGAAGCATGGTCTCAGCACTCACCTTCACTTGCTTTGTTGATGTTCTTGTACTAATTGTTATTCTTCTCTGCGAAGCTTCTGCACTTTAGATGAAGCTCAATCCTTATAAGTGAATGGACTTACTAGACTGCCAGAAGTGCCTCGATCAGGATATGCATGTTTCTGTATAGCTAAGTAGGTGGTTTATTACCTTGAACGGGTCTAGCTCCCAACCTTCAACCCTGCAAAGGTGCGGTTGTGGAGGTCGATTGGTATTAGATTAGATCTTTACCCCAGTAAGGCCGCATTTGTGAAGGTCGATTGGGATTATATTAACGCCCGACCTTTATTCCTGCACGGAGGTGTTTATGAAGGTCGATTAGGATTACATTGGCTGACATGAAGGGCTGAGGAGAAGGTAGTGGATGTTGAAGGTAAGTAGCATTAGTTTAAAACCGTAATTAATTGAAGATAGTTATACGCTCTACATACATTGAAATCTAATTGTTTTAATTAAGCACCGACTTGACGGTTTCATCTAGCCCCTGTTTATTAAGTGTTGATTGAGACGGTGTCTCCTCATGCTCAAAAGTCGCAACCGCACGTGCTTGTATATTGGGTATCCATCCTGCGACACTTGCCAGCGCCTGTGGTCTGGAATAATTCATATATTTGCCGTCGCTTCTAATAGCCCTACCTACAGTCAGCGATCAGAACCTATAAGAAGCGTATGTCTCACACAGGGGTAGCCTGTGTGCCAGCTGCTCTGTAGTGAGTTGCTGACTAGCGAGGAATGCTAACAACCCGTTTGTGCAGTTTACCAAACAATTTGTTTTGTTTTTTTTAAGAAGAGGGAGTATATATTAGATCAGGAAACAGCTAATTTCATAATTGCTTTCACTTATGGGTGCAACTGTTTTAATGGATAAATGGATAAACATCAGGTGTGAACTCAACATGTGACCCAAAAATAAACAACTGAATGATGATTTTAGATATTCCTTTTCTTCACACCACATCACTCGCCCTAACTCCGTGAGTACGTAAATACCTGGCACGTGTCTATCTGTTTGCAATCTCTTACTGGTTTCCTATGGTTTCCCTTGGTGACAAGTTGTTCCTGGAGGATTTAACGATCTTGTGGGTATTTCCTGCTGAGTGTTTTACCACCTGGCATCCGAGCAGAAGCACGGATGGCTCCAACATAGTCTACTCACAAGGTTAATGTGGGTTGGTTATATCTCTTAGAAGCTCTCTAATATCCCCCAGGTTGTCAAGCCGGTGCATTCGCTAGGCGTACAACAGGAAGCGAAAATGCTGACTTGCTAGTTCAAAGGGTGTGTCTTTCGTGAAACCTGTCGACTGCATTGTTGCGCAATGGAGAAAAAGGCATGCAAGGGGGGGGAGGGGGGGGATCTGTGAAGCCAAACCATGCAGGTGTTATGACTTGATTGGATTATAGTTTTTTATTTGTCACTTGGTAATGCGAGCAGCCACTCCGGCTGTGGACTGTCTGTCGATGGAGTGTGGATCCTTAAAGTTCAAAGTTGTTACGCTGTGATGATGACTCAGGTTTGCATGCTACATACACTGACTTGGATTAATATCATCTTTTAACTGGCAAAAAGGAGTGCAAAGTTCTTGCCCATCTAATGCCAGCTAGGGCACTGTAATCATGTGGGTATGAGAGCTGGGACACCTCTAGTATGATCCCCCTTCCTCCCTGATTGTCCTTGGGAACAAATAGGTCATGATATTATTATAACTAGTACTACTACTACTACTACTACTACTACTACTACTACTACTACTACTACTACTACTACTACTAATACTAATAGTAATAGTAATACTACCACTATTATTATTATTACTATTATTATTATTATACTATTATACTATTATTATTATTATTATTATTATTATTATTATTATTATTATTATTATTATTATTATTATTATTATTATTATTACTATTATTACTATTATTATTATTATTATTACTATTATTACTATTATTATTATTATTATTACCATTATTAGTTATATTATTCCAAGTAATTTTTGCAGTGCTGTATGTAGGCTCTTTCTATATATTTTATTTGTGTTTCATACATCCCTTGCCTGCACAACATAAGCAAACAACACATCTCTATACATGTATGTATGTGAGAAGAGTCAAAAGGATGTAGCTGTTGGTACATGTGCTCCTCTTATACATACTCCATCACTGCGTGCGATGGTTCTTACTGCCAGCAACCAAAAATACCTGATTTTTGTTGTATTAATTGTCGTTGTTGTTAGTATAACGTGCATGTGTGAACCAGGCTAAAGTAATTATTTTATCCATCTGTGTGTATATAGTGTGTGCTGTTGTTTTCGTTGAAATTTCAACTTTTACTTGAAGCAAGTGTGTTGTCACAAAAAAGGATAATACCTGGGATATTTGTAGGGAATTTAGTACCCGACACAAGAGTTGAAAAGTCTTTTTTGTTCTCCCAATCCAATAGGCTATTATAGGCTGTTTTATTATTAGTACTACTACTACTATTATTATTCTTATTATTATTATTATTATTATGAATGTTATTATTATTATCATTATTATTATTCTATTATTTATTATTATACTATTATTATTATTATTATTATTATTATTATTATTATTATTATTATTATTATTATTATTATTATTATTATTATTATTATTATTATTATTATTATTATTATTATTATTATTATTATTATTATTATTATTATTATTATTATTATTATTATTATTATTATTACTATTACTATTATTATTATTATTATTATTATTATTATTATTATTATTATTATTATTAATATTAATATTATTATTATTATCAATTATTATTATCATTATATTTATTACTAAATGCATTACTAAATGCCCATTTTCAAACTGCAGAGTTAATAAGGCTTGTAAAATGCATGAGGTTAAGGAAATGTGGCTAGCTGCATTGTAATAGCTCTGAGCAAAGAAGGTGAAATTTCTTTCAGACATTACTGCAGTCTACATTCCTCAAATGTCAAATCATGGTATTTTCTGAGGTAGTAGTGGCGAGGGAGACACTTCAAGGTATTATGCTTAATATGATGACAGAAAACAGGATATAGGAACAGGTTCGAACCGGAAGCACATCCATTATAAACACAGAGATGACAAATCGGACCTGTCTCTGTAAAATTCCAAGGGCATATTTGAGACCCCATACTCTATTGGTCAGCTGTTGGACAGACCTTGCTGTACTGCAGCGCTACAAATTCCGATAATCAATTTTCATTCTGACATTTCCGGAGTGTTCCAGAGATTGGCATTGTCACAAGCCAGGACTCCTCTGCTAGCAATATGAACTCTGAACTTCACTAACTAACCCCAAATCCCACAAAAGTGCATGATCTAATCAATCCTAACACAACATCTCCAGGATCGACTTGTTGTACAATTAATTATAAATACCTTCTTTTTTTAAGTGTGGGAATTTTTGAGAGTGTATAATTCATGGGACACACACACACACCACACAACTTCATGACTAAAGAGCTCATGTGATATTTTTATAATCTGTTGCTGATCAATACTTTGCATTTTTCATCACTGAAGAAGATAAAGCCATTTGGTTGAAATGTTGGCTTTTGAGCTATGGAAAGAGAAACGTATTTTGGTGTCAGTTGAAGATCATCTATAAATTTAAGGGGATTGGAGCTGCTGACGCACGTGTAGTCTGCAGGTACTGAAGCATGTGTAGTCTGCAGGTGCTGAAGCATGTGTAGTCTGCAGGTGCTGAAGCATGTGTAGTCTGCAGGTGCTGAAGCATGTGTTGTCTGCAGGTGCTGAAGCATGTGTAGTCTGCAGGAGCTGAAGCATGTGTTGTCTGCAGGTGCTGAAGCATGTGTAGTCTGCAGGTGCTGAAGCATGTGTTGTCTGCAGGTGCTGAAGCATGTGTAGTCTGCAGGTGCTGAAGCATGTGTTGTCTGCAGGTGCTGAAGCATGTGTAGTCTGCAGGAGCTGAAGCATGTGTTGTCTGCAGGTGCTGAAGCATGTGTAGTCTGCAGGTGCTGAAGCATGTGTAGTCTGCAGGAGCTGAAGCATGTGTAGTCTGCAGGAGCTGAAGCATGTGTAGTCTGCAGGTGCTGAAGCATGTGTAGTCTGCATGTACTGAAGCATGTGTAGTCTGCAGGTGCTGACGCATGTGTAGTCTGCAGGTGCTGAAGCATGTGTTGTCTGCAGGTACTGAAGCATGTGTAGTCTGCAGGTGCTGAAGCATGTGTAGGCATTAAAGTGTACATGGTCCTGCACATGTGCCGCAGGGATGAATCTCTATATGAACAAGCATGGTGATCAAAAACTCTTGTCTCTATCACTCTGCAAGTTGTGTTGATATCTATCGGCTTGAACTTGCCTTCATGCCTACTACCTGTCCACCAAATTCTTATTAAAGTCTTATTAAAGTCAGCTAAAAATCACCATTGTGGCTTGGGAATTATTGAACTTCATTTGAGGACTGAAGTCTATCAGAATACATGGCAATGCTGATATTTCAATTTGCAAAGAAAGAAATTGTTTAGTGAAAATGTGTGAAAACAATGAGGATATAAGTTATCCAGTTCTTGCAGTCCATGCAAACAAAAAACTAGTGATTTGAATAGAATTCATGTCTCACGAATTGCCGTATATACCCTTAAATAGATAGCTCTGTCTTGCCAAGAGCTCCTGCACTGATTGCTTGTGAACTAGTACACAGCCACACATGCTCAATTAATATCGTATTTAATTGTGTGTTACACTGCACATGCTCACAAGTGAAGTATTGATAAAGCATCGTGAATCTCGTGCATCGTATTGCAATGTGTTGAAGACAGAATGATCTGGTGGCTCGATGTCACCGAGTATCATCCTTTGCTTTCCACTACGCAACTAGGGTGGCTAGTTGGTGATCATCGTCATATGACTGTCATGGGATTCGCATCACTTTGTGAGCAAGATGGCTGAAGGAGATTCATGTCAGGTGTTTTTTCATCTCGGCACCTCTGTCAAGATACATACTGTGTTTGGTGTTAATGAGTATGGAAAGTTTGGTGCTAATGATCTTGTCATTAAATTTGCCGATTTTATATTATATTTTGGAGGAATGACTGCGTAAGTGTTTTCTTATCACTACCTAGTAAAAGATGACTCCCTCCACGCGCAAGTCTAGGCAGGTAGCAGCCGGTGCAACAGCATGTATTGTTATCAATACAGCCAAGCTACACAATGACAGAGAGAGGGAGAGAGACTAAGGATGATGCATGCAAGAGTGTTGATGCTGGTGTCAGGTGATGCATGTCCTCGGCATTAAAAACTGATGTGGAGTGAAGTAATCGACCTCATCCACAAGTGGTGCGCCTACCTACTGTACCTGCACATTGCAGGACACTCGGTTAGACAGCTTATGAAGCAGGTGTGACCAGATATTTCATTTTGACCTAGTTTGTGTCATGTGAAGGCTTCTAAATATAAGCTTTGGATTTTGATTTTGTCTCCTCACAAAAGCCGGTGTTTCTACCATTGCTGGTAATTTATAGATGGGATGTCCACGTATGATGCTCTCCAGGCTCTACTCTGTTGATGTCAACTGTTCGCCGTCCATTTTGGCGGTCCCTACATAAGATCAGCAATCTGCACCTATGCTTATGTCTGCGCATGTGCATAGCTTGTTTAGCAGTTGCTAGGTATTTGGCATCAATTTAGTGCTAAAAGTGCCTGTCTGAACAGCCAACTTTTTATGATATCCATCTCAATCATATTTCCAGTAATAATCTACCAATGTTAATGAGGACATCTTGGTGGTAACGAGTGTGTTTGGTGTTAATGAGTATGACTTGGTGTTAATGAACACCGATTGTTGTTGCAACAGTTAGGAAAGTTTGGTGTTAATGAGGACAGCTTGCCAGTTTGTTCTTGCCATTAAATTTGCCGATTTTATATTATATTTTGGAGGAATGACTGTATAAGTGTTTTCTGCTCACTACCTAGTAAATATGATTTTTTTTATAATCCTTGGGTCTCAGTCGTTCATATGACTAAGTATTGTCACTGTTCTTCGATTTCCCGCTCTCTCCTGGCATGTTAACACTATCTTGGATGGCATTTTTACTGCCTAGATGTTGTCGTTGGTCTGTGGTCTTCCCGCTCCCTCCTGGCTTCTTGGTTAGGAGCTTTCCTTCTTTCTCTCCTGGCATGTTCGTTATCTGACTGTTCAGACTTTCCTCCTTTCTCCTGACGAGGTAAATTTGACCCAGCCTGTCTAGTCACCCTCACTGGCTGTTTAGATTTTTTCCCAACTTTCTCGTTTCTCTTTGAAAATCTAAACCGAGGCGTGGCTGTTTAACACTTCCCTGCCCTCCTACTGGGATGTTCGCTCTCAACCTCTTTTCCCACTGGTCTGACCTCTCCCTGGCGGGATCATCCGTAATTATGTCCCTCACATACCTTTGTGTGGTGTGTTTACCTGATCGTAAGATTTGTGAAATTTGCACTTTTAATTCTGTTAAGGCCTCCGTCTCTCTTCAAAAGTCACGAGGGAAATATATCTCTATGGAATTTTGCAGCTGTCAATCATTTAGCCTCTCAATGAACTCTCAGTTGACATAATAACATTACAATAACCTTCTTAATAATCAACTTGAAATTGTATTCTCTCGACATTTCGACTAGATGCTCAAATCTCCATCTTGTAATCATTTAGCCATCGTAATCCAGTGTGGTAGGTCTGTAAAAATAATAGACAATTGCAGCTCCATCCACTTCATAATACATGCTTCGTGTGTGCTCATTGCAATGGTCTGTCCACTGGCCTTACTTCTAAACGGGAAAAGTATCTAGGGTACATATGGAATTAATTAGTGCATGCTTAGAGTTCTATTGACACCATTTTTCATTAATCTTGCTGGTGAAGGCACCCGACAATAAATTTCTGGATGCTTGAATTCATACTGTCCCAGCACTTGCGTGCCGGGACAGTTTATCATGTTTGTCAAACTATGAGGCGCATTCCAACTCTGAAGTGTCTCGTTTATGTACGGTTCAGATAGTGCCCCTTATGTTAACACAATTACACTGTAAGGATGGTTGACCTTAGTGGACTTGTGTAACAATAGCAAATCTCTTGATGTAAATAGAAGCTAGCTAACTTTTACCTTCTCTCCCCCCCCCCCCTTTTTCTCCTCTCTCCCCTTACTCTGCAGTGATGCCTCAAGTTCCTGACCCTCAACAATTAGCACCATCACCTCCTCGTTAATGCTGACTCACTGCACTCACATTCTCCGTTAATTGCTGATGTTTTTCGACTATTTTGTTGCGATGTCTAAACTGCAAATCTTCTGAAATTCTCTTACTGGACTGTCAGGAATGCTGAATTTGTTCGGCCAAGCCATACTTGTCAGTACATCAGCTGTAGTAATATGATTGTATGTAACTGGACTATCGTGGTCTGCCAGACATAATTATAGTGCTAAGCAGAGTCTTGGTGTGAAGTGCAAAATGTTGAGACAGTTTGTCTGATTAATTAACACCTGGGGTCATCCCATTTTCACTCCTGTAAGGCTACTTAGTGTTAAATTAGGAGTTGTAGTTTGTAATGTTTGCACTGATGTAGGCAGAACGGTGTCTTCCTGGCTGGCTTGGTGATAGGCAGATGTGAGTAAGAATTAGTCAACTAATTTATTGCTATGTGGGTGGTATAAGTGTCTCAGAAGTGCTAAATAAGGTTGTTGCATCCGTAGCATCTATCTCCTCGCCAGAAAACCCTAGCCTACCCATTGAAACAATCGATTATTCATAGGAGCATAGCGGGTATACACACTATCGTTTCTTCACGGAAGCATAGCTGCTTACAGGACTATCATTTCTCTGCCTATGGTTCATGCCTGGAACAAATGCACAGCGCCACTCGCCGTAGACGGAATGCACACCGTTTGAACTGGAACAGGTGTTTCACACGCGCTCCAGGAATAATGATATTCACTGTTGCTAAGTGCATTCCTTGTCCGGAAGCTGTTTGCACTTCTAGCATTCTACACTTTATGTATGGGCAAGATCTTTGTATGGCTGATGGGAGGCGATCAAGCATTTGCTGGGAGCCATCCAGCCATGTGAGGTGTTCAAGGATGTGATGAAACCCCCTCAGGCAATTTTATTTATGACAAAAGTCGATCACTATGTACAGTGCTTGTAGTGGGAGAAGTGGCTGCATTATACTATAATTATGTTCCTCGTATTTCATCCAATTTCTTTGCTGATACAGCTTGAGTTATGCTGCCTGCTAAGGTAGTAATACAGAAATGACCCCTACTGGGGTAGCTCTGCTTAGATGCATGATTAGTGTGGAACAGTTATTTTATTATTATTTTTTCATTTTTCCCCCCCTGTCATTGAGCATCCCGAGCTCAATGCCAAGTTGGGGCGAGACAAGATTGTTTTAAAATGCATAACTTTCTGTTCCACTTTCGCCAGACTTGGTGGTGTGCGCGGCATTTCGTGTCACAAGTTGATCATTATGTGAGAAAGGAAGCATCGTGATGGCAACCAGAAGGCATTTCTCATTACCGCTGTGTTAATAGGAACAAACTGAAATTAACCTGTGGCCAAAAAAAATATCGTAATTGTAAAACAGAAGTTCTTTGCTAGAGTACTTTTGTATTGTGGAGAGGGAATCAGCATAGCAATTAATCTTTGCTAATTAAATTGCACTGCATATGAGCTTGACATTTGCCAGCCCATAGTTCATCATGGTCTATGGTCTTGCCAAGTTGTACTCACCACAAGTATGTGGCAAGCAAGTACTCTTTTAGTTAGATCCACAGAAATCAGTATATAATGGTTTTAACAAGTTATTATTATTATTGTTTTGGGGGATATTACGGTGTATATAGCCCCCTCTCCCATATCAACTAGTTTTATGGGATGTAATTATTACACATGGTATAACTATATTCATGAGATAGTGGCTCACTTTTATGATACCCACTTCTAGCCTTTTGATTGTGTGGTAAGATGAACTTGGATAGCTACCTTTAAGCTCGGTGATCCTTAATGCATCCATCCACCTAGCGACTGCCTATATATTTTCTAAGCCTCTATTACTGAAGTTGTGATAAATATAGCTGATATGCAAGTATGTCTTGCATCTGTGAGGATCTGAAGAAACACGCTGTTCTACAGAATAATCAAATTTGAGTTTCTGGTATCAGGTCAAAGAAAAAATATGGACAATCCTGAAGGATGTGTCTAGAGTGGCACTTCCTTACCTAAAGAATAAAGAGGGCTGAATTTGCGATTTGTACTTTGTATGTCGAATTCGGTATCCCCAAGCAATTTTTACTTTGACACTTCTCTGTACCATCAGAAAAATATTGTTTGGAGTACAATTAACATTTTTTCCTCAGATCCTATCACAAATATATTTTTATTGTCATTTGGAGAAGGGGAGGTGGGGGGGGGGGGGGCGTTCCTCAAAATGACATTCAGAAGATCAGGGAGGAAATGATGATAAACATCTTTTTGTATTCCTCTCAATCTTTGCTAAGACACAAGTTCTTGCCTCACCAGACCCCCTTTGTTTTTCAGCACTGATAGAAGGTTGCAACCTTTTGGACTCGGGTTCACTCTAGTAGCAAGTAATATCTCCCTCAAACTGCACAGGATACTGAAAATCTAACATCAATTAAAAAAAAATTAACAATACAGTTGGTATATTCATTATTATTTTATTACCTAGATATGTATGGTATGTTAGCCCATCTCTCCAACTGGACTGGCTAGCTTTGCATTGCTCCACTTTCATTTGGCTTATTTATCCACTGGGGGAGGAATGGATGGCAGAAGAATTTGCTTTCTCTTTCTTTGCCAGAGAAGAAAGAGGCAGGCATATTACAAGTTTAGTAGGTGAAGTTTCCTTGCCATAGAAAAAGGATATAGATTTTATTACCCAGTTTGTACTAGTCCAACTCAACTCTCATTCGGTCTCTGGTGTCGGTATTGCTATGGTGATAGCAGTCTCAACAATGTTATAGCTGTATAGGTTGTTGTGAATTGATCTAAAAAGTTGTTGGTAGTTTTATTGCTGGTAGTGTTTACTTAATTGTTGAATAATGATGGCTCCAGTTATTTTATTTTTTGCTGGATTGTGATGACATGTCAATCATTGCTGAATGGTGGGAAGTAGTTTCCTTTTTGCTAAATAGTGTTATGTTTTCAATGCTGAGTAGAGACTTACCTTCTGCTCAATGGAAATAAATGTCTGAATGGTGAGAAGATGTTTACTTTTTGTCAATGGAAATGCTTTTTGTTGAATAGTGAGAAAAGGTTTATTTTTTGCTCAATGGAAATAATGAATGGAGATAAGAGGTTTACTTTGTACTGAATGGTGATAAGATATTTGCTTTTTGTCCAATGTGGATAATGTTTTTCTTTTCGCTGATCCTGAACGATCCTGGGTTCATGTGTGGGTTTTATAGCCACTATATTTATAGCTCTGACTTTTTTTCAAGATTAACTGGCACATTAGAATCCAAATGCTCTAAAATGCTGTTTGAAATCGGCTCATTTTGCGGTCAGAAAAAACCCCCTATGCAGTGCTATGTCTGCAACTAAACTTTACAAGGAAATACATCCATGAGCCTCCCCCTTTCTCACCCGATTCAGTTTGTCCTCTGCATGAGAGCTTCCAGAACATCAGTAAAGGCTATTCCAGCCTTTACTGCTGTTCTGTCATGCAGAGGACAAACTGAATCGGGTGAGAAAGGGGGAGCTCATGGATGTATTTCCTTGATGGTAGTTGCTATGTCAGCCATTTTGATCTTTTCACTTTTTTCCCCACTGGGCATGTGCAAGCAAGTATAATTAGGTGTACAACATGTGCAATTCATTTATGATACCCAGTTGCCTCTCGTTTGCGCTTTGCGCTTCTGGTTAGTTGGTTAACCAGGAATGATGACAAGTTGGTTACTGTGTCATTTTATCTAAGATATTGTGGGATATATTTTGGTCTCCATGGAATCCTAATCTTCCTTGAAACAACTATGCCATATCAATCATAACCAGAACATATGCACTATGTAAACCAACCAGAATCTGATTATTCTCAGCTTGTGTTGATACTCGATCACTTATTAGCGCCATTCTGACCAAGCCTAAGAGGGAGGAGAAGGTGGACTATTGGCCGGCTCATACCTCATGTCCTAGCATTCCATCATGACGAGCATAGACTGATGACAATCAGCTGACGAGCTACTAATTACTTGACTTATTATCGGCTTAAAACACTTA
Source organism: Cladorhizidae sp. MBARI D1340-BT2 (assembly GCA_028752905.1). Classification (NCBI taxonomy): domain Eukaryota; kingdom Metazoa; phylum Porifera; class Demospongiae; order Poecilosclerida; family Cladorhizidae; species Cladorhizidae sp. MBARI D1340-BT2. The sequence continues at coordinate 5,827,386 of JAQNBH010000001.1, forward strand.
TATTTCCTGAAGAAGCCACAGCATATGTGATGTTGGGTAAAACCATTTAGGTTGGTCTAAGGAGAAGATATCTGTTCACACAGTGTTAGATAGTATTTGCTAAAGCCATCCTCGTAATATAATGCCAAGATTGGGACATGGGGGTCTGGCCCCTTCTGTAATTACTACAGCTACCAAGTGCTAATAGAAAGCGTCATCCTAAACTATTTTGGGACGCAAGTTGTTAATATTTCTCGTCTGAATCTACAATACCATCGAGTGGAATGACCCAATCCAGAGTCCAGTGTTCCTGCGTACAATCCCAGCTATGGCTGTTCAAAGTTATTCCCTGCCTATTTCTAGCCCTCATCATGCCCTTGTATCTAGCCTTAGTTACTTAGTGTCAGAAGAGCCAAATGCCAGAACTGTCAATCTACTTCAAAGTAGAAGAAAGTCACAAACAGACCCCCCCACGTTGGTTGCTACCTCAACCGTGTCCTTGGCTTACACCATGCCCAAACTTCATTAATATGCATTGCAATACTCCTGCTCATTAAAAACATGACATTCATGTTCAATGAGCATTTTTTTTAATTAATGGAAAAAGTCATGCATCGATGGGAAGTGTCCTTCAAAGGATGCTCTTTTGTGAGCAGGGATGTGTCAAAGAATGACAAACCCACTACTTAAAATGTGGGCGGTATTAGGCATCGTGACAGCTAGCATGGTGACCTCTGCAGTGACGATAGGGAGAGCTTGAAGTGATCCCTTCAATCCCAATGACATTATCCTAAGGAAAAGGAATGCCGTGGTTGTCGACTGATCTTTCACATGAACTAAAGCTATCGTTATCCATAGATCAGGGGATCCATTACAAGCATGCTGGTATTGCATACTTATATTGCATACTAATGAAAGTAAAATTCCCTCATGGCACAGGACAAACACTTACAGCAGTTTTATACTTTTCACACTATCTAATCGATAACACAAAGAGCTGACATTGCTTCCGGTGGAATGTTTGGGCGAGTAGCCACATGGAGAGTTTCGTTTGTTCCTTGCACTGAATGCCAACATATCCACTCAGTTCTTGGCAATCTTCAATTAAAATAATAGTCCATTTAATGCATTAACAGAAGAGTTTTAATTGAGCAGTGCCAAGTGTGGCATGCAATCCTGACCCTGCAGCTTCAAGGGTCTTCGTAGGACTAGCTGGCTAATTATTATTTTTAAACTTAATTTTATCCAAGTTTGAAGGTGTAAACTTCATGACCTCACACCCATATGAAGTGATACCCGAGGAAAGTGGGGGATGGCAAGTGTTACAAAAAATGCTTGTGACTAGACTCTGCGTTTCTTGTAGCTACTTCCTAATGATGCTCTTGATGTGTGGCTTCGCCTTTCTGCTCTGTCTTAATGGAGTGTTCATATGACTGAAACCGCTGCCAAAGGTGCGATTCATACCCCTCCAATTCCCCGGGTAGACGTCTGGAAAAATTCAATATGAAGTATTGAGCATACATCACAATATCATATTAGGTTGCTAGGCAGATGTTATATTAAAGTGCCAATTTTTGTGTTCACCTATTTTGCGGTTGGTTCTAGCCTCTATTTTAAGTATCAGTCGAGCCTGTGCCTCTCCTCAGAAGTTAGTGTTTCTCCTATAACAGACGACTGGACAAATTTGTAAATGTGATGTCCAAATCCGACGCTCTCCAGGCTCTTTCTTGCAGTAACTCCGTCCGTCATCCCTTCCAGCTAGTCTGGTACATTCACTTGGCAATCCCTTGTTGACTCTGCACATTAGCATTGCTACATGTTAAGAGGCTGCTCGGTAACAAGAGGCCAGTTTCTTGCTGTTGAATGCAATAAATGCCTTGCTCAATAACCAGCTTGTATGGCATCCTTAATGTGCATCAGCTCTCACTTTTTCCACGACGTACTCAAGGAAATGTAGAGATCTATGTTGTTCTTTATAGTCTTCTTTGCACAGCATTTCCCAATTTAATCCCAATTGTAGCCCACCTATTGGCATGGGTTGGCTAACTGGGTTTTTTTTAGTGCAAGGTTCAAGTGTTGGAAACCCATGTTAGAATCTGGTTAAAGACCTCATGTAGACATGGCTTACGATGCGATGCAAAAAGAGCTTTAACAACGCCTAATTATTGTGAATCTGTTACGAAGCTCAGATCTTTAGCTGGCATTAGCAAAATTCCAAATTCATGTGTGGGAACTATTGTTAATTGACCAACATCTAAGCCAGCCAAGCTTGGTCAAATCTCTAGTGACCTTAGCATGGCTTGAGGTGTGAACCACTTAATAACTACTGTTATGAATTCCTAATGGGCACTAATACTCGCCCCCAGCTGCCAACCCCGCTCTTGGGATGTACCCGACTTTGTCCGGACGCACATCGGCATCCTTCCCTCTATGAACAGCCTCTAAAAGCAAGTGTAAATCATAAATATTACCAAGTGCAGAGGTGAAGCAAATAGAAAGGTGAGCTCCAGAGGTGAGCTCCAGACTCGAGCAAATTTTATTTTAAGTTTTAGGGAAAATTGCTTACTCGAGTTAATTCTAATAACTCCTTATTGAATCCCATATCATTCAGCACAAAAGGAAATGGGCGTTTTCATTAAAGTTTTAGGGGAAATTGGTTACTCTCTTCTAATGAGTTAGTGGTAATAATTCAGTACTGAATCCCATATCACTCAGCACAAAAGGAAATTGGAACAAACTTTGTGTTAGATAAGGTACATTCTGTCTCTTCTCTTCCGGTTTCAGTTGGCAGTGCAGAATGAGCACCTGTTTGCTGGGAACTTGTGCACTCCCATGGGTAGTGTCGTGCCCGAGGTATATATATGGCACTGCAGTGACTATAATATTTCATTACAATCACCTTCTCAATAATCAACTTCAAATTTTATTCACTCAACGTTTCGACTAGATGCTCTAGTCTTCATTATTCCTGATGAAGACTAGAGCATCTAGTCGAAACGTCGAGTGAATAGAATTTGAAGTTGATTATTGAGAAGCTGATTTTAATGTTATTATGTCAACGTTCATTAAGAACAATATTTCATTTCTGTCTCCAAGCAACAGAAAAAAGGGAGGAAAAGATTGAGAAAGAACTCTCGTGAAAAATTCACAGCGACATTCCCTATTGCAAAATATGAATAACTGTTTGTCTTTTGTCAGGTGTCAACTTTGATAGTTTCTTTACGGAGGCAGACACAAATGATACTAATGTTAGTCTTCCTTAGCGGCAGCCCTTCAATAGTGCTGTTTACTCGGCAATAATAACAATCCGTCTGCCCAAGGCTTTGTCTCAGATCACCACCCAATTATGTGTGTGTGTGTGGGTGTTAGCTACTTCCACACCTGTGAGCTAATTGACTCTGTGTTGTGATGACAGAATTATGATGCTTTCTCCTTAGACAAATATAGAATTGCTAGCACATCAAGTAGTTGAGCAATAGCCTTCGAGTGAAGACCGGAAGTGGCATTGGTGGTGATTTGAGGAGGCTTTGGGTATGTTTGTATTACATACTGGAATTCATACTGGAATTCACATTTTTTATGCGGGTCACATGGTCTCTCTTTCTCTCTCTGTGTATATATATTTACATATACTGGTGTAGTAATATCATGATTTGCTATTATCCATGAGTGTGAGCTAAGAATAGCAAGAGAATTCACTGGCACCTGATTTGATGGCTCTTACATAAGGATACTCTCTAGGATGAGAGTATAGGGATGAGTTTTGTCTAGTTTGAATTTTGTCTAGTAACTTCAAAACATGTTTCCAGCATAGAGGCTCTTTTTAGTGCACAAAAGTGCTCACCAATTGGCTCTAGGCTGGAGCCACGAGCCATTAGAAGTGAGTGTCTGTACATTTGGTGCCTAGATATTTCCATGGAGCCACACTTTGATAATTGATCTGCAAAGTGGCATGCTGTGTACTCGTGTGTGTATAGCCATCAAACTTCACTGCCATAGAAAGCTCTGATGTTGACGTTATCAAGGGATAGCTTTAGCTGGAGCTATTAGTGTTCGTGTCCCACTCAAGCCTGAAGTAAAAATAGAGTTTCCTCCATAGCCATTAAGGAGGATGTAATTAAAATGACTGATGGTTGGCTCTGTGAGGGAGCACAGCAAAAGAAATGCATTTACAAGCGTCTTGTTGCTGTACTGGAGTTGGAGCCCAATCTAAGGGAAATGAAGCTTCCTCCACTTCCTCCACCTGCAGCACATGAGCAGGAAGTGGTATCACTCGTGTCTCACCAACTTATCTTTCCCTCCTCATCCACTTAGCCAGTCATTCTAAAACCAGTCATGCCTCACCTCTGACAGCATATATATATAGATATGAAGAAATGACCTAAGACAAAGGGTCAATTGCAGAATAATCAAATTCGAGGTACAGATATCGGGTCAGAGAACGCAAACATGCCTACAGAATGAGGGAATTGGCTCTTGAATCCATTTTGAAAGAAATTATAAAGCCTGAAGGCCGAAGATGAGCATTAGTTACCGAAAAAGTGAGAGGTTTGAAAGTCTATTGTTAAATTGTTTTGTCGATGGACTTATTTTCTCGTATCCTGTTACAAATATGTTACACTGCCATGATCTACGAATGCTGATGCAGGTTCTGAGCTGTATAGTGTAGGGAAGCCTGGTGGCATTGTTTTCATGGCTATGTAACCTTTGTTGTAATTCGACCAATACATCATTGTTATGTCACTGCTACTCTGCAGTAGCATTGTCAATTGCTCTGACCCGACCTGATCCAGCATTGCTGATGTCATAACGTATCACAGATAGAGATGGTGTAACGTTTAATGTGACGAGTGGGGAAGTTCTTGCCTGCATTCATCTCCTGCCAGCTGCAGTTATGCGGTGGTGCAAGAACTAGTGTTAGCTTACATAATGTCTTCTTAAATTCCACAAGTTCAGCGCTTTCTGGCGATTACACCCACTTGTATTTTCCCATGGAAATATTACCGTCTCTCCCAAGACGACTCGAAGACTGAACTTGCATGTTATTTTATTTTAATATTTGAACGGTCTTGATCAGCTCGACAACTTATAATACGACAACAACTTGCGATGATGACTGACTACAATACCTTCATCTGTGTAGGGCTTTGAAGTGTGTACTGGTGCATTGCTAGAGATGGTGGGGGTTGATGTAAACCTGCCTCACAGCTTTTGTGAGGTTCATCAATCATGACCTGTTGTGACTGCCAAAATAAATAATACGACCATCTGTTTAGTTCACAACATGCATATATATATTATATATATATATGTACACTTGCTTTCATCATTTCTTGTATACCTTCATTCAATGACTTTTAATGAAAACTCTTGGCAGAATGTCACAATATATTTTTAGAGAGTAGCTCTTTTTTTCCTTTTTCTAAACTCTTCCCTCCGCCCCCTGTCTTTTGCTAGCAAGAGTCTGAGAATTCGATTAAGTTGAAGCCAGCCTTTGCACCACCCTTGTTCGTGTCTCCCTATGAGAACAATCACTGATGCATAATGATTCTATCAGCTTCTCGCCTTCGGGTGAATAGATCACAGATGCCAGATCCTTTTGGTGGGTGAGTATCAAAAGAAGAAACACATGTTTGCAGCCAAACTTCCATTACTGTAAAGCTCAACATTACCTCTTTCAAGTGCTCTCCTAGTGTGTTGGGAAAGCATTAACACAGCTGAAGAGCTGACGGTTAAGTAGACAATCGAGAGACAGGTGACCATTGTAATACTTTCTGTAAGATTGTGCTTATATCGAGTTTGTAGCTGACATTAGTTTTCACAATACATGGCTTGCTTAGTTAAAACAAATCATGTGCTGGAATAAATTTATTCATAGGAGTAATACTTGAGGATATGTTGAAGTTCTAGTTCCCCTTGAGGAATTCCTTGGCAGCTGCTTTTAGTACCGCAAGTGGCAGGAGCCTTATGCGGTGCAAGTAGGTGTGACCCGTCGTCATGGCCTACATGAATTTTTTAAATTTTGTCACACTTGGGACATGATTAACTCAACGAACATATGAAAACAGCCAGCAAATAAGGAGTCTGTCTTCATAGAACTTAAAGCAGGGAGTTAAAAAAATATATTTTAATCTATATAAGAACCCGTTGTACATAGGAAGAAAATCTCTATCTTGGCGGCATATATAAGGAACTGTATTTCATTGTGACTTAAACTTGTGGTAGCCCAGTAAACCTGTATCTGTGTATATAGGGCTTTGAAGTGTGTACTCATTGCTAGAGATGGTGGGGGTTGATGTGAACCTGCCTCACAGCTTTTGTGAGGTTCATCAATCATGACCTGTTGTGATTACAAAAATAAATAATACGACCATCTGTTCAGTTATTTTTGTTCATATATATAAAGATTACAATAACCTTCTCAGCTCATGTGAGTCATAGCGTATCATTATTCCTTAAGAAGGCTAGAGTAAGAAGGCTTGAGTATCTAGTTAAATGTCAATTTCAAGTGGATTATTGAGAAGGTTATTGTAATGTTATTATGTCAACTGAGAGTTCATTGAGAGTATATAAAGATTGTAAACTGGCTTTCATCACTTCTTTGTAGAACTTCATTCAATGACATTTAATCTCTTGGCAGTAGTATGATATATATTGAGAATGTCACTATCTTTTTAGGCAGTGGCTTTTTTTCTAAACCCCTCCCCCTCTCTCCTTCAAAATAATAGCTGTCTTCTTGAAGATGAGCTCATGAGACTACATAGACTACCTCTGTTTTAAATGGTGCATCATTATTAGCGATAGTAAGTGGCTACATTGCATTAATTCATGAGATATCACTGGCTTATTTTCACATGTATGGTTATACCTTGAAACATGATCACCAAGAAGACCTTATGCATGCGGTAAGCAGATATTAGTTAAGTTAGTTGGACACGAGTTTGTCATGCAACGAACTTGGCATATATAGTTGCAATTAAAAACTAATGAATGTGAGGTTTTGGTTTCACAATATAAAATCCATTCGCATTCTCTTGGGAAGTCATGGAGGTTGGCAATGGGTAACGACCCATTGCTTACATTTGATGGGATACTGTGAAACATTCTTAATCTCGTTATCAATTGCCAAATATTAAAAATTTAGTCCTTTTTAAGTAAATATATTTGCTGTGTTTAGCTTACAGCTAACGTAGGTGCATGGTTGCATAATGCCAATTAAGAGTGTCATATCAGTCAACCTGTCTTCAGATTCTTCTATTCAGATTATACTTTACAAATGGGAAGTTTTGGTATCTCTATATGAGACAACATTACATTGTTACACATTGGAATTCACTTGAGTTTTATTTTTTTAATTGTTAATGGCACTTCATGGAAGGGGAAAATGGCCGATAACTATTATCAAGACACTGTTAAATTTAGTATGTGTGGTGTACAATGTACAATGCCTAATTACTGTAATTATCACCTCAAGATGTCGTCTTGCAGCTATATGTGTAAATGAGCTCTCTACAAATCTATGCGCATTCTTTGTGTGGTGTCAACATGTACTAACGTTACATGCAGACAAAGTGTGGCACCTCATATTTGGAGTTGGTTGGTTGATCAAGTGTAATCCACTTAATGTTGTGGTTAGTCAGCCGAGCTGCCTATAGAGTTCCTCCCACCTGGAATTTGTTGTGTTGGACAGCAGGAATGTAGTGACAGTTATTAACAACTTCAAATCAAAGGTCTTTGATTCCTGCTGCACTTCATCTTAAGTAATCTGCCACTATATAGTCACCAAGTCCGATCTAATCCACATGATAAGAGTTCTGTTTGTTATAGTTGAACCTTTATACCAACCGCAGGAGCTTCTGAGCAATCAAACAAGTGCTCTAACAATTTAAAAAGCTTCACCCCAAATGTATAATTTGTAAATACCAGCCCTGTGCCCTGTGCTATCATGACGCCGGCTCTGCATCTGCTGAAGCTCCACTCCATGCAGGACAATATTCCTCTCTAGACCAAACTGCAACTGAAGACAAATTTGGCATCATGTGTGTATTATTTTTCGCGAGTTATCGACATATTGTTGGAATCTAATTGGATATAGTGTTCAGAAGTGACTGGCAGCTTGTCTCCCACCGCTACAATTCCGTTGGTGTAAAGGTGGATGTGTCCTACGATAATGGTCAAGAGGCAAAGAGGAAGATTTCCTCTGATATTGGAACAAGCTTATTTGCTGTTTGTGGTCACTTCCGGGGCCAGGTTTAATAATAGTAGTGTCTGTGTGGTGGTTTGCGTGACTAGGACATGTTATGGTTGGGCATGGCTGCTTCTATTGGAAGTGATAATCAGATGGTATTGCTTCTATTGGAAGTGATAATCAGACTGGTACTGCTTCTATTGGAAGTGATAATCAGACGTAAGTGTTCTTTTGTTATTGTTTTTAACTGCTCCATGTTGGGAGAAACAGTATTTGGGATAGCGCTCAAGATCTCCAAGGTCACTTTCAGATTCAATGTATGTGGCTATCAGTAGTGTAATCTCATGGGGTTTACAGTTCAGACTGTGTTTACATGTGTCCCGAGCATGCCACTTGCTAACTTGCCACTGAAGGTGCAAAATGTTTCAAATTGTATAGGAGTGTCATGTCATTCATGTCCATAGCAACCAAATATTAATCACCCAGCAATCTAGCTACACTTACAAACCAGCTTCTGGGAGGTCAACAATTCATCATTTGTTATATGGTTTTATTTATTTTTATGTTTATACTCGGCTACCTGTGGCATGCAGCTAGGCATGCATTTATAATAGCCGTAATTCAGTAATTTATCCTCGTGAATGAAGACCTGCATTTTGTTCATGTCAGAATATAATTTTTTTGTCTTAAGGCACCTAACACCTTTGTCTGCGCTCTTCTTATAGGTATCTCTAGTACAATTATCACATGACTATTGCTACGAGTGCAGCAACCCGTTTTATTGGTAAGAGTGAAAATTCCTGTTTGTATATTAATTCAGTCATTTGTCCTATGAATGAAGACCTGTTCACGGCTACATTTTGTCATGTTTGTCATTACATTTTGTCATGTTTGTCATGTCGGAATATAAGGGGTTTTTTGTCTAAGTCACCTAACACCTTTATCTGGACTTGACTTCCTATAGCTATACAATCATCACATGATTATTGCTACAAGTACAGGGACCCATTTTGTTGTGAAGTTATCAGAGTGAAAATTCCTATGTTTGTAATATATAATTATGATGCAGACAAAAATGATTCCTAATAGATTGTGTATTGGTTGATGATTTTGCAAATTCAATATTATTAATATATGAGATATGTCTTTACAGTGCAAATTATTCCATAATTAAAAGACATGCAAATTATTGTGTTAAGACAACAATTGATATGACAAATCATGTATTCAGCGGACTGAAATGCAATATGATCAAAACTCTGATAGTTTATCCACAGAGAAAACTTCTACAAGGCATTCTCCATTAATCTTTTCGACTGGAAATACTTGTCTTCGTTGACATCTCCCACTTTCTAGTAGTCTGCAGCGCTTTCCATTGCACGAGAGGTAACTTTGCTGGCTTTTGTCTCTAAACTGCAGTTTGTGCTCCACTGTCAGTAACTTATCGATCTGTCTTCCGACACCATAGACTTGGAACTGGTGGATGCTGCACGACGATATATAGCTTGCATTGGACAAGTCCTCTACATTATCTTCGCTGCAGGTACTAATGATACACTTATTGGGATTGCTGCAATCCAGCCAATTTGACGGTGTGTTCACTGATCTGAGCAAAATTGTGGCACCACTAAGAATCTTTTTTACAGAGGACGTAGAGGACGCTTGATTGATAATTTGGAACTGATTGTTCACCGCTGTGGTAGGTCCGGTACAACTGTTTGTGTCACAGGGGAGAGGGGTACAGCCAGGGGAGGGGACACAATTCATACCGTGAGATCCTTCACCGATGGTTAGTGCAATCACATTTCCTGAAGAAATAAATAAATAGTGATAGTGCAATCACATTTCCTGAAGAAATAAATAAATGTGCACACATTTCCTGAAGAAATAAATAAATGTGCAATCACATTTCCTGAAATTTCCTGAAGAAATAAATAAATTGCAATCACATTTCCTGAAGAAATAAATAAATAATGATAACTGAATTAGATTTCCAATATTCTAGGAGCCATAGCTATTAGGAGTAACAAACCTGATTTGAGACGACGAGAGAGAGGTGTAGCTGTGGGGATGGTCGTGGTTGGGGTGGGCAAGCTAGTAGAAGGGGGCTCTGGTGACGTGGAGGATAAGGTGGGTGTGGGGACGATACATGGTGGTTCTACAACGCTGTTCGTCACATTATCTATAGACAAATAATGTAACAGTTACCAAAATAATTTGCTGAAGTCCAGCAAGGAATGGCGACTCAGACATATGAGATTAATGAGGAGCATTCCTGTAGCATTCTCATTAGTGTGTAAGGGATTGCATTACCTTATTAATGAAAACATTACCACACAAGGCTATAATTGCTGCATATGCACATGCTTGAAATAATTATCACATCATTGCAAGAACAAAATATGTCTAATACTCCCACGGTGGTGGCAATCTGTCTCATTTTAGAAGGGCTAATATGCTGTAATGATATACACTTACCACTGCATCTGTACAGAAGATTGAGTCTACGAGTATCCTTATAACTGAGTTGGCTTCTCTGTCCCATTGGGAGGCGATTTTTGCAATTTAATTCATCCAAATCAGCATCTTCTCTGATTATGATTGTGCGTTTATCAAGGCCGACCGTAGAAGCAAATGCAAATGGACTGTAATGCATTACGGACTGAATATCATAACCAACATCTGGCACAGATTTGAACAATTCCTGCGATGTTTTTTCAAAGTACTCTTCGTTAAACGAAGATTCGAGGTTTTTAAACAAAATTTCAATGTAGTTATCTCTGTCTGGTCTGGAATGTTCATGCCACAACCCAAGAGCATGTCCTATTTCATGGAGGGCATGTCCTGGTGACGAACAGAGATCAGCAATGGAAACTGGCTGTGCCCCTCCGTGACGACCAACAAATGACCTACATCTTCTGAAGAAAAAATATATAAGAACGTCAATAACATGGACATTGTGCTATGCTCTTTAGTGCAAGAACATTTTAACTAATGACAACAGAAGTGATAACAAGGAAAAATTCACACACACTAGCTTAAGAGGTGACTTTCCATGTATATAGCATAGCTGTACTTAATTAATGACTAATTAACGTACTCTGCGTGCTCGTAGAAAAGATAATTAGCTTCTGTTGGAGCTGCTTGGAAAAATCTGATACAAGTGGCTTCTTCAATCATATTCATCGCATTGACAAATGTCAATCTCCATTTAGCAGCTGTTTTGAACAATACAAAATCCATGAAAGAGCAACTTCGCTATGAATTACTTTACATTTTTAACTTGCCTAGCAATTGGTGAAACCTGTAGGGTACTCTTGCATTGGGCCATGTTTGATGAATGCTTCTCCGTGGAGCGGCTGTAACTGGCAAAAGTGTTGTTTCTCCACTTCCCGTTTGGTCTATACTTCGCTTGAAGTCTTGTGTCTCGTGGACTTTATCTCTAATAGCTTCAAACTGATTCTCACTGAGCATTATGTCACCCTCAAAGAGATTAGCCCCTTCATGTGGACAACAACAACAAAACAATAAATTTCAATAAAATAAATTTCAATCCACTACCATAACACTTGAAAGCCATAGCTACCTACCACTTGCAAACAATTAGGTAGCTAGATGTCTGGCTTCACAATTTTTAAAGAGAAATTTTCACCCGAAATCTTTAACTCTTACAAAACTAGCTTGCTCTACAGGCAAGCAAGTACACTCTCACTGCATTGACACCGACTGTTAATCACCTTGGTCGTCAGGTGGAATGTTTTCTCCGTCTACGGGATCGCTCTTGTTACCTTCATCCGCAGTCCGAGCCCACCGTCCAGTGGGTGCTAATTGGACCATAGTGAGGCAGAGACTTATAAACAGAAGAGTACAGGAGAACGAAGAGTGGCGAAAAGAAAGCATGCCGAGTAACTGCCGGTATAACTGTGTAAGTGATATCGATCTTGATGCAGTTTTTTGGCGTCAACATTTATAATGAATCTGGAGGGGTGTGGCTCTTAACGACAACGCGCGCTGGTATTATTACTGAAGGACGTACTTTACCTAACCTATTAAGCAATGAGGTTTTCACGGCTCTCCGAATCGGGGATCTTAGGCATCCTTGCGAGATGAATAGGGGGAACGCTTGGTGCTGAAGGAACCAATTCCGCCAACTCTTAGTGTATCGTTTGGTCTACTGGTTCATAAGGTCGTGTCATTTTGTCCTTATGTCTCTGTTGTGCAGCCATTGACTTTTAAGGGGGAACAAGTCTCAGCACGTCTGGAAAGTGTGATTTATGAATTTGGAACTCCATAGATTCTGCACAATTTACTGTATGAACTTGAAAATATCTCGCATGATAAGAGCTCTCTGTGTGCTCTCTGATATCAAAAAAGAAGTTGCATAGGTATAACTATGCTAACGGGTACCTCAAAACCTGAGTGCCTAAATTGGTTTTAATGCTGGTTCCTGATTTGAAAGTGCTAGCCATTGTTTTCTGAGTTGGAGGAAGCCCTACTCTACAACCCGACTTGGCGCTAAAATGTAACGAAAGGAATTAGCGTGGCGTGCTGGGGTGGGGAGGACAAAAAATAAGTTTTTTTATTTTTTTATTCAGCACCCAAACGCGTGCCTACTCTGAGTGTGTCATAGTGTTTATTACTAGAAGTTACCTTACCTCATTTACAGTTTAATTTTTGTACTGAGAAGGTCCCAACATTTTAATTATTAGTCGTGGTTTAGCGCTTAATGAATATACTCGTTTTGTATAGTAGTAGGGCTTCTTCCTCTTGCCCACACTTTTCAATCAGGAACTACAACTACAAACAGTTCAGGCACACAGATTTTGAGGACTCCCACTTTGGCTGCAATGTAACTTTAGCATAGTTATACCTATGCAACTTTTTTTCATTGTTCTTTTTATTGTGTCAAAAGAGAGCACATAGACTTGATCATTATAATTTTAGACCCCTTCACCTGAACATAAGTCCACTTTAAAAAAATATATCAAAAATATCTCGATATCAAGTTGTAGTGTTATAGTCAGTTGCAGTCAAGACTTGATTGATGCTGGTATATAAGTTATTTACTTATCGGATTTGGCATTGACCTTACCTGCCATTCCAACTTGCAGTTCCAAAAGATAAATAATTATGTATGGCAAAACAAAAACTACCACCAGAAAGCATCTGCACTGGCTACATTTTGATATATAAATCAGGACCATATGAATGTGTGCAAATATATGGTACTTAAAATAGTAAACTACGGTTTTCAGACTTGCCCCCCCCCCCCCTCTTAAACAGAGGTCACTTAAGAATGTACTGAAACAGAGGTCCCTTAAGAATGTACTGGATATGTACCAGGATCCATTACTTGATGCACTGTGAGATATGGTTGCAAAGGATGTGGACAATCCAGTTAGCAGAGAGCAATGCATTTGTAACTATTGTTTGGATAGGACAGGTGATGTCTACCACAGACGGATGGATGGGACAGATGAAACATTAGATGTTTAGTGACATGCACTCCAACCTGTCATGATCAACAAATCTTCAAGATGAAACAGGTTTGCATGGATGGAAAGGAAGACAAAGCATCATAATGTGTAGAGTATGCTTGATCTTATTATTCCTTTGGTTGTGGAGGCACTGTGTGTTTGAACTTCATGCACCAAGAGGATGCAAAAACGATGAGGCTCGAACAACTCTGAGCTCTGAGCAGAATTTTTCCACCATTACATGATAGAAGTATAACAATTATGGCAACAATATCATTGAAGTGGACACAAGTGGTAGCCTTTATTTAAAAAGTGTGACATTATATGGGGGTGGAGATAAGTATAGAGCAAACTCACGACCTGGCAGCAAGTGACAACCTGATGTACAATTGCATGAGAACTAGTTGTACTTCTATTCAACAAAACAATTGAACAAAACAAAAAACAATACCAAAGCATTTTACATCATTCTAACTCCTAGCAAACCTTTTGGCATAACTGTCTAAGTGTTTATATACATGCTAATCTGTTTAGTGCTCTGCTATAGTCTGGGGCACTCAAGAAGCCATTGTTTGTTTATTTAGGTTTGGATATTTGAGTGATTCTTGTGTTGTATAATGAGACTTCAATTACTCATCCATAAACACCACAGGTTTGGTGAGTGTGGTGGGATAATGGCCCAAATTTGAAGCTCCATTTAACTTCTGCAAGCCAGATGACTGTAGCGGTGGAGATAGTGATTCGAGCAATATCATTTTGCCTTGGGAATGGACGGAGAATATTAACCCAGACAAGTCAATGCATTGCTCTACAGACGGGGAAGAAGCTGAAACTATCCTTGACTCCACAAATGCAACATCCGAGGAGAAAGTGGTTTATGCAACTGTGATAGAAGAATTTTATAACCACTTCGCAGTTCACAAGAATGTTATATATATATATGAGAGAGCTCGATTCAACCAAAGGAATCATCAAAAAGGTTTAAACAGCAAAAGAGTTTATCATGCAGACTACGAGCAACATCAGCAATATGATGGCCCTGACTACATCAGCAGTATGGTGGCCCAGACTACATCAGCAATATGATGGCCCAGATTATGTGGTGGCCCAGACTACATCAGCAATATGGTGGCCCAGACTACATCAGCAATGTGGTGGCCCAGACTACATCCGCAATATGGTGGCCCAGACTACATCAGCAATGTGGTGGCCCGGACTACATCAGCAATGTGGTGGCCTAGACTACATCAGCAATATGGTGGCCCAGACTACATCAGCAATGTGGTGGCCCAGACTACATCCGCAATATGGTGGCCCGGACTACATCAGCAATGTGGTGGCCTAGACTACATCAGCAATGTGGTGGCCTAGACTACATCAGCAATATGGTGGCCCAGACTACATCAGCAATATGGTGGCCCAGACTACATCAGCAATGTGGTGGCCCGGACTACATCAGCAATATGGTGGCCCAGACTACATCAGCAATATGGTGGCCCAGACTATGTGGTGCCGGACTACATCAGCAATGTGGTGGCCCAGATTATGTGGTGGTCTGGACTACATCAGCAGTATGGTGGCCCAGACTACATCAGCAATATGGTGGCCCAGACTACATCAGCAATGTGGTGGCCCAGACTACATCAGCAATATGGTGGCCCAGATTATGTGGTGGTCTGGACTACATCAGCAATGTGGTGGCCCAGACTACATCAGCAATGTGGTGGCCCAGACTACATCAGCAATGTGGTGGCCCAGATTATGTGGTGGTCTGTACTACATCAGCAATATGGTGGCCCAGACTACATCAGCAATGTGGTGGCCCAGATTATGTGGTGGTCTGGACTACATCAGCAATGTGGTGGCCCAGACTACATCAGCAATGTGGTGGCCCAGATTATGTGGTGGTCTGGACTACATCAGCAATGTGATGGCCCAGATTATGTGGTGGTCTGGACTACATCAGCAATATGGTGGCCCAGACTACATTGGCCCAGATTATGTGGTGGTCTGGACTACATCAGCAATGTGATGGCCCAGATTATGTGGTGGTCTGGACTACATCAGCAATGTGGTGGCCCAGATTATGTGGTGGTCTGGACTACATCAGCAATGTGGTGGCCCAGACTACATCAGCAATGTGGTGGCCCAGATTATGTGGTGGTCTGGACTACATCAGCAATGTGATGGCCCAGATTATGTGGTGGTCTGGACTACATCAGCAATATGGTGGCCCAGACTACATTGGCCCAGATTATGTGGTGGTCTGGACTACATCAGCAATGTGATGGCCCAGATTATGTGGTGGTCTGGACTACATCAGCAATGTGGTGGCCCAGATTATGTGGTGGTCTGGACTACATCAGCAATGTGGTGGCCCAGACTACATCAGCAATGTGGTGGCCCAGATTATATGGTGGTCTGGGCAATGTGGTGCCGGACTACATCAGCAATGTGGTGGCCCAGATTATGTGGTGGCCCAGACTCAGCAAATCGAGGACATGGTGAAAAGATGTACAGTCTGTGCAAAGAAAGTCAACCATAGGAGTTCAAGACTCCCCGACTGTCCTTGACAAAAGGTTGGCTCTGACCTACTCATGCTAAATGGGGCAAACTACTTTTTAGTCATCAACTTCTTCTCGAGATACCTGGAAGTGGTGAAGCTGACATCCATTACTTCATTATAGTTGCAATGAAATCCATTTTCTCACGACATGATGTACCACAAGCACTAATCAGAGTGACAATTGCCCTCAATATGACTTCTCCCATGTCACCAGTAGTCCTCACTTTCCATAGAGCAATAGACAAGACGAGAGAATTACGAACCATAAAGAAGTTGATAAAGAATCAGAAGACCCTTATATGACCTTCTGTTATTGGGGCCCCTCTTCCGTGATATAACAACACCATCAGAACTCCTGATGGGACAGCATCTGTGTATCAACTTACCTCTGTTGAAACAAGGAGCCGAAATTGAAACAAGGGGCCGAAATAGCCAGATCTGAAAAACTTTTGTAATTTGGGCAAAGCCTTCAAACAGAGGACCACGCCCACTGACACAGAGCACTACCTCTATTGGCAATCCCAGATGGTGCACAAGTATGCGGGTAACCACAGATGGGAAGAAGACATGCAGGCAGTTCATTACACCAGCAGATACTCCTAGGTCATATCTGGTCAACACTTCCAAGGGACAAATCCGGAGAAACTGTTGACGGCTAAACATGGCTCTAACAAGTGAAGAAACATCCGATCATTACCCATCACTTAAACAGATCCTAACGAGATCACAAACAAGATACAGCCATCCATCCACTCGATTATTATGTAACCTTGACTTCTGAGAAGGGGGATGTGGCATAACCTGCTAAGTGTTTATATACATGCTAATGTGTTTAGTGCTCTGCTATAGTCTGGGGCACTCTAGATATTTATTTAGGTTTAATAGATGTTGAGTATATAAGTGATTCTTGTGTTGTATAATGAAACTCCAATTAGTACTCATCTGCCAATGCCACACTTCCCACTTTGTTGGCAGAGCTGGCTAGATCATAGAGTTTCCACGTTCATTTTGGTTGAGTCTAGCTCTACGACTGGGTCGACTAAGACTGTTTACATTTTTGATAACTTCAATTTAATCCAGGTCGTAATCCACCTGTTGACATGGATAACTAATTGGGTTGATAATCCGAGTAGCTGGATAAGTTAAAATCTGGACTAAAGGTGGTGTATGAACGTGGTCTTGGATGTCGGTTGAACTTCCCGGGATTGGGTAGCAAGAAAAGCTTGGAGACTTGCATTACATTGGCAAGCTAATATACCACATATATACTTGTGCAACTCTATGCTAGGATGGGATGTTACACATACAACTAACTCATATACCTCTTAGACTAGAACTTTAGCTACTTCTACCAAGCAAATTAAGGTAGATCAAGGGGGAAGGAAGAATTATCTGGTGTCCATAACCCCATAAAATTTTCCTTGTATATAGACCACACCCCATTTCAAAGCTCAGCAACCAGGAACTGCTGAAATGCCAGTATCAGCTAACGTAAAACTGTATTCCAAGCTTCAGCTACAGCCAACTCTCTTCTGCTTTGATTCAGGGAAGAGGGTAATAAACCTTGTTTGAATAAGTGTGAAGAGGGGCTCCTATTCACAATGCAATGAAATGTAACGCAGAGTAGTTTGATGAAATGTGATGATTTTGATGCTATAAGATGACTATGTTTTAAATAAAGCTAGTAGACGATCTTGACAAGAGCTATTTATATAAGGTTGCTGTATGAGGAGCTGACTTCAACATTGGCTCCCTCCTGGCCTTGGATATTGTGTGTGAGCTAATTTTGTTGGCCTCATGAAGCAGCACCCTTGCACTCAGCTAGCGGGAGAGGAAAAGTTCCTCAGTGACATGGATTGTGAGTATTCGAGAGCCATTTTTCCAAGAATCCTAATCTTTAAGGTTCTGTAACGTTTAATTTGTTCCCCCCCCAAAAGTTGTTCCCCCCTTATTGAAAATTTTGTTCCCACCCTAGCCCTAGCCCTTGCCCTTGCCCTAGCCCTAGCCCAGCCCTAGCCCTAGCCCTTGCCCTAGCCCTTTATTTTTCAAGCGGGAACTTTTTTTCCAAGTAACAAGTTCCAGGCGGAACATATTTTTTAAAGAAAAAGTTCCAGGAGGAACCAAATATGGGGGGAACAAATTTGTCGTGACAGTTCTCTTTTAAAAACATTTAGTTGCCCAACGAAATTTCAGGGAGAATCATTGCGGACTGCGAATACAGTGCGAAGGTGGGCGCGGTTTCACGGGCACAGTCGGGGGGGCGGGGGGGGGGGGGGGCCGCGTAGTATTTCGTATTACCAACCCTTCTCTATCTCGCTGCGAACTAACTATCATCCCGCACTGCCCTAAGTCTAGCAAATCCTCCCATTGTGGGGGCGCAAACTTTAGCACTTCACCATGGATCACCATAGCAACGGAGGTGTAGAACAGAATTCTTTAATGTAGTTTATGACTCTGAATGTATGAGACTCTGAATGTATGAGCAAGAATTTACCATCCATCGTGCTACGATATCAAGACACAATGCCATTTTCAGATCTCATTATTTAAAATACCAAAATTTAAAAATTCCTTCACCTGTATGATTGCATCAGAAGTAAGACAAAACCTAAACTGCATCCACTTATTGTGCCGTCGTTTAATGAGAAAGGGTTACTCGTTGCCCCAACAGCCTAAACTGGAACTTGGATCTCCAGCTACAGTCAAGCATGAATATGCGAGAAAGCTTACAACTTTAAACCAATCGAACCGTAGTAAGCTGTTGAGATTATCTCAAGAAGCTGAAAAGCCGTAGAAAAACCTCTCGTGTTATTTCTTAAAATTGGGATCGTGAGAAGGCAGAACGTTTCAACAATTAATGCGGTATTTACGAGAAGTAACCCAGTCATCCCTGAGAGAGCGGATCCAGATTCAACGAAGCTGAAATTTTTGAAGTCCTTACACATCTTGATCCCTCTAAAGCGTTAGGCTACGTTGGTGTTGGTGGGGTTGTTCTGAGCAGAGCTATCGGTCCCCGCGATTTTCAAGTTGAGCAAACACGGTACAATTCCAGTAGAATGGAAAATCCACGAGATCTATAAAAATGGTATAAAAAAAGGTGATGTAGTAAACTATAGGCCAATTTCCCTTCTCATTCTTTCAAAGGCCTTAGAAAGGAGGGTCTACCAAAACATTCTAACATTCTAAAATTCATCAGCAGTAATAATCAATTATGCATTAAAATCACCTCAATAATCAACTTCAATTTTTATTTACTCGGCATTTCGACTAGATGCTCTAGTCTTCATAATTAGGCATCTGTGAGAAGTGGTCTTGACTGACTTAGCTACTGAACTTCCTGGATGGAGTATACAAATCTCTTGATCAAAGGTCTTGCAATACTGTTTATATGGACCTCTGAAAGGCCTTTACAACGAATACATGTACAAAATCTGGGTATTTGGCATCAGAGGTCCTACATATATAGTTCTAGTGAAGGAATAGCTCTGGCAGACATCACTATCTGGAGGTAGAATGGTGTTCCATCGACAATTCTATCAGGAGTTCCACAGGAGTTCCACAGGAGTTCCACAGGGGAGTATTCTATATTTTTGTTATACTCAATAAAGTATTCCTGAATTGGTGCAAAAAAGAGCTATAAAATTCGTTATAAATGACTACATCACAGAGTACAGGCAAAGACTTCTCTCTTGGATGGACTTGTTATTTCTAGTGAAGTACTTGAAATGTCCCTTACCCAACTTTAACATAAGAGACCCCGTCTCATCCTCCACGACATCATCATCAACTGACAAATTGAAGTCTAATTACAGCCACACTTTGGCATCCAGAGTAATACAACTCTGGAACTCTCTCCCATTCATTGATCTTGACATTTTGTTTAAAAATTACCAAGTCGAAAATAACTAGCAACATTTTCTAAGTATATAACTTCATTCCATTGTTTCTCTGTAATAAATGTCGTGTTGTAAATCACAAACTCACAAATAGTTGTTATTTTAGGGCTGGTTCAGTTCTTGGAGCCAGTTGACACACAACTATGTATGTCAACATATCCATATTTCAGTCGTTGTAAATTCCATGATAATAGTAATAATCATCATAATAATATCAGCTAAAATATCAGCTAAAAGTCTTAATTGCCAAGAGGATGACTTCAATCCCTCTGGCTGTAGATTGCTTGTCAGCAAACCAGTATCTTTCTTTGTTTTGCTTTCTTGAATGGGCTCTTGAGATTGAAAAGAAAGGTGACGTCAAGTAATTATGACCTCCAATTTTCCCAAAGAATTAGTATTAGGTCTGGCTGAAGACATTAGCATATCAGTAGAATTGCAGCCAAAGGAACTATTTAATCAAATATTATAACATAACAGAACTAGAAAATGAAGATCACCTCTACAAATTATTTAAGTGATCTCTTAAAATGTAATCAGCCGACAAAATATTTACTGTTAGGATCACTGATCTCCCCCAAGAGTTGGTAAACATAAGAGGAAAGTGGAATTATTTTTCAAAAGCTTCTTGCGCTTGAACTATCTGTACACCAGATGCAATTACTATTCACATACTTCCCACCCGAGAAAGTTCTCTCTCACAGAGGTGAATGAGGAGCCCATGTGTACTACCATTAGTGGACGTTATTATATCAACATCTTCATTCTCAGACATTGTTTGTAATCACAGTGCTGGCACAAAACTTGGTCTCATCCCAGTTACTGCCATAAAGATGGATCTGACAAACAAAAAAATCCGTCCAATCTAAATTCAACACAAAATCCTCACCATTTTTTTAAAAGTAAGTGGTTCAAGCTCGAATCAAAGCAAAGACTTTGTCTTCACTCTCGGCTGTTTTCAAACAGTGAAATTTACTCTACACTTGTTAGGAACAACTTGAATATTATATAATGTGGAAGACTTTTAACTCAGTTCATGCTGATTTCCTTTTGTTGTACAGGATCTGTGCAG
This sequence comes from Cladorhizidae sp. MBARI D1340-BT2, assembly GCA_028752905.1. Classification (NCBI taxonomy): domain Eukaryota; kingdom Metazoa; phylum Porifera; class Demospongiae; order Poecilosclerida; family Cladorhizidae; species Cladorhizidae sp. MBARI D1340-BT2. The sequence continues at coordinate 5,848,561 of JAQNBH010000001.1, forward strand.
ATCAAAGCATACATTAACAACAGGTCTCATTACAGTCATGTAGATATGAAACAATTCCAGTCACCAGTCAGTTACCTCTGGTGTACCTTACAGGATTTCATCCTGGGGCCTAAATTGTTCTTTATGAATGTAAACACTATTCCAAGCACTACTTGTTCAGATTATACATGTAGCTATATAGTAAAATCTAGAATGTTGTGGGAATAATGAGCCAATAATAATCTGTTAGTGGCCAGGTCAGATACCCGTATACTGGGGGGGGGAGGGGGTTAAGTTACTGCTTAGTTTTAGTGCATATCAGGATTCTGCGGTACACCCGGCGTATTTCGGAAAGGATACTCCAAGACGGATCTAATAGCCGAGATCGACGCAAGCCCGCAAGCCCGCAATCTGCATGTTTAAAAAAATCAAAGACATTTGCTGAAGATCCAACAAAAATATGCCAGTTAATTTGTTGTTGTTGTTGTTTAGGCGCGCAACGTGTTGCGGACATACTATACGTTCCGCGTCGTAAAACAACTCGCCTCGACAAAAGTCTCCCTCGAGTGGATTTCTCTAGGTTGGGCTCTCTGCCTAGGTTAGGCTCTCTTCCCTGAGAAGACACCCGTAAGACTGAATCAAATGGTAAAGGAGCCGCCCATTGTCCTCAAAAGAGATCAGTCTTGTCTTTGTGTGATAGGAATCTGCATTCCTGTCGCAGTTGTTACTTGGCTAGCGCTAGGGAAGTTACCGAGCTCCAATCGGGATCTGATAATCGGTACCCCTTTGAAGCAATAGATAAGCAATTGTCTGGCAATTAAAGTCAGGCAGACAGATTATCGAAAATTGATTGTTAAAAGGATGAAGCTAATAAATATTCCTCCTCGTCTCTTTCAGTTGGCAATGGATCTCTCAATAAGAAAAAACTTCCAGGTGGTTCATAGTCCTACCAATAGAAGGAAGTTCTTCATGCCTTAAGGGATGCTAATTCCCTGAGGTATGGTGGTCCCCTATTCAAATTCGAGTAGACTGTGCATGTGGGAAACTCCTCTGTTCAGAATGTGCCTTGTCCATAGGGAGGCTTCCTTCAAAGTATGATGAAGCCCAGGGATAGAGATTGAACAGGCTCTTTAGCCAGTGTCCACAGACTGGCTCCCCATTACCAATACAATACACGAGCAGGAGCATTGGACATATGTGGCAAATGCTTCTCCGGTAGTCTCGAACCTTTATCTCCTCCGTGGGAAGGAGGGAAAATGAATAATTTCTTTCTTGCTGTTATTTAGCTGTGCCAATTAATAAGTACATTACTTGTGGTCCATACAGACTCACATGGCCTTCATGACATGCTCTATATCATTTCATTTCATGGGAAGTAATAACTGAAGATACAGACCACTCTTGATGCGGAGAGTTCAGAACTCAGTTTTCTTCTCCCTCTTGTGATTCAGAACTTATTTGTGCATACATTAAAATATCATGTTGATGACCACCAGTAACTTCCTTCTCCCTCTAAGTAGGAGGAAAAGTTAGCTTCACAGCCTAAAACTGAACATGAAGAAAGCATCTTCTTTCCTCTCCACTTACATCAGCTGCACAGCCTACCCACACTGACATCAGTTCCAGAAACTCCATTAGAGGAGCAGGTAATTACATTCCACCAGAACAATTTTGGTATACTTTTGTGTTCTCAGACTCTTTGGTGAATGGGAAGGATCAGCAACGCCAGAATAAGTTCTGGGATGGTAGTAAAATATGGCATTATGAAAAGTGACTAGTGGTCAAACATACCTCGTTGATGCACTTCCTCTTTCTCTAACAAGGCAAATTGCCTTACCTCACTAAAGGTGGATAGCTCATCATTAAGGTCCTCCACATCACGTGCATCCATGGAGTACAGTCCTCTGTGTACAATGTTCATAGGAAACCTTCCACTTCAATCAAAAACCTTGTTCAAGAATCAAGAGTTGCTCTATAATGTCTCACTTGTATTAGAATTGTTGTACTTTTGAATATCTGTGGCAGGACCTGAGAAAAGTGGTCAATTTGGTTTAAAAAAATTGACTTTCACAATTTTATTATGAACTATATATCTGGGGAAGGAGATTTTTTGATTTGTTAAGTGTGCATTTAATGTAATTCATTAATGGTTAACAATCATCACATAATGAATCTTATATCTATTAAGGTGTTGCACTCATCTTGATGATCACCATAGGGCCTCTGGTTAAACGAGTTTCTGGTCTGCTTGTTTAGAGCCAGGATGCTGAGCTTCTTCCTGCCTGTTGCCACATCGAACTGGCCATAGGGAAAACAAGGCACTGACAGGTCCATGCCAATTGACTTGAAGGTCTGAGAAAATGGGGAAAAATTGTAATGGTTTACAGTACATAGAGATGGATGCTTGATGAATATATGGTGTGAATAGAGAAGATATTGTGTGTGTGTATGTATGTGTGTAAGTGTGTGTATATATAATACATATTGTGTACTGAAGGAGAGACTAGACAGTACTAGCAGCCTGTACATGTAATTGTTTAAGAAAGGGGATGAAGAAGAAGGCATGGATATTTAGAACAAGGATAAGGAGATAGCAGGGAGATTGCAAGTTGGGAGATTGCAAGTTGTTAGAGAAATGATTAAAGGAAACATGTTTTAATTTGGTGGGTGGAGCAAGATCAAATGGAGGAAAAGAGTTGCATAGGTATAGAAGTCTATTAATGGTAGAAATGTTGAGTTGATTGATATGCTTTCGGTATGTACCATTTTTGAATGACTGCCAGATCTCATTGATCCTGAGCTGACAGTGTTATATTGAAGTGCTGTGAAGGTCACTTGATGTTATTGAAACAGAAAATGATGTCATCGAGTTCCATTTGGTACATAAAAGGAAGATGTAGAGAAATTAGTCTAGACCTGTAGGCAGGTGTATAGTAGCCTATGTTGGATTTTCTCCAGTTTGACAATATCTTTAATCAACAACAAGTGCCATATTTGCGAGCAATAGACTAAATTACGATCAGATGAAGGGATATATTAAGAACCATTTTTTTGTTGATTGAATTTATTGAAACCGATCGTCAAAGGATACCCAAGACTCTTTAAGCACATGAAACGATGTGATCATTATAAGCCTGCCAGGATAAGTTAGACACAACTATTACATCAAGATCCCTATGGTTATCTTTAGCTTTCCTGTTGATGTAGTTACTGTTAAAGTGGGTCGCACCTGTATGACATTTAAATGTATACAGAATGGATTTCTAAATGTCCACAGAGTGGATTTAGTTCTAAATGTGGATTTCTAAATGTACACAGAGTGGATTTAGTTCAAAATGTACACAGTGGATTTAGTTCTAATGTACACAGTTCTAAATGTACGCCGAGTGGATTTCGTTCTTAAAACTTTACATAGAATGGATTTTGTTCACAGAGTGGATTTAGTTCTAAATGTATACAGAATGGATTTCTAAATGTACACAGAGTGGATTTAGTTCGAAATGTACACAGTGGATTTAGTTCTAAATGTACACAGTGGATTTAGTTCTAAATGTACACAGTGGATTTAGTTCTAAATGTACACAGAGTGGATTTAGTTCCAGTTGGTGTCCTTTGTGGTGTGAACAGATTCCTCACTTTTTGCATCATTTTGCAACATAAGAAGATGGGAGTGTAGTGAATAATCACGAAGATCTGTATGAGAAGAGCAGAGGCCCCAAGATGCTTCCTTGTGGAACACCAAAGATAACTAGTTGTGACTTTGAACGACAACCTTCCTGACTAACCATTGCATTCTACCTGTGAGGTATACTTGCAAACAGAGCCACAGAGAACCCAAGATGCCCCTTGACCTAGTTTGACCAGCAACTCATTGGGGAAATCTATCAAAAGCTTTAGCAAAGTCAAGGAAGATCATATCGACTGGGTCCGGTACGGGTGCACTTAAGAGATGTTATAATGAAGTTTCTGCAGAGTGGAATGTTTCCTAAGAAATCTGAATTGTGCAGCAGATATGGTGACATAATGAAATCACAGAATTATTGTATATTATGAGCTCAAAAACATTGGCATAGGAGGGGTATGGTCTATAATTCACACCAGGAGCTTTGTGCTCAATGAACCGTTAGTTAACATGATGAAATTTAGTCGAAATGTTTGGAGAGTAGATTTCAAGTTGATTATTGAGAAAGTCATTTTTGTCATTTTGCTAAGATGCTTAATTTCCATGGATTAAGATGTATCTAGACAACTTCAAAAGCATCTATGTCAAAAATATTTATGAATGATAGTCGGCAAATGCAGTAAGTTAAGTGGTTGTTAACAAGAATGGCTGAGTCTGATGGAATGAGAGGAATCCTTGACTGGAGGACCAAACTCACCCTTGTAGGAGCCGCAGGAGGTGGTAGCCTCAATGATGTTAGCATGCTTGTGGGTAATACGTAATGGGTGCTGCCATTGGCACGTCTCTACGGATCTCAGTGTGTTGACGATCAGTTGATGTTTCACGGAAAATCGCTTTGACGAAGCAGATTTGCTACTTTTTGATTTTTAGATGTTGGACAGCGCCTCTCTCCTGTCATAATTCCATGGTTTGGGGGTCTCTCATTGGAAGGTCATACCGACCTGATCAATTTACTAGATGTTTAGCCTCTGCCTTCAGGCTTTCATATCTGTTTGGATTTGGTTTGAGCTGAACCAAGTTCCTTCCCCATTCTGTAAGTAATTTGTCTTTTCCTTTTACGCATGAAAAATAACACGCGAGAAACGCATAATTGTAGGGGCAGGACAGTGGCTGGATGAATTTAGAAGAGTGATTAAGGATGGAAAAGCTTTTGGGGAAAGATGTGGAGGGAGTAAGTGATGCAGTGATGGAGGAGGTCGGCGAGTGTGTTATGTATTGTAGGGAAGTGGTGGCAGAGGAGAAAGGAACTGTTGTATGGTGAGCTGAGGAATGATCTTTAGTCCACTCCCATCTCCCCCTCCTTGAGCAGCGGGACACTCATAACTTAATATTGTGGATAATTTTATTAATTAAGTACTGTTGATTTTTAATATAGATTGTTATTAGGTTAGTTACTAAATAGTCCCACACTGTGCTGTAATAATTATATATATGATGGCCTTAACAGGCTCAGCAATATCAAGATTAAATCATGACGAGGAGGAAGTGTTCGCAGTCTCGCAAAGCAAACGTGTTTGCAGGTTCGCATAGCTATATATTCCAGCATCATTAACTAGCCATTGGAGGAAAGATGACAGGATTTATGATGAGCAGTTATTCCAGTTTGAGAATGCAGATAGTATCCTCTGGGCAGAAAAAAAATGGATAGCCTCTTTAGATTAGCACGCTGAATGTCCACCTTATACATAATAATGAAGATCTGCAAGCAGAATGAACAGAATACACTGTATCTGGAACAGACCTGACGACTGAACATTATAAAACAATCTATATACCTGGAACAGATTTTATGTCAGAATAGATCTATTTCAATATGCCTGGAATATGTATAATTATATATACTGAAACATAGCAATAGAAGTAGAAGAATGGATTAAGAATTTGCATATCAATAATTATGGTATTATCATTTTCAGTTGCTCCAGCCAGTGCACATTGTGCAGTGTTGATGAACACTAGCTAATAATAAATTATACTTTCATGATTGTAGCAAATATTATGGGCCATGAAATAGACCTAGCAATTATTTACATAAAGCTTAGCATTGTCCATTTTGTCATTCAAATTGCATCTTTCTTGAGTTATCAACAGATAGTGCATTATGGACATCCTATAGGTCATGCCTGCTTTCTCTATTGATGCATGGAAGACATATGCTGTAAATAATTTTTGTGGAACGAAAATGTACAAAAGTAGTTTACATAATAATTATTTATAGATGCCTGGTTTATCTCTTCTAAAGCATGCTACAAGTTTAGCTGGTAATAATAATTGTAATATTTTTAAAGCTCTACAAATATGGACCACAACTTGCCGAACCTAACTGTTGCAATCATGAAAGTATGATTTACTATATATTAGCTAAGTGTTCATCAAGACAGCACAATGTGCACTGGCTGGAGCCTCCGAATTTACAGGCATTTAAAAAGTAATGTAATAAAAAGTAATGTAATATTGGTGCACATGATTTTTAAATGGTCAAGTGTCGAGTTCTTGTTTTGGTATTAATGTTGCAGCGGTAGCAATGAGAATCAATACTAACACATGCAAAATTTTAATTTGGTAAGGTGTAGACTCATCTGTAACCTTGAAGGTCAGGGGTCAACTGTGCACCACAGTTGATTATGTTATTGTTTAAATTTAAAAAAAAATTAATTTGAGCAGTGGCAATTTTGAGAGGTAGTCCAGAGTAGTAATGCCGAAGAAATAGTCAGGCATTGCCAGTGAATCTGGTTTCATTCAATAATGTTCATGGGGTGGGAAGAGGAGGTGAGAGAGCTTGAGCAAGAGTTGGGAGGAAACATAGTTGAAGAGGTGTGGGGTAGGTGGAAGGAGAACGTTTTGGCTGCAGCGGAGAAAGCAATTGGCAGGAAGAAGATTTCAGACAGGTCAGAGGGATGGTGGTCAGAGGATGTGGAGTGGTTAATTGGTGTTAGGAAGGAGAAATGTAAGAGGCTAAGGGAAGCCAGGAAGAGAGGGGAGAGAGAGGCTACATTAAGACAACTATGGGATGACTATAGAGAAGCAAGAAAGGAAGTGGAAAAGACTATTAGGAAAGAGGAGAAGGAATTGAGGAAGAGAACTATAAAGAAGATTAGAGAGCAGGGTGGGACTAGTTGTCGAATGTTATATTGGTGATGTAGACATTGCAACCACTGGACTGAAGTAGCCTTCATCATTGCCACAGATGACCAACTGCATTGCTATATAATATAGAGGCAACATCTCCACAATAAAAATAAACACCCTCTCTCCTTCCTCTTTGCTCTTAAATCATTCCAAAACAGTTTGTTTATAACACCATGCTTCTGTGAACTCCAGTATGAATGTCGTGTCCTTTTAAACTATTTTTCTAGCTTTTTTCATTCTTGTACTGTGCACAATTCTTATTGTTGTTGTGGAGCCCATTTATAAGTTGTCTGTATAGCCTCCTGCTAGGACTTGGTAAGAGTTGCACAGGGAACTCCAGAACTATTGCTGAAGTAACCTATACAGGATCACATGCATAGATCGAAAGTAGGTTACCTAGAGGCCAGTATATATATAGAACTATATAAAATAGTACCTTGTAGTATTATTACAGGAAAAGTAAATTAATAACAGAGTAAAAATTGGTTCCAGTTGTTTGGTAGTGACAGATCTTTCACACTACATGAAGTCAATGGAGAAATGCATTTTTTCATTTCTGAATGATATTATGTGTGTTCAGAGTCTGGTCAAACTCGCATCACGATTTTGTGTTTCACATACAGCATGTGAAATTCGTGTGGTATGGTGTTGATTCTGAAGTCATTTAGAGAAAGCTACTGTGATGATATATTTGTTCAGTTTTTTGGTACTTTGATTGAAACACTGGCTCTATAAATAAAAATAGAGAATCCTTAAAGGTTTTGATGTCAGCGAAAGTGATTGTACAAATACATTTGCTTATTCAAAACTAGTGACCCATGTGAGTTTGACTCTCTGTGTGAGTGCATGTATGCGGGTGTGTGTGGCAAGCAAAACCAGTCAGTTGGCAGCATAATCTTGTGACTATCAGTAGAGACCTTGATCCAAGTCAGGTAAACTACTTGTGATCCATGTATATATGTATCTGTATAATATATTTATGTTTAAAGTTCCGGAATTGTCCTGAGCAACTGTCACAAAGTTCTTGAAGGTTTGGAAAAAAAAAAATAGAAGACAAAAAATGTTTTATTTAAAAACAAAATGTTTTTATTATTATAATTATAATTATAATAATAATTATTATTATAATTATATTTATTATTATTATTATTATTATTATTATTATTATTATTATTATTATTAAAATATATTATTATTAAAATAGGAAGAAAAAAATAGAAAAAAAAGAAAAGAAGCAACAGAATAATAACAAAAAACCCGCACCCAAAAATTAATCTTCCACACACCCCACAAAAGGCGCAAAGACCCCAACACCGAAGAAGCGTTTCCACATTGCACTGCCACAGAAATCCTCTTGAATGAGATGTTATTGCCCAAAAGGGCCACGCGTCTCCACTGCCACGGGTACAAAACCGTATGTCGAGTCCAGGTGCGTGTACTTCACATTCTTCCAACTCTCTGCCTGGGCTGCCACTGCACCAGCCTCAGTGACAGGTGCCACAAGGTTGTATGGGGCAAAGGTGTCAACACAAGTGATCAATACCAAGTCTACCACTCTCAAGAACCTGAACTTGAAGCCACGACCACCATAAATTTATCTTTTATTATTTATTAAAAGTATATATATATATTTTTTTAATTATTATTATTATTATTATTATACAATGTCCAATAAACAGAATAACAAACAAACATTAAAACAATATATCTTAATAGACTACGAGAGGATGGAGGAATTGGATGGTGGGAAGAATATGATATCTTGAGGAGAAAGTACAAGATAAACAACGAGGCTGGGTCAGTGCGCAAGTGGAAGGGGAAAGTGAAGGTGAGAAATGAGAAGGACTGGGAGGAGGAAGTAGACGGGAAAAGTACGCTGAATTATTATAAATTGGCAAAGAATGGTGCAGGGGTGGAGAGGTATGTGAGGGCCATGCATGGTCAGGAAGGTGTGCGGCTGCAATTTAGACTGAGGACTGCATCAGCTGGGTTGTTAGAGGATAAGAAGAGATGTGGGATAGTTAGGGATGAGAGGTGTATAATGTGTGATAGTGGAGCAGGGGAGGATGTGGAACATTTCTTGGTGACATGCGGGGAATTTGAGAGGGATCGGCTGGTTCTGATAGATGAGGTACGCAGAATTGCAGGGGCAAGACAGTGGCTGGATGAATTAAGAAGAGTGAGTAAGGATGGAAAGGTGGCATTGCTTTTGGGGAAAGATGTGGAGGGAGTAAGTGATGCAGTGATGGAGGAGGTGGGCGAGTGTGTTATGTATTGGGTAGGGAAGTGGTGGCAGAGGAGAAAGGAATTGTTGTATGGTCAGCTGAGGAATGATCTTTGGTCCACTCCTGTCCCCCCCTTCCTGAGCAGCGGGACACTCGTAACTTAATATTGTGGATAATTGTATTAATTAAGTACTGTTGACTTCTTTTTAAAATATAGATTGTTATTAGGTTAGTTACTAAATAGTTTCACACTGTGCTGTATTATATATGTGATGGCCTTACAGGCTCAGCAATAGCAACATTAAATCATAGACTACTTATAAAAAATAATCGTCATTACAACTAAAGCTGGTGCCCAGCACAGCTGCAGTGTTACCTCAATTATTATTATATTATATATATTATATATATATACGTATTTATTTTAAATTATTTTTTTTAGTTTATTCCCCCCCCCCCCAAATCCGGTTCACGTGCTGGGACGCGTGTGCCATGTTCTGTAGCGGCTCACGCGAGTCGTCTTAGCGTCACGGCTAGAGTGTCGCAAGTTGATCAGTGAGGTTATTGTAGTTATCATGTTAAGTGAGTTCATTGAGGAAAAACATCAATTTAGATCACAATGCTCTTACGTATGGTCCTACTCCATGCATAGATGCATAGATTCAGTGATCTGTAAATTATTGGTCATCAGGTTGGATTGTAACTAAGAGACTGTTTTCAAACCACCGAGACGATCATTTCCATTTTAGAACAGAAGCCTTTGTTCGTGACGATCTTTTCCATTTTAGAACAAACCTTTGTTCGTGACGATTATTTCCATTTTAGAACAAAAACCACGCTAATTTCCATTTTAGTAAACGTCCATAACAGAATTTGATTAAACTTCATCTTAGCGTGAGGAAGCTTCTCCACCGTGGGGTGCAATGCTTGACCCACGAACACTCGCTCTTTTTTTCAATCTCAGTTGTCTTTGTTCTGCTGTTTCAGAAGCACGCTTGGACTTCTCTCTCTCTTTCTTACTCGGGATAATCAAAAAGTTAGCTGTTCTGCTGGGGGAAAAATCGGAATCTGCAGTTGTGCAAGTTCGTTTTAGGATGCACATGCACGTGGGTCAAGCATTGCTCATACACAAGACAACCCCTCCTCCCCCCCCCCCCTCATAACCAATTACTGTTGATAATTTAATTTTTTTTTATTTTTATTTTTACAGCAGCGCCTCTAAATGGGCAATGAATAAATTTAAAATACTATGTATATACATATTATAATGTGTAAGCAAGTTTGAGAATCAATCATTCTACAGCAATCTTTGAGATGCTTGGCGAAACTGTGCAATTCTGAAGGTGATATATATATCCTGCTTGATCGCCACAGAATTTACACACACATATTGGATGAGGAGTATGAAAAGAAGAATTTGTACACAATTTGAAGTGGAAACCATGACACGAGTATCTTGTAATTGCATGACGATTATCCCTATTTCCTTTACTCCATTCCCTATTTACCATGCCTACCGATTGGTAAAACTCAAGAGGGATGGCACAAATCTTCTCAGTGTATGAACGGAAATGGGAGGCTAAAGCAGGAGTGAGCTTTAAGGCAGGGATAGATAAATACAGGTTCTGAGTGAGAGGCTCCTCATGACAAAGGGACAGCACCAGCCTATTCTTGGTGTTTGCAGGTAGACCCAAACATTTCTTCAGGTATGTTGTTTTCACCTTATCTATGATCTGAAAGTCTCTTTCCTTCAGATGCTCCCAGAAAGTCGAGATGGCATAGGTGATAATGGGACGAATTTTAATTCCAAAAAGTCTAATAGATTGTTATTAGTGTTAGTTATTGTTACATAGTCTCACACTGTGCTGCAGGTGGCCTTAACAGGCTCAGCAGTCAAATCTTCAAATTGCTAAGTCCCTTAGCACCATTGCACCTCAGTGCAGTACAAAAAATAATGAGAGTAAATGAGAGGGTGACTTGTACTGTAATAAACACTATGACATACATATCTGATAAACATTAAGTTAATGTTCTAAATAAGTTGTACTGCTCGGTTATGGTGGGGTGGGTGGTGGGAGGCCATAAATCAGTCCCTTCCTCCTCGGCCAACATTTAGTATGCACTGGAAAATGCACCCTCACACTTCAACCATCGCCTGGCTACCACACTCTCCACCTCCTAACCAACAATGCCACCTTTTCCTCAGTGCCCACAATCTCAAACTCCTCCAACCATATTCCAGCTCCCTCAATACCAACAATGCTAAATCTGTGGACGTCAGGGAGTGCAGTAGTAGCTAGTTTTTCATCTGTAGACTTCCTGCTTTGATCTCAGGGCAGCTTCTAATAGAGCTGTGGTTTGTAACCGAACCTTTCTCGCTGTATTGAAAAACACAAAAAAGCAAATTGCGATGCTCAAGCTAACCTAAGCTGTGGGTAGAAAGTTAGCCGTTCATCTGATGATTGGACCATGCCTAGTATAATGCAGAGTTACAGAGCTTTGTTAGCTATAGCCTTCTCATGGCTATCTCAAGCGCTCCACTGTATATTATGTGGCATGATTTAGTGTCTGTTTGAAGTTTCTAGATCGCAAAGGCAATCTTCAAGGTTCAGTTAATGGCATACTATTGTGGAACTCCTTCCCTTGTATAAACATGGACAGATGGAGTGTAGAAGCTTTACCTGAGCCTAAGGATGTTTGTCAATGGTGGATGATGCCAAGCGCTAGCTAGAATCAAGGCAATAAAAAAATCAATTTTGAACACGAATAGTGTAGCTAGAGTGTGAAAGCATAAACTGTCTCAGAGACTTAGCTAGAAATACCAAGTATTATCTGCTGATTCGAGTTGATGCTGGTTCTAATTTCTAATTCCGGATTTATTATTATTATCACTTTACAGTACAACATCATTGAACAAGCGATCAGAATTCCTTTCAAAGTGTAGGCACAAGAACAAGTTTCTCCTCAAGAGCATTTGAATTATCACATTCATCAACACCCATTCATTAATTCCCATCCATGGACTTGCATCACCCCACTTGCCTGCCCCACCTCTCACATGCCACCTCAGTTGCTCATTGTCCCATTCACATGAAACTATGGTAGGACTAGCCATCCCAGTACTTTTCTATTACTACTATTCAATAGTTCTGCTTTAACACAGCATTGAGCACTATTTGTAGCCTTCATCAGCGAACTACCTTCTAAGTATAACATCAATTGGTGGGGATGTGCATTTGTTACAAGGACATAGAAAATGATAAGAGAATGGTTCAAAGTTTGAAATGATATTTTATAAAACATAATGAAAGATTCACGTCTACACTAGGGAGTGAATTCCAAAGATGAGGAATGCGAGTGAAAAATTAGTGGAGGTTCTTTACATTCGAGCATGAACATGTTTGATATTTAGATGATTAGTAGATCTGGTAGTTATGGTGGACATAGAAGTGTAATTAAGAATAATGAAATGTTTAGATGAGACTTTACAACAAATAAGATATCATTTAGTTACAGAATCATCATTAGGGGAAGAATTTTTAAACTAATAAGGTGATATTTGTAGTCTGATGAAAAATCTCCGAGGATAAACTTCGTTGCTCTTCTTTGGATCTTTGGATCTTTTCCAATGGGACAAAGTCTTTCTTGAGATGAGGGCACCAGATTGAAGAGGCATATGTGAGTAGAGACTTCACTAGAGCGAGGTAAAGTTATTTCTTTGCACTCACAGTGTTACAATGATGGAAAGTAAGTCTAAGAAGCCCCAGGGACTTGTAGGATGATACATGGAGACTCCATGATAGGTCAGAACTCTTAAGTCTTTGGTGAAACTTTTTCTGGTAATGATCATTACTTCAATAAGGTAATTAATGTTGATTTGGTACAGAATCTCATTAGATGGCACTTTTGATTATTGAAGGAGAGGTGCCAGAAGAGAGAGAAGTTAAATCAATTTGTAAAGAAGCTGTATTTGATGGAGATTTTATTGACTTAAAACACTTAGTATCATCAGCATAGAGAAGCGTAGATGAGGTTGAGGCGCAAGAAGGAATATTTTTTTAATGTAGATCAAGAACAGAAGGGGACCAAGAATACTTCCTTGGGGGACACCAGAGATTACAGGTAGGGGAGGAGAGGATTGGAACACTTGTTGACTTGTTGACACAGAGAAGCTCATTTATTATCCAAGCCCTCAAGCATGTGTCTCCCCTCTCATATTAGAACTCTTAAAGATACAAATACAAGGTAACACTATTTCCCTCTCTCTCTCTTTCACACACACACACACACACAACACACACACACAACACACAGTACAGGATGCAGTATTCATCGTCTCCATTATGATAAAGCTAAACTGAGCATTCATGGTAAACTCTGGGTCAGTATGGTATGCACAGAGGCTGCAGTTATTTCAGGACGGATTCCTTGTGAAATGCCAGATTTAATTTTTGTATAAGTACATACTATTTCTGTTCAGATTTCAGATAATTATTTTCAGACAACACATATTCATACCTCTGGCTTCCAGAGTAAACCCACTGCATACTGAATAAGCATAGTTCAGTTTTCTGCATAAAGAGTACCATTCTCACTTGCCCAGTGCAGCCTGCTTTCTTTCCCCTACTAAGAATCTGCTGTTGTTTTCTCATACAATTCCTGATTTAATAAGCCAACATTATTTAATTATTTAAAAGGGGTGTACTGGTTCTATTGTTTATGCATGAATGTATGGTGAGTATATACGTCAATTTCAAAAGTAATGCAAAGTAATTTGTGAACTAGTAATGAATTTAAGGCATTGTGTGGAGAGTGAAGGTGTGAAGGAAGGAGAGAGGATTAATTTTAGAATTAGTAATGAATGCTAGTTTTAAATTTGTGAGTCCTCACAGGGAGTAGGACAGTTGTGCTGTGCATGTCGTATCTATCAATGTTTCTGTCAGTAGCACCATACTTTCACACCGTAAAAATATTGAGTTCTCCTATTTCCATAGATCTGGAGCACGTTGTCTTGTGTAACTGCCAATGTTGAGGAAAACTTGATCTTATATTTCCATATGCACACATATATATATATACACATATATACATATATATGTATATATGTATACATAATATTATATATATGTATATATGTTATATATCTCTCTATGGTTTTATGTGTTGGTTATCCATCCAAGATCCACAACTCAAATGTCTGAGAAGCACCTTCAGGTAAGCTACTCAAGTTTGTACATAGCTTATACTACCAATAGCTACTAACCTACTTGATATAAGATGTTTAAAACAGCACTGAGAAACTCAAGAGCATTCCAGAAGCATGAGAAAGCTACCTATAGCTACGAATTACAGCTGTAGCTTTCCAAAAAGGAAGTCCACAAATGAAAATTTATTTGATTGGCTACTAGAGGAAGCTCTATTCTAAAGGCACACAGCTAAGGCTAGCTAGCAATTTTCAAAAGTTTTCAATAGAGCCTTGGAGGGCGGGAGGGGGGAGGAATAGACCTTTCCCTCAAAAACACAGTTTTTCCCCTTATTTTCCCTTCAGTATTCTACTTCACTATTATACTAACTGCATTTCAAGTTTCAACTCATTATTGTCAACCATTCTTGAGTTATGAAACTTTTTAGCTGCCCGTTTCATTGTATATTCACGAGATGAATATATAAGTGGGTCAAAGTGTTAAAAAACAACTGTGGTTACGATTTTGGAGCTCCATGAATTCTCCATACTTCACTCTTGAACTTGATATATAGCTCAAAAGATAGATCTCTCTCTGTGCTCTCTTTTGATACTAAAAATTGTTGCATAGGTACAGCCATACCCAATGTACAAGCAGTCAAATTTGGGTTGGGTTGACTAGAGCAAGTTCTCCTCTATGCAATGAGTAGTAGTCAACATGGTCAAATGGGCGTGGTCAAATGGGCTGAATGGAAAATTATAACAATTTTCCACCTGCGTGCTTGACCACATACTTACGTTTTAGCACCTAATGATTACACTTATGTGTATAGAGTAGAGCTTCCTCTGGCCACTGGTATATACTAATTTCAATTGTCTTGCACTTTCCAATTGGAAATGCAGAAAACTCGGGCATGCAGGTTTTGAGGCCCCCAACTTTGACTACCTGTACCATGGGTATGGTTGTACCTAGGCAACATTTTTAGTATTAAAAGAGAGCACAGAGAGAGATCTATCTTTAGAGCTATAGATCGAGTTAATAGAGTAAAGTATGCAGAATATACGGAGCATCTAAATTCTAACCACAGTTTTTTTTAACAAATAAGAGGAAACCCATGTGGTTTTAGTGTTGATTTACCAAAAAAGTGTAATTTTCACGTAATGGCATCACATAAAGCAGTCCAATTTGTGTCCTCAATAAATAATTTTTATATAATCTGAAAGTTCTTGCATTGCTCTGTATTTTGTATTATCAATCCAGTCATTTTCTGATGTAGTCTCACTGAAAATAAAATAAAATTGGGGTAATGGGGGAAATAAAGGACTACAGACATCTATGGGGATCATCTGGTGGGTGTGGGAAGGGAGACAGGACCTATAGGCATGACTCCATCTGTGATACACTTCTCTCAGCAGCACTATCAGCTAGTGAAAGGAGGGCTCAAGCCCTAATCCCAAGTTCCAGCAGTCACACAGCTGATGTGTAATTCCCAAATTGGCCGAGGGGTCAGCCAGCCGCCTTGGACGTGACTGTTATTTCCAACATGCAGCAGCAGACTCTGGCTGGAGCCTCCACTACTCCAAGCTATGCTCTTAAGTTTGGAGAGGAGAGGAAGATGGTTGCCCAAGCAGGAGCCTATCGCTCCAACAGTATACTCTTCATCCCCCTAGTTGTTGAGTCACGGGGATGTTGGAGCCTTACAGTCTGTCAGATCACTATCAGCCATCTCCAAGGGCTCCTGAAAGTACAAGACACCTATTTCAGTGACTCGCCATCTCCCTGTGGAGAGGGAACACTTCCCTGGATTTGGCACTAACTTTTACACCCTGCTGCAGTGGATGGCTTTTTCTAACTTATACACTCTTCACTACAAAATTTGTCATTTTCTATATATATATTAAATAAAAATACATAAATACATATAGTAGATCAAGATATATATGCCATGCGTGATCATACCAAGTTTTCCATCCAGCTCGTGCTGTTAGGGCTCATTTCACTCGCCAACAAGAAAAGTCTAAACAGGTCCAAAGGTGGAAGAAGATGATTTTGAGCATGGGGGCACAGGAATTGTGGTGTTTTTTTTGGACAGCAGCATATATGTTTATGCTATATAGAATTCCATTCTGCATACACTTTAATGGAAGATACCAATATTAAAATTGGCAATCTTTTCAAAATAGTTCGGCCTATGTGAGTTATCCAAAATAGTAATTTTAGCGGTATTTAGTTCAACAGCGGTGTCTCGATGTGCATGAAGAGGCATGACATTGTTTAGTCTGGATTCAGACATGGGTGATTGTAAGTAGCTATGTGTTTATTCGATGGAGAGCTGAACAGCTGCACTCTGCAGTTGCTGTAGTAACAGGGATGGTAAAAACAAAATAGGATAAGCTGACTAATCTCATGTACCAAATACAATGCATCCTGTATACGCACACACTTTTTAGCTGTGTCTTGAAGACAGAGATTAAGACAATGAGTGAGACAGTGCATTGGAATTGCAACTTCTTCTACAACCTGCATTTGCTTGGCCACCCCATCATACAACCTCTGCATTGTGAGAGAGAGAAGCTATAGTGGATAAGAACATCCTTAATGGCACAAGTTAAAGTGGCAGAAATTATATCGAACATGCAGTAGACCAAAGCCACCAAGCAAATTGATAACAAAAGCTGGCCATATCAGCCAATTCTGAAGACCATGTCAAAGTACGAATTTTAGCCAGCATTTCTCTCAAAATAGCATTGCCTGATAGGGCAATGAGTTGATTTATTATTTGCGGTGACAAGTACTCTGGATTTTTGAGCCAATTACCAAGACAAGGGTCGTCATCACTTCATAATAGTAATAATTGGTACAAATTTCCATCATTCTTCTTGTGTCCTCTAATAGCAGAAGTAAATATGTAAGACTGAATAAGACCTTCATGAGCATTCTTGTATGGTCAGCTTTTACTTTGCCAGCTGCTGTCTTCAACCACTCTTGAATAGTGGGAACATTGATGCTAGCTCGGATTCCTCAGATGTTTGATAGACCCAAAAGCGTTCTGTAGCGTTCTTCCAATTCTCAAATCCTTCAATGAAAAATGCAGTCTTTGTATTATCAGGCACTGTCAAGAAGCCTTTCTTGTAGGCTTTTGAACAGTGATAACATTCTTATGTGTTGTACAGACATGCACTCAAGGGAAGGGAGAGTGCATTTGTACCAACTTGGATTCAAGTATGGAATTGTCTTCCATCAGGTTGCTTCATAGATTTCAAAAAGCTTGAATTAGTTGATTGATTAGGTGAGATGGATTTATGCAGCTTACACTTGAACACAGTTCTTGTCAATCATTGAAAAGGCAGCTGGCTATGTCATGCCAACATCAAAAGATCGTTGCCAACCATACCTGCCTAATTCTTCTTCAGCCTGACTTGGCAGTACTTCATCCATGTCATCATCAGAAACAGGCAGATATCCATTTCAGATAGGTAGCTACCTAGCTGTGAATAATACTTATACCAACCTGGATTATCTGCCACTGGTTTGAGTTGTGATAATGCACCACTAGAACTTGAAGATTCACATAGCCTTTGGTAAGGTCCTAGGACTAGTAATAAACGTGCTTAGGTCTAGCTACCTCTTAATACAAATTTTTCGATCTACAGATCAACATGTGACAGTCAGCTATCATTATGTGCCCACAAATACTCTAATCACATGGTGTAAAATTCTGTGCTGTTGTACTGTATGGCTGGTAGCATCATGCCTGACGTGCTCGGCCAGCTTAGCACTACAGTACTCATTTTATCCCTTTTCATGTATAGCTTAGCCATGGGGGTCTGCAGCATCCCCCATGGCATTTTAGGCTTGGGGGCCATTGCCTCATTGTCCCACCCTGCTTCCTCGTCTATCCACCTCTGCAGGAATTGATGAATGGAGACACAGGACCCCGTTTTAAATAATGCTCGCTTATTGAACCAGGAATGGTATGAGAAAACAACAACATTCTTTGTTGGGGGACAAAGAAAACCTGCTGCACTGGGCAAGTGAGAATGGTGCTGCTTATAAAAAAAACAGAAATACGCTATGCGCAGCAATATCAAGTTTTTCAACCAATTCCCATGTGGGGGCTGCCTTTGCTCGCCAACAAGGACAAAGAACTTATTGACATCCTTCACAATGTTAGCAAACTGTTTTTCAAAGTCACCTCTATTTATTTATAGCTCTTATGGTGCCCAATTGTAGGCCACTCCTTTGTGCATTTTTGGTTTTTAGTTTGTTTGTTTGTTTTTGTGGTAATTCTATTTTAAAACGTAACACATTCTCTGGTTGGAACAAGAAGATGAATTTCATGTCTCTGGATTTTTTATTCAGGTCTGCCAGTTTATCATGTTAACAAAGGCTTCAGGGTATATGCTAGAAGCATTTTAATGGAAGCAGTAGAGGCCAAAATATCCATTTAGGCCGATAAGAAGCTGCCAAAGTGGGTTTTTAGACACGATATGAATTTGTGTGTGTGTGTTTTAGGTATCCACCATTTTGAAATGTGGTTCTTGCCAATATAGGAAGTGCCAGTTCACTCTCTGACTTCTAGCAAACTGTTTCTCTATATATTTCTACTGGCTTCTATTATATTTCTACTGGTTTCTATATATATTTCTATTGGTTTCTATATATATTTCTACTGGTTTCTGTATATATATTTCCACTGGTTTCTATATATATTTCTATTCCGATCAATTTTCCTTGCTTAGTCCTTAGTCCCAATTTAGGTGCTGTATTTGAGCATGGTCTGTAGCTGACTAGTCAAATATATTTCATGCACATGGTGTATGTGAAATACATCTCCTCACAAGATTAGAGCTATATATGTGGGGAGTGAATGATTCATCCTAGTAGTGGTGGTGCCGCTTAGGGATTGGAGTAATGGAGCATATTAGCCATTAGCAATGGCTGCCTACAAGGTCAAAGACTGCATATTCCTCATGCAGACACTATCCCATACCTCCCCCAGATGCTAGTCATTTGTAAGTGGAGAGGAAACATGTGAGAAACCTCTGCGTAATCACTACGTGGATCTAGGTGTTCTGGGGTGGCGTTACACCCCCTTCCACCTTTGTTCATCCTTGGTGAACTTTCAGTTGATATAGTAGAGGTACACAAAGACTTTCTCAATAGTCAACTTAAATCTACTCAGTTGACATTTTCTCTAGAAGCTCTAGCCTTCATCAGGAGAATAATGAGATGCTTCCCCCCTCCCTCTACCAAAAAAATGGAGGGAAAAAAAGAAGAAAAAGAATATATAAAAATTGATAATAAATATGGTTTCACGTGATACATATCAAAACTCGCCTGAGATTCTGTGTCTGGTTAACTATTAATTATAAACTCATTTGCTACTGAAATTAACCAGTTTGTCAGACTCCTTGCACACTTCACTCAGCACATATATAGCAGCACTGAAGGTCCTATCACTACAAGCATGGGAACTAATTTCATCAATTAGTGCCAGCTCAGTAGCAGCCAGACCATTCAGGTAATTTATCACAGTAAAGGTCACATTCTTTGATGTTAGTAGCGAGTGTTTGAAGAGTTAAAATCTGGTTAAACCTCCATTTTCAGCTCATCACAAACTCAGAGCTATGTAATAAAGATTATCTATAGCCTAGATGGTGAAATCCCTCTTCAATGGACCCTACTATTAATTAAATCAAGTACTTTGAAATAGATCTGGCACTACAGTGTCTTGATGTTTCAATGGATATGAGCTGGTGCTTGTTATCTATGTCTATAGGGTTGTTCCAGTTGTGGGAAAAGGTTGGTTTATCCACACTGCATTCTGAATCTTCTTCCAGAATTGTTCTAATCTATCATCATTTCTCAATGGTGTCAATGTGGTGACAATCATAGCTACAACTACCTGTTCTTCTGCTGTTGAAAAATGGTTATGCTGAAGAGTGCTGCTCAAGTTAGCTGTGAGATAAAATAGAGTAATTAAGAGATGGCCCCTTGAAATTAATTCCACCTAATGGAAAATATATTATTGATGCAGTTAAATTTTATGTATTGAGCCTCAGTGCCCTTTATTGCTCGGACAGGAGAGTCTAGAAGGCAAGGGGATGAAACTTCAATGAAAGCAACAATAGCAATTCTGAAGCATGCAGAGTGAGGATCAGCCCCCCTCCCCCTCCTCCATCCCTCCTCCCTCAGGACTGCATCCCTGATCTGATTGGTAGAAATAACTCATTGTAGATCTGTGCTAGAGTTGGTCTAGTAAGCCCATGACACAGCTGTAGACAAATACTTCACATAAGATCTACATTCCCACTGCTCCTGGCTTAATGGATGTTCAGCATAGTGCCAAAGTAATATAACTCTATTTGAATGATTATTTTTAGGTTGCATTGTTTTATCATGCCACATGCCAACCTGAAGGATGGAAAATTTGAAAAGAGTTAACTTCGTTGCATTTGTGGCTAGCATAAACGAGCTAAAACTACAGCAGAGAAATGTGCACCAAGCTATTGTGTGGACAATAGGAACTAATTAACTAATAAAAACTAATAAAAACTTGGGACTGGCCGTATTACCCTTAAAGGAACTAATTAACTAATAAAAACTAATAAAAACTTGGGACTGGCCGTATTACCCTTAAAGGAACTAATTAACTAATAAAAACTAATAAAAACTTGGGACTGGCCGTATTAATAGTCTTGGCCTTTTTTTGTTGGTGATAGTGCCTATTTTTGACCTGAATAAATTAATGGCAACCTCAGGCTCTGACAGTGCAGCTCAGGGAAAATCTATGAATTTGTAACTCATTGCCTGCCTACTACATGCAGGTGTGCATTTAGTGTATTTAAAAAACATTTCTTTATAGGTGTTGATGTTCTAATTATTCATTCTCTAGTTGTGTGGTTAATTTCCCCCATGAAAAATGAAATAATCCCTAACTTCGTGTAAAACTTACTTTTTTTTGTGTTAAATCAACAACAGATTACTACTGGACAAATAAATAAAACACACTGGATTAGCTTATTAAAAACTGTCCCCATGTAGACATTACATTAAAAATCATGCCAATCAATTATAATATGTGTACAGATTTTTTTTTTAAATGTCAGCAAAGTTTCCTCTAAATGTTTGTGGTCTACTTGACTTTCTGGCTCCCATTTATTTAAAGTCAAACCAATATATATAGTTTCTTAAACACTTTTGTCAAGATGGTGTCAAAGATGAAAGTGTGATGGATAAAGGCACAAGATACTTCAACTGAAGACAAAAATGAAGAGGATGTGGGCTTTTTTATCATTGCAGCCAAGGTGTGGTAACAGTTATCAAGTATTCTTGGTCCACAAGTAGCTAGCTTATTTTCTATTGAGGCTTCTGCACCCTAGCCCTAGCCCCCCTAGACCTAGCCCTAGCTCTAGCCCTAGCCCTAGCCCTAGCTCCAGCCCTAGCCCTAGCCCTAGCCCTTGTTATTGTTGGAATTATAAGTGTCATATGAACTTTTTCTTTATCATTCAACAATTAGAACTTTTACCACTTTCAAATGATGCAAAGTGTCCCTTATTTATTGAATGGTTGGAGTGAAGGGAAGAGTCACAGGACATTTCTATTCAAACTCTAGCTATGCCTAAAAATGTGCCAAAATTAACTTTGACAAGGTGAGAGGCTGATATTTTTTTCATTTTGACTAACTGCTAAAATGTGGTAATCCTTTTATATAGTCTGGAGTTATATGTATGTAACATAGAGAAGAGAAGATCGAGAAAGTTACAAAGTGAAAAAGGAAATAAGTTTATTCCACCATCTAAAGGAATAAACACAGTAGTATTTCATACTGAGATGAGAGGAGTGAGTGTTCAGGGTTCCCCACACACCCCAAAGTCCAGGCCTCCCCACACCCCCCAAAGTCCAGGCCTCCCCACACCCCCCAAAGTCCAGGCTTCCCCCTCCCCCCCCTCCAAAGTCCAGGCTTCCTCACACCCAAGGCAAATTTATTGAATGTGCATTGTTTCAACTGAAATACTTAGGTCTTCATCACTTGTGGGGTGCAGTGGAGGTCTCTGGAGGTTTGTGGAGTGCAGTGGAGATCTCTGGCGAAGAAAAGGTTTATGAAGTGCGGTATATGATGAAGACAGGTTGAAACTTTGATACTAAAAACAAAAGCCTGATTGGTAAAGTATTTGATGTCAGCTGAAAGTAATCGTACAAACTTATTTATTGCTTCCATATATAGTGTTATTCTTGTGCCCATTACTATCCATTTACTTGCCAATTTTCAATTCAAAATCCACCCCCTCCCCTCATCTACCCACCCACCTGCTCTCACGATCTCTTCTCCCTAACAAAAGTCATGCCAAGCATGGAAAATATGGGGCATGGGTACTGACTGGAACATGGAAGTTAAAGAAACAATTTCTTACTATCAAGGGGTATAGCAATGCACAGTCTTCTATGGGGTGAAGTCTGAAAGTCTTGGCTGCTTGAGTAGTTTGCCTTGCCAAAGTGACATCATCATGTGGTCTCAGTATTTCTGGTAAATTTGCATTTGTAGGTCATAAAGTATAGGAGTTTCTGGTTCTGTCATCATAACCCCAGATGTCATACACATATCTCTTCCAAAATATTGGCTTCAGGGAGGCAGTTATGCTAATTCCTCAAAGTATTCTATGCAAAGGTTGGCTATCATGCAGATACTGGAGGCTCCTTTGCTGAACCCTCTTTCTACTCGTTGTATTTTCTTTGATACCTGAAGTAGGTGGATAATCCCAGGTAGACCACAAGTATTTAGAGGAGGCTTCATCTCTTAGACATGACGCCAAGAATAGATTTAAAAAAAGCATTTTTTCTCATCAAACTCTCAGTTGACGTAATGGACTTTTCAATAATCAACTTGCAATTTAGTCACTCAACATTTCGACTAGATGCTCTAGCCTTCATCAGCAATAATGAAATGCTAAATCTACCTCATGTGAGTCTAAGGCATCTCATTATTCCTGATGAGACTTAGAGACTGATGCTAGTCAAAACGTTGAGTGAGCAAATTTCAATTTTTTAAAGTTTAGTCAAAATGTCAGTGAGGAAATTTCAGTTGATTATTTAGAAAGTCATTGTACAAATGATTTTGTGTTGGTATACATGATTTTAAAAGGTAAAGAGACTGTTGTGGTATAGCTACATTGCTATATTCATGTTAAAAGAAGAAAAGGGGGGAAAAAAAGATTATTCCTGTTTCAATTATTTTGGATGTGTTTCCAACCAATTGATCAGCTATGACAATATAGAGAGCTAGTCCAGTCCTCTGTTGTTGCAATGTCAAGAGTGATTCCAGCATCAGTCTCTAAGTCTGAGTTTCTGTGAATCCAGTACGTGTGTAGACTCTCCTACTATATTTAAGTCAGGATGTATAATTTTTAGTTGCTGCTGTTGTTGTGTTTTTACTGAGTGTCATCTACAATATCTTTCAATTGCAGTTGTACAGGATAACCCCAAAATAGCATATGTTATCCTGTACCATGTTTAATACCACACACGTTTAAAAACATACATATATCAATATTATTTTACCAGGTCTTGTTGAAGGGTTATGCTGTTAACTATTACCATAATCTCACCAAGCACTGGTAACATCCTTACTGATTGTGTGATTATGACATGCTCCAAGTGTGCTGTTAGTAAACTCCTCATGCAACTTGCTGAACAAGTGCAAGTATTTTTTTGCAAGGAGTAGCAATACAACAAGGATTTCAGATAGATCATCCATTGCTTGAATTATCAAAAGACTGGCAAGGAAAAGCTGCACCTTAAAGGGTGTAACTTCTGTAGCAATAATATCGTGGCTGATAACATGGCAGAAAAAACATCTGCGACAAATTGCACCCATAAAGTAACATTAGAATTATACCTTTTCTAATCCGCAACAGAGGAAGTACACTCCATTTAAACAATGCTACTGTGTTAGCAGAAGTTATCACAACTTCTTACCCGCTCACAGTCCAAAGCAGCTCAGCAATAATAACAGTAATGACCTGGGACAAACAACATGCTCGAGTTGGGACTGCAACTGTGTGAAAAATCCAGGGCTCTCCCAGAAAATTCTTGACAGTTGGCAGCTGCACAATACCAGTTCACAATAATTGTTGTAATTTTTTTACCACTAAATGAATTACAAATTTACCATTGGCTTTTGAGACTTGGCATTTTAGGGACACAAGAATAAAAAATCATCCAAATTAGGAGGGGAGAGTGATTGTTGTTTTCCCTGATGAATGAAACCATAAAATTATTAGACTATAGTTGAATCTCTGTGAACATGACCTGCAGTTGGTTGGTAAAGTGTCTAGCTATCCTATTACCAAATATGAGAGCATTCTGGGAGATTCACATTTTGGCAAAATTTATGTAGGCAATAATAATTGCAAATTGGAAAATATCGTGTTGAAAATAATATGGCTTTTGAAATATGTTATCAGAATTTATTCAAATATATATACCCAGTTCAGGAATGTAAAACTGATTTCTAAATGAGACCAATCCCAGCACTAGCTCTTGCCCTAGTCCTTCATGAAACTCTGAATTTTATACACATTACCAATCATCCCATCACAAACAATTAAACTTAGGATCTTAAAGTTGTCCTTCGCATGTATTTTGCTATGGATTTCAAGTTAGCATCAGTGAAACAATGATAAAGAGTATCTGTTCAGCCTAGAAATAATTCTGTCATGCACAAAGTAGCATGTAGCCAGGTCGCTTGTAGTAGTAGCTATACCAATAATGGCCTAATGGAGTTCTGTATCTTGGCAGTCCATCTATATAGTTTGCTGACTTAGTCTTTATGTTTTTTTTGGCATGTATGGCTTTGCTACAGAATTTCTAACGAGTGCAAAAGGTGTTCAAGACAGAGTTATCCCTGTTCAAGATGGATTAATATTAGGATAATGTATCATAAGTTGTTGGGTAGCTGCACACAAGTGGTTGATGCAATTTTTGGGGTCTCTGATTGAGAGTCCATATGATCATTGCTCTTGGACATGAATGACAAAATTATATAGAGGTTGTCTTGCAGTGGTAAAAGGGATTTCAGGAAGGGGCATCTTCAAATTTGCTGGAGTTATGTGGTGTAAGTAAATGTCGGGATGCTTCAGCTTGTCATACTTTAAAATAACCAGAACTTTGGCAGTGACCAAAGATCCAGGACACAACCTCATCCAGAAGTAGCAGAGCCTGGTGCAAGTTCAGAGCATCATCAAAGTATAAGCATGGTGATGGTTCAGACAATCATCAAAGTATAAGCCTGGTGTGGCTTCAGAACCATCATCAAAGTTAAGCGTGGTATAAGCTTGGTGGAGCTTCAGACCATCATCAATGTATAAGTGTGGTATTAGCCTGGTGCAGGACCATCAATAAAGAATGAACCTGGTGAAGCTTCAGATCATTGAAGTATAAGTCTGGTGGAGTATCACACTATCATCGAAGTATATGCCTGGTGGAGCTTCAGACCATCATCGAAGTATAAGCCTGGTGGAGCTTCAGACCATCAAAGTGTAAGCCTGGTGGAGTATCATTGAAGTATAAGCCTGGTGGAGTATCATTGAAGTTTAAGCCTGGTGGAGTATCATTGAAGTTTAAGCCTGGTGCAGTTTTAACAAAATAGAAGCCTGATGGAGCTTCAGACCATCAACGGGTGGAGCTTCGACCACTCTCAAAATATAATGATTACACTTTCTGATCTGCAGCAACAAGTTTGAAAATAAAGTGAAGTTTTTGAGTAAGCAAACAGATACCACTTCAATAGTCATCACTAAGTAAGTCTCAGGGAACCAATAGATGCTCAGAGACAAAAAAATATCAAAAGAAAGTTTATTTTGGAAATTATAAAATTGCAAAATCCTGCCAGCCCATTTATCCTGCCAGCCCATTTACTCACCCAAAAATTAAAATAATAAATAGCACACGAACCTTGTGTTTTGTGATTTGCTTCCACATCACAGTTTCCACAAGACTTGCCTGTGGCTACATTTCTACGGTAGCACGGTTGTACGCATGCGTGACGCATACTCGTCTGCGGCATAAACTTGAGCCCAGAGGCCGAGTTCACTTGACTAGGCACAATGTTACATAGCACAGAGAACCAGCGACTATCAAACTATAGTTTTCTCGCATGCCACCATCCTGGAACCAGCAGCAGCATCATCCCCATGCCCACTTTTACTACCGTCGTCGTCATCCCCAATCCTCGCCAACCTCAAGCTTTTCCATCAAGATCTCCAGCATTGCAGCAACGTTGCCGATACAGACCGAAAGTGTGGAGCAGATTTCTGTTCAATAGATACCCACTTGTTCCTTTGGCGGTGTTGTCACTTGTGGCATTATGCTTGCAGCAGCCAGCTATTGTGCAGTCAAGAAGCATATCCTCCTCACTTAGCTCAACAGGAGAGCATCCTACTACTGAAGAAACAAAAGCCCTGCCAAACACAGGTGTGTATTATTAATCTTACTGTGCACGTGCCATACTAAATATGGCCAGAGAGAGTAGCCGATAATCAGTGTTTTAGAGTACTATCAAACACTGATTGCAATCATATTATTACCACACGAAAATGTTATTTGCAAGTCAGCACTGTCAGCACTGTACTGTTTTCAGGGGGCCCAGCTAAAAGCTCTCGCTATTTGAGCCTCATCAGGCCATAAAACATGGTTGTGGTTTAGCCACTCCCCTTTTGTATCCTGCAAAAAGGTGATAATTTGTGTAATGAAAAACTAGGATCTGAAGGCATGTGTAACTTTGTGTGAACCAATTATAGAAGCTACTAATTATTCATATTTTACAATAGTTTGTAACCATTGCTTCATAATGATTATTCATCGGCCATAGCAAGAAATATATACGCTTCAGAAGCTTGGTAATATTAAGAGTTTCTCTTAGATACTTTTATGTAAGGCTGCCTAACTTGAATGTGTTAATTGGTAATATTACACCTCCAAGGATAGCTTTAATGTCATGCAGGCCACGGTTTGGGGAAACATCTGGCATGCCATTTGTGAGCAGGTGCTGGAATAGAGACTATGATTCGTAACAGTGCTTAGGTAATTACCTTTTGGGCTTGTGCTGTAGCTATTTCCGCTGGACCCACGAGAACCTGGCAACATTCAATAGACATTCCTCGTGAATGCCTGGCTCATGAGAGAGTGTAGTTATCACAACCACTCACCATTATGCAGTCATGATGATTCTCTACATGCATTTCAGACCATGTTCGTTCTAGTGAAGATATTGCTTCCACTTTTGGAGATTCACGTCCAGATATGCAGAGAGTGCTACGAAGAAAGAGAACATCAGAGTTTCCTGACAACCCCACAGTGTGGTCAAACAAGATAATCCCTTTTGTCTTCATGGAACCTTTGAGTGAGTCTCAAGTTCATATTAAAATGCAGCAAATAGTTTGTACCATACAGAGCATCTGACTGCAATCAGTTGATCTCTTAAGTCTTATAAATGTTTCCCCAAGTTTGTTTGGAGTGTGAGTGTATGTATGACTGTGTGTGTGTGTATTTGTGTATGTGCTGCTGAACTTTTACGGCCACCAACCATGTCTCAGCGTATAGGTCATTCCTAAATGTTGCCATGGTAACCTACAACCAATTACCTGCAGACAAAGTGCTCATACAACCCTGTGATACTACAACTTTCCAATTGCACTCTACAGCTTAAAAGTTGATCCAAGCAACATGATTTTGTATTATTGCCTAACAGTAGTGATCTCACCTCTACCAGCAATGGTTATACCTGCTTATATATATACATACATACATACATATATACGTATGTATGGCTTAGTGGAAGAATATTAATTGCATTGTTTCAAGGTGCCTGTTAGATTTGCTAGACATCCTTGAGATTCTTCCGATAACTCTGTTTACGTTTTTCCTCTCTCGATCAATGCACCTATCAACAGTCCAATTACCTCCCAGCCAGCATAACATGTGCCTAGATATGGTGCAGTGAACTGACGCAATCTGTGTTAAATCTGGCGTTCCAGCCCCGTCAACACACCCGAGTAACAAGTGGATGAGTGCATTGAGGTTTAGAACACTAAGCTTTCGTAGAGCCGTCAGATCCTGTAGTAAATATATTCATATATTGTAGCGTCATGGGGAAAAAAGCACATTCTTGTGGTATTTATGGGTCGAGGTTAGAACAACTTAGGCTGGGCGGGTTATCAACACCATGGGCATGGTGGGATCGCTACAAGATCTTACATGTGGCTAAGACTTACTGGCTCGTTACTGCGGGCCAATTAACTAACGTAATGCAGTCAATTAACAATAGCATCTCTGTTCTACCCTAGTTCCTTGTAGTTTAGCACAGCCGACCCTTTACCACCTTTATGGGGATAGGAGTTGGTCTGGGGACAATACTTTAGTAGAGTTGTCCTGCTGATTAGAATCCTAGCTTCTATTCCACGTGAAAAAAATGATACAGAGACGTCAAAGAGGCTGCACACGCCATGCGTAGACTGCTAGTATGCTCTGATTAACGACAGTACATTCTTGTGGGCTGTACAGGTAATACGGCCTTGCTCCATGCCATTTCCTTTGACGTGGGTTAGAAGCCAGAGATTCAGGACTTAGTCCCTTGTGTCTCTTTGTACGGAGAGGTGGGCTTCACAGCCCAAACAGAACAAGCAGAAAGACAATTCTTGGCGCTGTTTTGCCATCAGCTGTACAATACTTCCCACAGTTCCTTCTGTTTAGGTCAGCTCTGCCCATGGTAATTACACTCAGGCAGAACAAATTTAGTACGCCAGTGTTCCCAGACTCTTTGCTAGAAGGGAAAAATCAGCAACACTAGACTTAAGGCTGGTTCACAACATGACGCTGGCCGAGCATTGTACACGTTGCATGTTGTCAATTGACCTTTGACCCGAACCGCCGCTCAACTAAGATGGACACGCAATGTTCTGATTGGTCCGACGCTGGATTAGAACAAAGTTCTAATCCAGCATCTGAAATGCAGCATTGGACCAATCACTGTCCATTTTGTTGAGTGCAATTCGAGGGTCAAAGGTCAATGGACTACACGCAACGCAATGCTCGGCCAGCATCGTGTTGTGAACCAGCTTTAAGTCCTTTGGTCTTTGTGCAGAAAAGGATCTACAATTAGGAACATTACTACCAACAATCCAACACTAGCCATTGGATCTTACCCACACTATTGCATGCTGATAGATGTCTACCCATGGGCAGGTCAGGAACTGGCAAGAATTCTACATAGCACAGACTGATGATCATTCTCAATGTGGTTTAACCTCCTTGATGTCAGTCCACTTGGTTCCATTTCTACGGAGAACGATTGTGTTTCAAAGTGCCATAAGACAACCTGACCTCTCAAGAGAGTAAATTTGGAGATAGCGGTTTTGAGTATCAATTGTTTATAAAAATTTGACAGGTTTTACACAAACTAGGACACTAACAGTAATTCTATATTGAATAATGCCATGCAGCTGCTGACAAATATGGAAGCAGCAGTTTGCATAGTACTCGTGCATGTATAAGTGCCTGGAAGTAAGATGAAGTTCATGGCCGATCCCGTCCCACTGCACAGAGCAGGTCATAACTTATGTAATTTCCTGAGAGATCTGAAATATAGTATACGATGAATGCTAACCAATATACATACATGGTACACACAAACTTATTTATTGCGGAAGATTCTGAGTGCAACACACACGAATGTTTTGCGGCTTAATAGTCTCCAGCTCCACTACTGCTACAAAAACTACGAGGAGTTGACGATTGAGAAATACTACCACGGTATCTCTCATCTACTCTCTGGTTTGCTGAGAGTCTATAAAAACAACCGAATCGTATGCTGCCATGCTTTGTCAGCCATATAATCAGGAAGAGTTGAAGGGAAATCCGAATTCTCTCTCCAGGTTGTTGAATCCGTCTGAGAGAACTTTGAAAAGCTTGAAAAATCCAAGTAATCGGACATAATCTGAATCTTTGACAGCCAGGCATATGCTGGTCCTCCACATAACACTGGACTATGTGTGTGGTAGATCTGCCACAATAAACCAAACCTCGAAATGACCACCTGCAGTGCTGATCTCATCTCTGATATTATAGCCACCATGCTTAGGCAAGCATATTTTGTTTGATGAAGTCAATGATCGGTTAGCATTGGTATTCTCCAGCTAACCAAATAGGACTTGACCTACTCCCCCTCAGCGATGCCTCTCCAAGATTGTGGCTCGGCAGGCACTGATAGTGTCACTGCTCTGGCCTCCTAGCCAGGTCGACACCCATAGTAGTGCACAGTGCATGCGATAGAACTCTTCCTTTTAATTTGTGGGCACAGTCTGTTCTCACACTACACCTAGGTAATGTAAGAGTGTTAAATGTTGTTGGCAAATTAATATTTTTCCTAGTGTGCACTCACTCTAAGCCTCATGAATATAGTCATTAATTACGGTTTGGTAAATTATTGGCAATAATGGTTGTCAATGATAATTCAATTCTGTATAGCATGGAGCTGCTACATATTTATGTATACTAATGTCAATTAGATCATCATTAGGCACTGGTTAGCCCAGTTTTCTGATTTGCATTAGTCTCTAGTGATTGTAATGGGCAAGTCAACTTATGGACTTTGGTAAATTTAAACTCGCTTAATAAGTGGGTGACACTAACATCTTATAAACTGTTAATGAGTGTTATGTCTGAATAACTGCATTACACTGCTTTGTGACTATGTCATTCATCATCACACCTTTAGTCAAAAATGGTTAGCAAATTGGAATTTTTGTGTGTACGGATATCTTGATCCTTTGTCCTCTAGACCTTCAGTATTTGATATCATCTCCATTTTAACACTAAGCAACCTCTAATTATGCATAATAATGAGCAATTGATGTTTTGCTGTTTGTGCCCTCTATTAGCCAGGCGTAATAAAAAACAAATCGTGAAGGCTATGAATCTATTTCACAAGAAATCCTGTGTCAAGTTTGTGGACAAGAGAGACGAAGACGAATTCTTTATCTTTTTTAAGCGCTCTGATTCGTAAGTTTATAATAAAATTTCCATCACATTATATATATAGTCATCCTCCTCTTCTTCCCTTCCATCTCTTTCACTCAATTTCTCCCTTTTCTTCCATCTACCCTCCCCTCCCCTCCACCCCCCACCCCTTCCCTCTACTACCCTTTCCTTCTCCTCTTGATTCATTCGCACTCCTCTCCTCCTTCTTCACCCCACACCCCTCCCGTGCGCCCCTCCCCCTCCCTTCCAAACAGTGTGTGTAATGGTTCCTACCTTGTTATACAATAGATGTTTTTCTCAAGTTGGGATGAAAACCTACCTCAAAGGCAGACAGTTTGTCTTACTATCGGATAGATGTTTGAGAAGGCGAGGCTTGATTCTGCACGAGTTGACACATCTGGTCGGGCTCTATCACGAACACCAAAGACCGGACCGAGACAAGTACATCGAAATTCTATACGACAATATCCCAGGTTATTTCACGTCTCAGTTTACCAAGTATGAGTTCGATACCCTTGGGGTGGAATACGATTTTGCCAGCATCATGCATTACTCACTGAGTGCTTTCACCATGGGTACCCAGAAAAGCATTCAGATTTTGAGCAATGTTACACTAACTGTCCCGTTGGAAAAGATTGGGCAGAGACATTCCCTGAGCAGAATTGATTTCAAGCGAGTGAATATCCTATATTCATGTCCCAAAGGTGAGGAACTGCAGTGTGGTAGAGTGATATTCTGTGTGATACTTGCTTGTCAAAGTGTACGAATGTTGAACAGAAGAAGTGAGTATTCCTGAGCCAGAATGTTTACGAATGCTGGTGACAAGTATTATTATGCCTGCTAGTAATTATAATGACAGATAGGAATTAAAAAAAAATATATATAATAATGTCATCATGTGGGAGGTAAATAATTTGGTGAGAACAGGTGCATGTCTCAACTGTTTATGTAATCTCTTCCCTCCATTTTTTCCTAAAGAAAAAAATACATTTGGCTCTGTACCATTTGTATGTGTTTTGTCTGGTATAAGTCGAGGTTGAGTGCAAAAGTCAGATATAGCATTCTGCTGTGTGGCTGCATTGTGCATCGGTATTTTTACAAGATGTTTGATTTACACATTGTATGTGATAATCAGTGACCAGCAGCATATAATTTGTCACATTAACTTATTCACTTGGCATAAAATTAACACTCACTTAGCAGCTTGGATAAGAAGGGGAAACTTCATGTGCTGGTCTATCGAAATTTTAAAATATGAAATTTGTTCATGCAAAGCACTAACACAGCCAGCAATTCACTCTCATCTATTCATTCTCATCATTTAATTTTTTTTGTGAATTATTGAGCATCTTTGGCCAAAAATCACCACTCACTTTTGTGGTACCAATTTGCAACCTGATCTGCTCTCCAGCAATGCAAATATTTACCCATGTAGCTGACAAGCCACAAGAGTGTCATGCGATTCGATATAACGAGCTCTCAATAACCAAGCTGCTGCAGAATTAGAATCTTTATCAATATACCATCACTCAGGAAGTTCTGATGGTATTTCTGTGGTATAAATGCGTCTATTCTCTTATTGGAATCCTCTGTATAGCAGAATATATATTTTACCAATGCCTCAGACAACATGCTTTGCCCTTCTTTAGCATGATAGTGAATGGACGGTCCCATTCATCTTGATTTAAAAAACCCCTATAATTTATTTTATTTATTCTTTCCCTGTGTCTCTCCTACTCCACCTGTTGGGTTTGTTACTGACCAGACAACTGTATATATAACAAGGCCAACAAAACTAATTATAATTAGGTGGTATTCCGGTATTACCACAAATAACTTATACTGCTATAATGATGGGATCGGTGTACCTTGGAGGGTCCATTCTTTTCTGGGCTTGGTATTCGCCATTGTAGAATCACTCACAGGAACACGAGGATCCATTTATGCACTTGAAACTGGACATTCATGTCTCTAGATCAAAGCTAAAAGAAAGCAGTATACTTTTGCTTACAGGTTGTATGTGTAAATAACATTCCATATTCCAGATTGTGTGCATAGACATACTGTGGGAAGTTGGGAATAATGTGATTTAGAATTGAGATATAGTCGTTAATGAAGTCTGAGGTTCAGTCAACTCATGTGATATGCAGGTTAGTTAGAAACCAGACTGAGGGTAAAGGTCAGACTAGGTACATAAACAGCTCTGTCCTTGTAAGTGTAGGTCTTCCTAATCGGTCTTACTAGGCAACCAATAGAGAAAATGAGATTAACTTTCTGCTATCTGGGTACATCTGAGCAACCATGGCCACCATGACCTAACCTTTGCAAGATGTATCTGATTGCTCAGCATGTCCAAGAGCCATATAGAACACATGAAGTAGGTGGCATTATCATCGCCTGTGATTAGAACAAATTTAGCTTTACAGGTTTAGCTGCTAGGCTGAGAGGGCTAAATGACTATCAGCTGTTGTGATATCAATAAAAACCCACAAAGATATCTGCAGCATATTAATATGTTGATGGACAAAATTGATCAATTTTCTCTGTTTTGGATATATGAATGCATTGGTGCAAACAAACTGCACAACACGTATGTACAAGTCATCTATTCCAAGATGGTTATCACAATCCTCTATTCCATGATGGGCATTTAGAAATGGAACCTACCTTCAGCCATGGGCCTATAGATATTGCCAGGGCTGGGGTTTGAGGTGGCCAACCATGCCCTACACTTGACCTTCAGCCAAAGCCAAACACACTCATAGCTCTCAGGGTTAGAGTAAACCAATTTTGAATTGGAGGTGATGGGGAATACACCATGTGGCTTTTGGTTTGCAGTTTTCTACCAAAACACTCCCTCAGAAAATTAGTGTTTCTAAAAGTATAATATGCTGCAAGTTGAGGTGGTGGTGGTGCTGTTTGGGGGGGGGGGAAGGGGGGGGAGAGAGGGGAGATTGCCCTGTCTCCCTCCTCCCTACCTTTCCCTTCCCTTGGAGCCAATGGTGCTAGGGAATGCTTCAAAGGATATTAGTGAAACTAGTTGCACTAAAGTCTGTAGCCAGGTTCCTGCAATTTTAAAAATCGTTTTCCTATATCGTGGGAAGGGGTGTGGTGTGGCACGTGTTCACACTCCCAAATTTTAGTGCACTCAACACTACCATACATGTGTTATGAATATCAGGGCTGAGAGAATCTAGCCAATGACAAGGCAGTAGGTAATCGTACAATGCATATATATATATATACATACATACAGTTGTCTTCCCCTTCCTTCGTCTCAGATTCACAAAGGCACATTCCTATCTCAAAATATTCCTTTCATGACAAACTGTATTAGATTGGGTATGTACTAGTATTTGGTGTATTTGGAACAACACTCTGTACTGTAGGTATTGCAACTGAAGAAACTTCACTTTAGGAAACAATTGTTGAGGACTGTATAGCAGATTCCTGAATGAATGCTTGGTCTGAAAGCTAAATGTTGGAATAGGGGAAACTGAATCTCCCAGCTTATTCCTGAACGATTGGTTTTCTTTCAAAGCTTCAAAACTCTGCATAATGAACATCTTCCTTCTGGTCTATCTTTGTTCATGACATCATTATTTATTTTCCTGGTGTCACTGTTGTTTTATCTAGTTCATCTCCCCAAATCAGCATATTCTGCATCTCAACATAGCCTTGAGAAATGTAGCCATAGTAATGATGCCTGTCACATGAGCTTTCAGCCATTCTTTTATATCTAGCATATGTTATTTGACTTGATACTGAGAGGTATCTTTGGAAAGAAAAAAAATTTCTTGAGTGACGCGTGCTTAGGAGAGAGGAGAGACAAGGATCCTGAAGCTCTAGCAGGCTATTGTCAGTGAAGGAAAACTAAAATAAAAACAGATGTTGCTGCTCGTGTTCCAAGGTTGTGGTGTGGTATAAATTCATTTTTTTGTTTTTGTCTCCCTCACATGTTTCATGGCCAGAGCATTTTTTAGCAAAAAACAAAACAAGGTCTATGCCGAAGCATCGGTGTCTGTGTGTCGTTTATCCTTGCTTATCTTACTAGTACCACAATACTATGGAGACATGCTTGGCTATACTCTTGGACACATGTTTTGCATCTCAGTGGTCAGATTTTTGGTATCAACATGCATAGATACACATGTAATGGCACAATCCATATTTTCCTTATATTATATAACATGTACTTTGATTAATTAATTATTAATTATTTGTTGATATATATTTATTAATTCATTTAAATTTAAAAAAAAATCTATTTAATAATAATAATAATTTAATAATAATAATAATAATATAATATTGTTGACAGCTTATATGGACTCCCTCACATTACTATGATAGGTTGAATACGTGGTTGCCACATTCGGTTGGTATGGAACTATGTACAACTACGTAGTGAATCAGAGTCATGAGAATAGCAAATTGCCTATTGCCCATCTTATCAGCTATACAGCAGCTACTACATAGAGTATGAACTTTATGATAGTATTTACCATATTCGCTGGAGTATAAGTTGATGTGGAGTATAATCCTCTCCCCTCATTAAAAAGTGGTCAGATTTTTTTCATACCTATATATATACATATATATATATACATATGTATATATATATGTATATGTACATGAAATTTTTACTTCACTGTTTGTGTTTTACCAAGCAGAAACTTAGTCTCATGAGTTAAGGTCTTGTCTCATGAATCAAATCTTAGTTAAGGTCTTGCCAGCTTGACGGACAAATATCATAGACCTTAGGCATTGCGGTTGAAGCTGTAATTGCAGTTCTCTTATCTAAACAAGATTTCCCCCTTCTTCCAATGAAAACTTCAGTTTTTTTGTCCCATTATGGAAAGCTTGCTCTCCTATAGTTCCGATAGCACCTCATTAAAAGTACTGATGGACTAACTCTAACAGCATTAAATAGCTTCAGGAAATATTGGGTTGGTGCTTAGCATAAGGACTCGCCATTTCCTGTAGGAAGACTTACAAATACATCATCTGACCTTTAAACAGCTTGCACCTTCTGTAGATCTGACTATTTATAATTCATCTCTCCTATGGCTGCATCAATGGCCAATTCCTGCATACTTCTCTCTTTGAACTCCTTTGTAAGTCTGAACAGCACACGATTGATTATTTTACCTCAAAAATGATAAGATGTTTATGAATGGCTTCATTGGCCCAGCCATTCAAGGAAATCTGGCCCGTTTATCTCATTTCCTCCCCCCCTCCCCTCTCCCCCCTCCCCCCCTCCCCTCTCCCCTTTCCCCCCATACCAAGAAAGTATAACACAGTTATTGGTTCTCTCTGCAAACGCCATAACTTGAAAGGTGCAGCTGAAATACTTCCTCATTTATTTTTATCAGAACTCATGCTAGAGGTTATTGCATGTGTGCATCTTGACTTCTCCTACTAACTCCACCTACAGATTGATCAATAGTCTATATTTTCAACAATTGGTGAAAGTGTTGTGACTTGATTGAGTTTTTTATTCGGCTCATATTTCTGACTGTAAGTTATGCTTGGGAAGAGAGTTATAGGAGTCTTATTTTCTTGTTGGACACCTGACAACATTATCTGAATTAACTCTCACTCAACAAACAAGACACGAGAGGAAGACTGCACATTTAGTTGCTACTTATATATAAGTACCTTATTTAGAGTTGAAGCTTACTGAATAAGAGGTCGCTGCTACAATGTGATGGATAGAGTCTAGACTCTGACAATCATGCTCTGGTTAGTAAATCTTTTGACCAGTTCTGATAACCCAGAGGTCAGTGCACCGGCCTTCTTTAGTCATAACTAGTACCAGTACATAATGCTATGGATGTTTGGGGTCCTGCATTATAAATATGTTGGTGACTACTTGACCAGTCATACTATACAAAAAACACATTCATAGGATACATTCCTCTTGCCTTGTGATATCCGACTCTTATTCTGGCGTCTGAATGTCCATGGTAGTAGACCGATGGTGCTGTGGACAATCCTAGGACATATATGGACGTACGTTGTTGTTTGCCACCTGATCTTGTCCCAGCCCTATATCCCCAGCTGTGGCCCTAATCCTAGGCATCATAGGTGGACGCCGCTTCACTATACCCATTAAGCAGTGACGGCTGTACGTGTTGACCAAGAAGTAACCGATAATGACTGCGTATTCGGTTTGTGCAGGCTCAGGTTGACTGCAATTAGACAGATCCATAATTGGCTATAATTAGAGTGAACTAGTTTTATAGGTATGGCCCTATATAGATTGATGTGGCTAAATGGATTTTTCATTATTATGCCGGCTGAAATTCAATGACTGCCAAGTATATGTTTTTTCCCACACTAACTTGCAAGACTCGTCAGATAAAAGTATCCTATTTCATGCATGAATGGTGCAAGGTATTTATAAGCAAGCTGTATGATGGCTCTATATATCGTGCTGTGATCATGCTTGCCTATAACCTCCTCACCTAATCTCTAGTTTTGTATCGCCATACATCGGGTGACTTTGGCCAGGGTTTCGTATCGCCATACATCGGGTGACTTTGGCCAGGGTTTCATGGTTCGGTGAAGGCATGACCAATGGCACCATCATGAGCATTGATCACCTCCTCTATAAGATCCCATAACAGTGCAAGATCCCATGACCTTGCAGGATGTTGCCCAATCATAATTAGGTGTCATGATTCTAATCCGACCACGAAAACCTGGAAATACCTAATGGATTATTAATCTTCTCCTCCGCCCCCTTTTGCATGTGAAAGAAATGTCTTGGAAGACTAAATGTCATATGGGTGTTAAATATATAGCACAACTATGGCATGTGTTAAATAGCATAACTATGGCAGTAACCCTTTACGGAAAACACCCTTTACTGGAAAACAAACAAATCCCAAAAACTGCATGAATTGGGTCATCTATTTCTAGTCTAAGCTACTTAGGAAGAAGGAAGGAAGGAATATGATGCAGCAATAGCTCATGTTCTGATTGTCCACAGTTGCCTATAGCTATGCTCATTGCAAATGCATAGGAGAAAGTGGGGAATATCCCCTCCCCCCCCCCCCCCCCCCCCCTCCTCCCAATGCTTGAGACAACTCCATAGATTAATGACATTTCCTATACTTCTAACCCATTCAATAGCCTACCAATGCAATCCACGCTCACAAAAAAGCTAACCAGTTGATTATATTTTATGCTAACCTAAATAGGGAGGAATAGACCATGAAGGGGGGGTATCCCTAAAAAAATTCCTTCACCATTCTATACTTCTCTATCATATTAACTGCATTTCAAGTTTCAACTCATTATTGTCAACTATTCTTGAGTTATGATACTTTTTAGCCACCCATATCATTGAATAAGAAGAAAAGAAAAACAACTGTGGTTACGACTTTGGAGCTGCATAAATTCTGCACACTTCACTTTGTGACCTTGATATATAGCTCAAAAGATAGATCTCTCTGTGTGCTCTCTTTTAATACTAAACATATTTCATTAGGTGCAACTATACTCAAGTTACATGCAGTCTAAATTGGGGGCCTCAAAACTAGCCTGCCCAAATTTGTAACTTCTAATTGGAAAGTGCAAACATTTATCAGTCAGTTATCATTAGCGTTTAACTAAGTATGTGGGCAAGCGCTAATTTTCCAACCACGGTGCTTGACCACTTACTTATGTTTTGGCGCCTAATGAGAATGTGTTACCACTTGTACTCAACTGTTTTGCACTTTCCAATTACGAGTTAGAAATGCAAAGCTTGCAGGCTGGTTTTGAGGTTCCCAATTTTGACTGCATGTAACTTGGGTATGGTTGTACCTATGCAACAGATTTTAGTATCAAAAGACAGTACACAGAATGATCATCTTTTGAGCTATATATTAAGGTGATAGAGTGAAGTAGTGAAGTTTGCAGAATTTATGGAGCTCCAAACTTCTAACCACAGTTTTTTTAAACACTTTGTAGGATTTAGGCGTTTAATTTTCAAATTTTTCAAACTGATTTACCACGAAAGTGTAATTTCGTCCAACTAAGTTAACTTTTATCCTTAATAAATGATTTCTGTAAGTTCTAGCATTGCTCTGTATTTTGAATATAATCCAGTCAGTTTGTGATGAGATATAGTCAGTCACCTGACAGCAAAAATGAAATTGGGATAATGGGAGAAATAAAATTGTCCAATAAAATCTTTGTATTCATAAGTTGTATCTGTAAGTACTCTGATATTATCATAAATGACAAGTGTTGAATACCTATAGTTGGGGAGCAAGAGCATTTATAAAGACCTTTGTGGTTTCCCCCATATTTCAGGCATAGTTTATTGCAACACCACCACTATTGTAGCATCACTGGAAAGCACACAGAATGGGCGACCTTTTGGGACCAAAATATTTGGGTTAAAAAGTTATAATATTAAAAATAAATAACACGAGAATATGGCCCTTTCTGAGTATCCCTTTCTGAGTATCCCAAATGAGAGTATGTACCTCCTATTAATAGAGCCCTTGCTGGTAATGGATTTTGTTGCAAATCCTATGTAGTAGCAATAATTAAACTTTGTATTCTTAAGCACTTCCCAGATCACCATGATATATTTTTTACTCTTTCAAAGCTGCTTGAAGTACCATGTGCTTTTTCTAGCCACAAATAATGCACAGCAAATCTAAATGGAGAGCTAAATTGCCTATATCCATATATGTTTTCATATTAAACCAAATCAACACACAACATGCATGGTTCCTAGTGGAACATGCATAGGATGTGTGACATAATTTACCTAGGTAACATTCTTGTTATATGTCTTTATTATCAATTTACGTGACCTCTTAAGTAGTATCCATAGAGCATGCATGTAAAAAATGACAAAAAGAGATGCGGTTGAACCTAGTTGCTTGGGTAAGTCGGTCAGTATGAGACAGGTCAGTCTACATGAACTTCCAATTTAGATCTGACACTAAAACACTACCCAATATTTACAGGCTAAAGCTCAGTGTTTATAAGTGTTAACTGACGTTGAGAGAAAACTCGAATATCTTTAACTCACTCACTGTCACAAGTCATATGGCGCTCTGGGTTTTGTTGATCGAAATAATTATATTGTAAATTAGCTTATTCCCTGTTCAATTCTATCCTCCTAATTTCAAGTGCATCATTATTAGGTAACCAAGGTAAAAAATCTTGAAACACAGACTGTTCACTGCCAAAAAGTGGTAAGACAACCAAGTCTAACAGAAGTCATTTTTGTAGTGATATACGGTATTCATCTGAGGATGACTCTAGCGAGGAAGGTGTTTGTA
This sequence comes from Cladorhizidae sp. MBARI D1340-BT2, assembly GCA_028752905.1. NCBI lineage: Eukaryota > Metazoa > Porifera > Demospongiae > Poecilosclerida > Cladorhizidae > Cladorhizidae sp. MBARI D1340-BT2. The sequence goes on from JAQNBH010000001.1 coordinate 5,889,089, forward strand.
GCATCTATACTTTCCTTGGTTAGCCTACTTGCAAATGTGGAGTCTTGGATGAGTTGGCCACAACCATCAAACTGTGGGAACACAGGTGGTGGAGCTTAGCACTGCAGCAGATAGTGATGGTTTGGTCTCTGATAGGAAGGCATGGATAAAGAAGACTTCTCAGGTTTGTGAATGGGATCTAGCTGTAGCACTAGCCTGTTAGACTTGTCCAAAGGGCAGTAGCCATTTCCCCCTAGGTATAACGCAGGTAACAGCCAACAGCTAGCTTCCCAGATATATCCTGGGAACTTTTGTAGCTAAAAATAAATTATAGACTTGATGATGGATGCTGCTGCTGGAGGACTAGTTTCTCTTTTGCCTCCTTGCTCTCAATTTCCTCTCACAACTCAAATACACATGCAAAAAATAGATTCAGTATTATAAACAATGTCATTGCAGATAGATAAAAAATAGTCGTATTAATATGTGTGATGCATAGTGGTAGAGAGTAGTGCTTGGACTATGCTTTGGTGAGTTAAATAATATAATACAAAAGTTCAATAACATAAATAGCAATATTTGTTTTGCACATAAAATAACTTCTGTGTGGATCAAATATTGAGAGTAGTAATATCCTTTTTTGTCAAAGAACAATTAGCAATAGATTTTGCATTATATGCAAAACATAATATCATATTTTGTGGTCATCAAGCAGTCACAAACTTGACCACAATGTTAATGATATCCCATAATATATGATTGCTATAAATTTCTGACTTGGTGTATATAGGTACTTAACTGAAGTGTTCAATTTTTTAAAACTTTCACAGCAAATCGACAGTGAGAGTTTAGAGAATTGAAAGACCGGATTTTTTAGAAGCATTGCCTGGCAGACTGCTATATCAGTATAAAATATCAAAACACTTATTTCTTGACTGATGGATAGAGTAATTCCAATAAATAGAAATGAGAAAAAATGCTGACAATTGCTACTGCCATGATGGACTGGCTCTTCCAGACCTTCACTGCTGTTTCTAGAAGCTCTTCTGTTGAGAATGTTTCACAAGCACCAGGAATCAGTCTGAATCCAAGAAATGAGAGATTCAGGATGGAGTTCCTTGCTTTCAGTTTGTTGTAGACATAACACATTGTAGTGGAGTGTAGTTTTTACCTCAATAGATCCAGGCTGGACCTTGATGTGTTTGCATTTGAACAGTTCCTTAAAAAGTTATATATAGCAGGTCATAAAATTCTATCTATTAACATAACTGCAACATTGAGTGCTTGGCATTGATTTGCTGTTTAATGATTAATGTACCAGAACTATCACTTCAGTTAACCCTCACTCAGAAATTTATCTCTCATTAAATAATTTTCCATGCCCCGTCGGGTTTGAAGCCCAGAATGTGTCCATTCCCGATCTTGGTTCTTGTGCTAGTAGCCAGTGAATCTTTTTCAACTTTTGCTAAATGTTTTTGCTTAATTTAAGGTTGTGGTGACTTTAAAAGAAGATTAGTAAATCGTGTGGAAAATCTATGTAGATTTTCATAAATGACAAGAAACATGCATGTGAACTCACAACTGCAGTGGTATGATGTCGGGTTCCCTTCAGTGCTCACAAAGCTAAATCAAGAATTTTAATTTCTGGTAGTCTCACTAGCACTTGATCAGTTCCATGCAAAACATTTGTGTGTGGAATGCTTTGTTGAAATTCAATACCGTTGTCATACGCTCTTAGTACTACTTAATAATGTACCACTAATATTCATAGTCAGGAGATTTACACACTGGCTGTTTTAATTATTGTACGTACTTATACTTGTGGCATTATTACTTCCTGTATGTATGGAAGTATAACTTGATCAAGCTAGAACTCTAAGAACGTGTGGGAATATTCATGAAAATTACATATTTAAAAGGTGATGTAAGCAGATTTTTGTTGTTGTCATTGAGCTCCTTTAATCATTACTGCAGCTTGGGTACATAATTTAACTGGCTTTGGTGAACTCACACCATAGTGATGGCAGACTGGAGCAATTGGCCACTGGCTAGGTTTGGTCCTCATTCTGTGCAGAATTATTTGGCATTACCTTGGAGTTTCTCTTATTTTTTGCCAAAAGAGATTTGACTTCTTTTAGAGTTGAACTTTCTCACAAAATATATTTTCTCATAATTATGAGTAAATAATTAAAACTAATTATGCTTCATGACCAATGGAATATATAGTATTTCTAAATTCTATTGGTCATGGCCTAGCCTGTTTAGACTATGATCATAATGGCAAGTTGTAGTTTGCTTAAATTATAATCGAACTCAGATAGACACCGTGGCTAACAGAGAATATGGTGTTCAAGAACCCTGCATTGACTTGGGTCCCTACAACTCAACATCTTAAGATTCCATAGATCCTCTGTGCCTTCGTATGTATTGCATATAGAGGACTGCTCTGACATTGCCAAGACCTCCTATTAACAAAGTATCTGGAGATATCAGTACCTTAAAAATGATTTTACTTCAAGAAATCGGTTATAACTTTTTCCAATCTGTGAGCTATTTACATTTAATTTGTTAAAGAACTGCTCTAAAGATCAAGAAGAGTCAGTACAAACTATAGATGGTATGTCCAAAATCAACAAGAGGAGTATAGGCTGCTGGCCTCTGATAGGGCTAGGGCTAGGATATATTCCATCATTAGAATGGTAATGACATTACAATTATGATTCTCCCCAAGTTTGTATGGCCTGCATGCATGCATGACAAAAGGCTTTGTTGCCATTCATATGAATACAAGTTTAGCATTCTAGTTACCACTGCATGCGGGAGGAATCTGGATAATTGCCAACCCTACAATCTGGTTGGCCAGCGACTAATTTTAGAGGGACCCAGTTTGGGTTATTATACAATGCTAGTGAAATAATTCACACATGGAGACAATTTTAATTGTTTGCCTTTTTAAAATTTATTTATTTTTAGATTTGTCTAATAATACCTATGAGCTCACACTACCACCGGAACAAGTGCAAACAGGTACATAATATATATAATACGTATACCATATATTCTCGAATAGATCACGGTTCCTATCTAAGTTTACCTGCGATTACTATTAGAAGGCAGTTACTAATTTCCTGATTAGCTCCACCTTTGCAGTGGTTATGGTTCCCAGCCAAGCTTAGGTAAGAGGCTTGCACACGGTATTAACTGCGTGTGTTCACAAGCCTGTTGAGCATGTGCATTCATTGCTGAGTCATTGTGCTAGGCAAGGATGACACTGGCTTTGGCGTGGAATTACAGTTTATCCTACAGTAGGTGCTCTTCAGTTTGTAAGTCAGTTGTCTAGCTACAAGTCTAGCTTCGTAGCTAACTTGTAGATTTTAGAGTGCATAATGTGCTCTAGGAGCTATGGCTAATCACTACAATCTACAAGAAGTTCATTACGTTCGATCTATTCTTCATCTTCTTCATCCAGTGAGGCAAACCTTCAGTGTTCAACTCTTAGTGACTCCACCCATGCTAACAACTTCTCCATTAAAGGACTATTTTCTGTCCATACTCACCTGCCTCTCGTCCGCACAGAACTGTGTGGCTGCACTTCAATTGCTGTTCTGCGCTGTAAATTAAAGTACTTGAAGCTTGATAGCTGCGTAGCTCCTCTCATCGACCAGCTGCACTGGATTTCTGCCTTAATCTTGGTTGGGATGTATTGTGTTATAGTACACTTATCCTCAAATAATAAGATGTGGTCCAAAATGTTAATTAATTGATGGGTGAGCCTATCACATATTTGCTTCTGCGGTTGCAATTGGAAGGCAGTTCTATAACTAAGTTCCGTGGCTACAATTGGAGGGATTGTTACAACTGGAGAGGTGATTCCTACGATAATATACGGTATATATAATCATGTACACATAAAGCATTATAATTTTTTTAATCATTGGAGGCTAGCAGAAAATATTCAATGCCATGTTGTTGTTGTTGTTTTTACTATAAAGTATACACGTACACATGTGTACGTGATGTATCACTAGAAGTTGACCTGGTCTGCTGAAGGTCTATATAATTATGCTGCCTATCAAATCATTCACTGAACAAAAGTTCATTGAATTCTGTGTGCCAATTTTTGTTTGTCTTGCACTTGTCCGATAGTCAACATAAAATAACTAGAAAAATACTTCTGGGTTGACAAGGCGAGTGAAAAAAAGGAGAGGGGGTGAAGGTTGATGATTACAGCAGCCATTATTGACTGTCTCTTTCGGGCCTTGCTGGTATTTCTGCTTACTGGTCACCACTCTGGATCCATTTGCTCTTGAGAAAGGAGGTGCTACTATGAATTTCCTTGCTGTAAGTTTTTTGAGGCATAGCACTATGTAGCGATATGTAGCTTACCTCAGTGCAGCTGATTCTTAAGCCAATCTGCCGATTATTGTATTTCCATTCTGAATGAGGTATTATTCCTGGAAAAAAATTAACTGCACAAGCTATTTGTCATCATATATTCTCGTCATGCGTGGTGACATCTTTATTGACATAAATTAATAAAAGTACAATTTCTCCCTAGTAGACTGCCAAATACACTTTTATTTCTCTCAGCCAGCTTTCTTTGCAGTGAAAATATGCAGCTACTGAATCAGCTCAGCAAAATTCAATATGACACACACACACATGGAGTGTGATTATTGTTTTGATGATCTTTTCCAATTCCTACATTTTTAGACCTATTGTACACAAGTTAAGATGCCACCATTGGTGAGAATATACGATGGCATAGACCTTCAACAAGACTTGGTGAACTACTTGGGATCGCATGTATACATGCGTTTATATATATATGTACTTTAGCGATAAATGTGACCTAATTTGCGAAAACTGGACTAAATACGGTTGTTATGATTAGTAGAAATTATGTCTAAAGTTCATGTCCTGAAAGTTTGGAAGTGTTTGAGTGTGTTGTCCATGAGCTATGGCATGGAACAGTTCACCACTGGGAAGCATTAGAAAATTAATAATTGGAGAAAATGCATTCCAAATGCATTGTTACGGTCGAGTGAAGCTGTGTACTTCGGAGGTGAAGCCATATACTACTAATTTTGTTTGAGTGCTTGACTTTTGGAGCTTCTCACCACTTCGAGGTTTTCCCTGGCTCAGCACTAGGAATGTCTTCTACACAAGTCCTCTCTATAAATAAAGCAGTAGAAGAAAACAAGGCAGCTGAAGAAAAGGGGCCTAATTTGTGGCTCGAAGCCAGCATGAAGGGTAAGTGCATTGATCTAGCTCACTGTAAAGTCTATACTAGTGCCTGGACTTATCACTGTTACTGGTTCATAACTGAAAGGTAAGTTTAGCTGTTGGCGCAATAAAAAAATATCATTACTATTTTGCCAAAAAATAATAAATCTTCAATAATCGTTCCATCGTTTTTAGTCCAGCGTTTCGCAAATCCAGTCACGAATATGATACAGAATAACACCTGGTAAGATTGGCTAATTCTGTGCAATTATAAACAGCCTTTGAAGGTGCTGTAGCAGAGTCCTAACAAGGTACCCTATAGCTAGAAATTGATGATGAATTAGATTCGACTCACTGGCGGTCAAAGCCCTTGACCACAGGGCAATCATCACCACCAAGTATAATATCATCATGTCATTCACTGTTGAGACTGGTGTAGCTCTTTCGTGATTGATGGACTTGAGTACATATAGCAAGAATGTTCTGAATATTTCTTTCGCACAGCTTTTATAAAATTACAAAGCTTGTAATCTACAGAAAATTTGATGATGTCGGTTGAAAATAATTGTACTAATAAACAAGAATTACAAAAAGAATAGAAACAAGACATAGAAGAATATTTTTGCTCTTCAGAAATGAGGCACTCTAGAAGGAGTTCTTGATGTAAATTTTGTTGTAGTCAGTGAGATGTAACGCTTCGTAGCTCTCGTTTGCTTGTCTCAATGGAGCCAGTTCTTATATATACCAAACTGGAGCTTATTGTACTTGTTCATATTACAAGTTATACTCTTGAAGAAGTTAGTCATATATATTGTCAACAAAAAGTCGTTGTCAATAAGAAAAGAAATAGGCATTGACGTCCCTTTACCCTTTAAAATAAAAACCAAGATTAACTCTGGTTGTTTAGCACCCTGTTTCTAACCACAACCTGCAAGAAAACATGCGAATAGGTGCTTATTAAACACCAACACACACTAACGAACGATAATTTAGCTTTTTTCGATGAAGACAGAGTTAATCTCTCAAACCAGACGAAGAGAGATCCAGTTTCTTTAAGGAAGATTAAGAAGGAGTGATAAGAAGGAGCTAGCAATGGCTTCTCAAGCATACTTTGCATTTGAATTTAATCCTCCTAGTATGTTGGTACATAACTATTTGGATATCCTTCATGGTGAACAGGTCTGTTTAGTCAAAGATGAGAACAGTTCTTGCGTCAGGCTCAATATTGGTATCTTTCATGAGCCAGAAATGCAATTGTTGGTAGAATGGAAAGAATTTTGGCTTTATGGACCATAGAGGGGTTCCCTGCACTACATACCAAACTCCCTGAGTTTTTATGAGCAGCTATTGAGGACAAAGAAATGGAACATACACACACTCACAGACAAAAAGGGCAAGAGAAATAATTACTTCACTTTTGCTCACAATGGAGCAGACAATCCCACACTATCAACGCATACAGGCACATGGAAGTTCATGGGAAATATTCACTTTCAGAGAAACTTCACTTCCCAAATATGACTTTAATTAATTTTTTTAATCATTTTTGTTTTCGCACTTATCTATCTATCTGTGATGTACTGAACTATGACCTTTCTGTAGTTGTTAAGTAGTCTGAACATGTATAGTTGGTCAGCTATTATGTACTTATATGGTCATGTTCATAGGTCTTCTAGAAGCTTCTAGAAGACTGTTGAATGTATATATATATCTAGCCTAGGTTACCAGTTATAAGTTATATAGAGAGACCTTGGAATTGCTATAATTGATTGCTATTATTGATTGCTATTATTGATTGCTATTATTGATTGCTCAATACACAACATTTGGCGACGAGGATTTTGGATCTTACTCACTCTCTATGGCCACTATATTTGGTACCATTGACATCTTTCATCAGGAGTGTGATACTATCAAGGCATACCTGGAACGAGTTCAACTCTACTTCACCGCAAATGATGTCCCAGAGGACAAACGAGTCCCTATCTTATTGAGCTCCATTGGAGCACCTACTTACTCACTCCTCAGTGACCTTCTGGCTCCCCAACTGCCCAGTACAAAGTCTCTGCCTGTTATCACGGCAGCTCTATTCAAACATTTTGAACCCAAACGGGCGGTAATTGCCGAACGGTTCCACTTCCACAAACGCGATCAGGCTGTGGCGGAGAGTGTTGCAGATTACGACGCAAGTCTACGCAAGCTCGCACAACATTGTAAATTTGGGGAATACCTGGAAGATGCTCTACGTGACCGTTTTGTGTGTGGTCTCCAACAGGAAACAATTCAGCGACGTCTACTGTCGGAGGCAGATCTCACATACATAAAGGCAATAGAAATTGCCCGTACAATAGAGACGGCTGATAGGGGGACCAAATCTTTCAAGGGCTCGGAAGCGACTATTAAAAAGTTCAGCAGCCAAACAACTCAAGCAAGGGGCACCACACCATGTCCTCGCTGTGGGCGTTCAGGCCACACAAGCAATGAATGTAGATTCAAAAATGCCACCTGCCATTCATGCGGCAAAATGGGACACATCGCACCAGTATGTCGATCTAAACCCACAGCTCAGGGCAGAGTCTTCAACAACCTCCCTACACCACAACACCATAAGAAATTCCAACACACGCACCAGATTCAATCTGAGCAATTCACACAGCAAGACTCCAGTGAGGAGGAATACCATCTGAACAAGGTGGGAGAATGCTCCTCAGCTCCGCTAGAAGTGATTATGAATGTGAATGGGAAGCGATTAACCATGGAAGTGGACACTGGGGCAGCTGTGTCTATTATCTCTGACACTACACGGAAGGCAATGTTCCCAACCGTAAAGTTGTACAAGTCAGATCTCCTGCTTAAAACATACACAGAGGAGCGAATACCACTGGTTGGAAACCTCCATGTGCGTGTACAGTATGGCAGTCAAGAGGCAAAACTTGTGCTGGTGGTCATTCGAGGTGATGGGCCTAGTTTGCTGGGTCGCAATTGGCTTAAATATATCAAGCTTGACTGGAAAAAAATTGCGGCTGTCTATTCGACGAAATCAACAGCAGTCAAGACCTTACTTCAGCGACATGAAACACTATTTCGAGATGACCTGGGGACAGTGTCATCCTATCAAGCAACCTTGCACTTGAAACCAGATGCCATTCCCAAGTTTTACAAGCCTCGTCCGGTGCCATTTGCCATCAAGAGTGCCATTGGACAGGAGCTAGACAGAATGGAGAAACAAGGAGTCATTGAACGAATTAATCACAGCGAGTGGGCGGCACCTATTGTGGCAGTGCCAAAGAAGGATGGGCGGTTCCGTATCTGTGGAGACTTTAAGGTCACCATTAATCAGAGTCTAGCAGTGGACCAGTACCCATTACCCAGGCCAAACGATCTCTTTGCCACGTTGGCAGGAGGTAAGGTTTTTACAAAATTGGATCTCTCTCAAGCCTATCTACAGGTACCTTTGGATGAGAAGTCTGCCTCCTACTGTGTCATTAACTCCCATCAAGGGCTTTTTGGTGCAAGAGGTTACCATTTGGAGTGGCTTCAGCACCAGCCTTGTTCCAGAAACTGATGGACTCCATGCTGCAAGGAATTCCGGGAGTCATATGCTACATCGATGACATTCTTGTCAGTTCGACGGATGAAGCAAGCCACCTGAAGACACTGGAAACAGTACTAACACGGTTGGAGGAGCATGGATTCCGTATGAAGGAAGCAAAGTGCCAGTTTCTGATGTCCTCAGTTGAATACTTAGGACATCAAGTTAACCAAAGTGGCATCCAAGTGTTACCTGATAAGGTAGAAGCCATCACTAAGGCACCTACCCCGACAAATGTGCGGGAAGTGCGTGCCTTCCTTGGGCTACTGAACTACTATGGGAAGTTCATCCGTAACCTGACCACCATCATTCATCCATTGAACAATCTTCTCAAGGCAGATAGGAGTTGGAACTGGACCACCGAATGTGCACAGGCTTTCCAACTAGCGAAACAACAACTCATGTCTGTGAAAGTACTCACTCATTACGATCCCGGACTCCCCATCAATCTAGCTGCTGATGCATCTGGCTATGGAGTTGGAGCGGTTATTTCCCATGTATTTCCAGATGGGTCTGAGAGACCTATAGCATTTGCATCACGCACACTGTCTACTAGCGAAAGGAACTACGCACAGATTGAAAAAGAAGCTCTATCACTAATATTTGGCGTAAAAAAATTCCACCAGTATTTGTACGGGAGGAAGTTCAAGCTCATAACAGACCACAAACCACTCACAACTATTTTTGGGCCAAAGAAAGGCATTCCCTCATTGGCAGCTGCTCGACTCCAGCGGTGGGCAGTTCTGTTGACTGCTTACACCTTCGACATCCAATACAAACCAACACAGTTGCACTGCAATGCGGATGGGCTCTCCCGGCTGCCACTACCCCTTGCAAGTGATGTATCATTGACTAAGGAAACTGGTATTCATGTTTTTAATATGGGCCAACTTTCTTCACTACCAGTCACTTCACAAGATATTCAAAGGGCCACACGGGAAGACAAGTTGCTAGGCCGAGTATATGGCTATGTCAAGAGTGGATGGCCAGAGGACATACCTAAGGAACTCAAACCATACCAGTTACGGCACGACCAAATTGGTATCGAAAGTGGATGTCTCATGTGGGGAATTCGGGTGATTATACCTGAAGCACTACAGTCGAGCATTCTACGGTCATTACATGACACTCATCCTGGAATCGTACGAATGAAGGCGAATGCACGGAGTTATTTTTGGTGGAATGGATTGGATCAGGCCATTGAGACACTGGCAAAGTCGCTTGACATGTCAGGCAGTTAAGTCTGCCCCTGCATCAGCACCATTACACCCATGGGTGTGGCCAGATGCCCCGTGGAAAAGAATTCACATAGACTTTGCTGGACCTTTCCTCGGCAAGATGTTTTTAATCATCATCGATGCCCATTCGAAATGGCCAGAAGTTATTGTCATGCCTTCTACCACTTCTCAAACGACCATTGAAACATTGCGGACATTATTTTCTCACTATGGGCTACCTGAACAAGTAGTATCAGACAATGGGCCACAGTTCACATCGGAAGAATTTACTTACTTCATGCGAAGCAATGGAATCAAACACATCCTATGTGCACCTTACCATCCTGCCTCCAATGGGTTGGCTGAGAGATTTGTGCAAACTTTCAAGAAAGCCATGAAAGCAGGAGAAACAGATGGACACTCGCTCAATCGTCGTCTCAACCAGTTTCTGCTGGGATACAGATCCACAGCACACAGCACTACTAATGCATCACCCAGTGAGTTATTCCTGGGACGAACTCTGCGCACCTTGTTCGATTTGCTAAAGCCAGACACTAGACATCGGGTGCTTGCCAAACAAACGGATCAAAAGCGATACCATGACAAACGAGCGAAACATCGTCACTTATCGGCAGGGCAACCAGTAATGGTTAGAGATTTTCGTCTTCACACAGACAAATGGATTCCAGGAACCATAGTGGAATCTCTGGGGCCTGTTACATACAGGGTCAAAGTGGAAGGAGGTGGTATTCTCAAACGTCATATCGACCACATACGGGAGCGACTGGAAAACGGAGAACAGGTTTTAAGCAAAGAAATTCTTCAATATGAAGACCCGCCTCATGCTATAAGTGGAGAGAGTTGCCAATCTGCTGATGAGAATCAAGCTACATCACAGGTGCAGGAGGTGGACGATGAAGGTGCCCGACGCTACCCCCAACGGGAGAGGAGACCCCCAGATCGGTTCTCTCCAGATCGGTTCTCTTCGAACTTGACATTTTAAGGGGAAGGAAATGTGATGTACTGAACTATGACCTTTCTGTAGTTGTTAAGTAGTCTGAACATGTATAGTTGGTCAGCTATTATGTACTTATATGGTCATGTTCATAGGTCTTCTAGAAGCTTCTAGAAGACTGTTGAATGTATATATATATCTAGCCTAGGTTACCAGTTATATAGAGAGACCTTGGAATTGCTATAATTGATTGCTATTATTGATTGCTATTATTGATTGCTATTATTGATTGCTCAATACACAACACTATCTATCTATTAATCCATTTATTTTTTATATTATTATCATTATTATTAATAATAACATATACTTTTATTAATACCGATTTGATATATATGTATTATTATTATCCTTCATTCCTTCATTCATTCACTCATTCACATTTCACTGTATAAGCCTCTCATGCAGCATTTCATTTTCTTTATTTCTAGATGGAGCCCCCAATGATGCAGACAACCTCACACAACCAACAAATCATATACATACAGGTATGTATATAGAGTACTTTTATTAGGGAAATATTTACTTTCCTGAAGCTTGAACATGTCTCACACAGATTTTCACTTTTCTTTGGTTTTAGAGGGGAATAATAATACAGATGATACAATATCAGGAGATCATATATATTCAGGTAAGACTCTACAGGTAATTATTAGATACCATATATAGAGTGCTTTTTTAATACTTGTAACACATACATAAATACCATATACCGTATTTGCCGGAGTATAAGTCGCAGTAGTAGCTCCAAATCTTCTTCTCCAATTAAGGGGTGCGACTTATAATCTGAACATGCCGCTTTTCCTTAAACAACTGGGCGGGGTCTCTAATGGCACGTGTGTCGATAAAATGTCTGGGAAGTACACTGCTGGCTTTAAGCTCAAAGTAGTTGGGTATGCAGAGAAGTTCGGAAACAGAGCAGCGGAAAGAGAGTATAGAGTCAGTGAAAAATCGGTCAGGGACTGGAGAAAGAAGAAGAGTGTTTTGACAACGCTGCCGAGATGCGCTAAAGGAAGGAAGGAGTGGTATTCGAAACTTTACCTATTGTCATTGCTCATGCGACCTATACTCCAACTATTATAGATTTTCAAAATGATGGCCAAGTTTGGGGGGTGCGACTTATATTCCGGTGCGACTTATACTCCGGCAAATACGGTATAGAGCACTTTTTTAATACTTATAACACATACATATATAGAGCGCTTTTTAAATACTTATAACACATATATAAATACTATACATAGAGCACTTTTTAATACTTATAACACATACTATATAGAGCGCTTTTTAAATACTTATAACACATATAAATACCATATATAGAGCGCTTTTTAATACTACATATATACCATATATAGAGCGCTTTTTTAATACTTATAACACATACATAAACACCATATATATAGAGCGCTTTTTAAATACTATATATGGTTTATATACCATATATAGAGCGCTTTTTAACACATATATAGAGCGCTTTAAAAATACTTATAACACATACATAAATACCATATAGAGCACTTTTTTAATACTTATAACACATACATAAATACCATATTATATAGAGTGCTTTTTCAATACATATAACACATAATTACCATATATAGAGCACTGTTTTAATAGTTATAACACATACATACATACATAAATACCATAATATATAGAGTGCTTTTTTTCCTCTCGAGGAACTACAGTTTCTAAGATTGCCGTAAGCGAATTGTTTTGAGGAATAATTTTCCAGGTTATCGCAAGTCCTTACCATCCCTTGTTGGTAATTGGAGGGTACATTTTTCACATCCATTTCTGGTCTGCGAAAACCTCGAAACTTTAGCTCCTCAAAAAACCCCATCCTACTATAGGTCAATTCCTTGATTTCAGAAACTCAAATTTTTCTCAACTCAAACATATCTCTCATTTACACAGTATTAGAGTGATACCAGATTAGAGGACAAACTACCAATTTGTCCTCAATAAGGTTACATACTGAAATGTGCCCTACAAAGGAATACACAAAATTTATTATGTATCGGACAATTATGATACAGTATCACATTATAAGCTGTTGCTTATTTGCAGGTGAGCAAATAGGTTTGCTAATGACCGGCAACGTCAGTAACCAGTGGCTCAAATGCACACAAGACGAGTGCACTCTCAACACATGCTTGGGTAAGAAACTGCGGGAGAACGACAGAGACAGATGTCCGTACAGCCTTTTTACCCTCCATAAACTTTCCAGCAAGGGCAACAAAATCATTAGAGTTGGCGACGAGATCATACTAGAACACAAGTCGATCATGGGTGAAGATGGTGCATCTATGTTTAACTCAAGCATGTATATGTCATGTGATTCCGCCACACAGTCTTGTGCCATTTCCTCCAACTGTTCCACGGATGACTACATGTACAACAGCACCCTCTGCTATGAAAACATTTTAGTTATACGAGTAGCAGGAAAGCAAGATGGAGAATGCATGACACACAGAGACTCGATTGCTTTCGAGTTTCGTTCAGAGTATCGCAACAATCGGTTTGCTCTTGGTTGTGATTCTGAGACCAGAGTATGCATGAGAATGGTCTGTGGTAGAGCAAATCTATTGCGACAAATCTGTCAACAAACAGATATGTTCCAGATACAGAAAATTTAACAGTCAAAAGAGAGCCAAATTGTTGTTGTTGTTGCTGTTGTTGTTAATAAATGTACTTTGTGTTTGTCAATTGGTGATCATTTTTATGAAATTTAAAATTTTCCATTGCAATGACCGAGGTCTAGTGTTAATTGTTCAATTATTTTTTCTCCCAATCATTCATTTTTGACTTTTTTTCCAAAATAACTTCACGAGACTTTTCAGCACTTTTGTTGCCGTTACGTAACCGTTACGTAATATAAGATTTGAGTTCATCAACTTGAGCAGTCCATATAATAATTATAACCGTATATATTATTATGAATTATATTTGAGAATTATTCTTATTGCCTGTAATAAAAATGTGTGTACAGCATAATTATTGTAATATTTATAACACCATCCTTTAATGCACAACTGCACTATAGAACTCTCTCTCTCTTATATAATATATAATATACATGTTTGGTTCAAAACAAGAGCAATGCAAACACTCACCATTGTGTAGTAATTTTTTGTATAGCTATAAATATTACCTCCTTTAAATTCTGGCCTTTTGAATTTGTGTTTTGTAGTGATAATTGAGTAAAATATGATAATTGAGTAAAATAAAAGTGTGACGAGACTTGAAGTACCTACCAGTGGCAAAGCTATGCATGGACAGTGTGGCTGTTCCAGTGGCAAAGCTATGTATGGACAGTGTGGCTGTTCCAGTGGCAAAGCTATGTATGGACAGTGTGGCTGTTCCAGTGGCAAAGCTATGTGTGGACAGTGTGGCTGTTCCAGTGGCAAAGCTATGCATGGACAGTGTGGCTGTTCCAGTGGCAAAGCTATGTATGGATAGTGCGGCTGTTCCAGTGGCAAAGCTATGTATGGACAGTGTGGCTATTCCAGTGGCAAAGCTATGTATGGACAGTGTGGCTATTCCAGTGGTAAAGCTATGCATGGACAGTGTGGCTATTCCAGTGGCAAAGCTATGTATGGACAGTGTGGCTATTCCAGTGGCAAAGCTATGCATGGACAGTGTGGCTGTTCCAGTGGCAAAGCTATGTATGGACAGTGTGGCTGTTCCAGTGGCAAAGCTATGTATGGACAGTGTGGCTATTCCAGCGGCAAAGCTATGCATGGACAGTGTGGCTATTCCAGTGGCAAAGCTATGCATGGACAGTGTGGCTGTTCCAGTGGCAAAGCTATGTATGGACAGTGTGGCTATTCCAGTGGCAAAGCTATGCATGGACAGTGTGGCTATTCCAGTGGCAAAGCTATGTATGGACAGTGTGGCTGTTCCAGTGGCAAAGCTATGCATGGACAGTGTGGCTATTCCAGTGGCAAAGCTATGCATGGACAGTGTGGCTGTTCCATCCAATCACATTGGGGAGAAAGTTTGTGAGTTCAACTTCCTGAAATAAACCCATTTTTAATTGCAGTGTTATATAGGTATCTCTTCTCAAATCAAGTACATTTCCCAATAAAGTAAAATTGGGTAATCAGCATTTCCCTCAGCAACTTTAAGCAAAGTATATCATCTAGAATGATGCAGTCATCTTCATTCAGCTACCGGAATTCATTTTGCACACTATATGAGTGCCGGTCTCACAAAAAGGAAAGAAGAATGTGTCCATGCAGAGCAACCATTTATCGCTAAAAATTACTATAAAAAGTGACTTCTGCACCATCACTAGCTAGCATATTGTTGTTCTCCACTCTCCACAAATGAGACAAGTACTCTGTGAAATTATGGCGAGCTGCATTCTTGCTGCACACCTCCATCATAATCCGGGATACCTAACACAACAGAGCTCTCTTCTTCCTGCACACCTCCATCATAATCCTGGAAACCTACAGAGCTCTCTTCTTGCTGCACATCTCCATCATAATCCTAATAGAACATCGTAAGTGGTCATCTAACAGATGTTCAGATTATTAATGTAAACTGTCATCCAATTGGTTGTGACCTACATTCAATTCCCACTCCATTTTGTATCCTGGTACAGCAGGAGCGAACTCACAAACCTAACAGCAGAGAATAAATATATAGCATTAGTTTATCCTTTTAAACACCATAGCCAGCCTGTTCTTCCTCTTGTACTACTATACAAGTCAATACACACACCATACCCTATTGATACTTTTGTCGTGCTAAGCGGCAATAAAGCCTCTTGGTAGAGTATCAGCTACAGCACCCCAAGGAATTGGCAACAGTTGCACAGGAAACTTCACAAACCAAAACAGCAGAGAACAACTGAGCTCTTACTTGTTTTACAATACAGCACATGAGCTAACTAGACCAAGGCAGTCACACCTTACCCACTCACAATCCATGGCATTTTCTACAACCTAAAAAAGTTCGTTTGGGCAAGGCATTAGAAAATCTGGTATATACCTGTTATGGTCCTGTTATATACACAAGTTATGTAAGGATATAACTACGATAGATCCTTATAAGAATGAATTTCACATTTCTTTAGGTCTTCCGGTTATATACTTCTCAATGAACTCTCAGTTGACATAACATTACAATAACCTTCTCAATGATTATTCCTGATGAAGGGTAGCGCATCTAGTTGGAAACGTCAAGAGAATACAATTTCAAGTTAATTATTGAGAAGCTTCTGGTTAATATTCTACCTAGGGGGGACAGGACAGTTTCTGGATATGAATATTCATGAGCACTCGCTTCCTTACAAGTTCAAGACATTGAGATACACTTTGGAAACTATGAACAACCACAAATAATTTTGTTTTAAGTATACATGTTGGGGCCTGATATTGTATTAACTACAGGAGTCCTTAGATCCCACCACCCAAAAACCATCTAGTATAAGACCTGAATTTGAACAAGAGACAATACATTTACCATATAAACTTGCCTCTAGCCACAGACCACCCTAGTCCAATCAATGCCCAGCTCAACTAGCTTTACCAAAGATCATCCAAAAAGCAACTTCCACAACTCAAAACTACAACTTAAAACCCCAGTCCATTGTACTCTACAATAGAGCTTGGTGTACAGAATCACTACTTGCAGCTGCACAGTAATGTAGCCAGCTTAAAATTATGATTGCATCATGACTACCGCAGACCTGCCAACCCCAGAGTCATTAAAATCTGGAGATCCCCCCAAAAATCCTCGAAAAATCTGGTTACCATTAACATAAGCATACTAAATTAATCCCCCCCCCCCAAATAACACACTGCTATCAGTTTAATGATTCTGATTATAGCAAGAAGTTGCCCTTTTTGCATGGTCCAAAATTTTCTCATCAGGCACCCAGCGGTAACAGGGAACTTCAGATTCAGGGAATGCTAGCTTCATGGCTAGAATGCTTGACAAAGTGCCATCGAGCTTCATTGCCGAGCGTGTCATTCTTTCAGACAATGCTCAAGAGTGATTCCACTTCAGCATTACTGTGAGGGAGGACAACACCTACCTCAGTGACACGAAATAGGTATTTGAAACGCTGACAAGGTATATAGTTAGGATAAGCAAAAAGTTTGGATATGCAAAAAACAACAACAAATATTAATTATAAATTCATGAATGTGTAATTAAAATGCTGAATGACGTTGGAACTATTTTCAATATCCTTTTAATCTGCAGGTCCTTTGGATAATAAGAAGCTCACTTCCTGGTACTAGGTCCTCAGTAACTGGCATGCTGTTTTACATACATATTTTTTCTATTCATAATGTTGTATTTTCTCTGAGCAAATAGTCCACCGACTGCAGTGCCTTGGGGCTTGCTCCCTTTTCTGAACGAACCATAGATATAAAGCATTTTCTAGTTGTTCGTCTTTAGCAAGGCGCATGACTTTGCGAGCTGTACTGTCAAGGTGCCTGCGAACTCTGGCTTCGTTCTTTTTTATCTCCGTTATTGTCAACTGCCCTATGCCTTACTCCTCCGCTAGTCTGGCTTGACTGGCTCTATTTGATATCTTGCTATCTTTGACTCGATCGATTTCTTTTGCTGGACTAGTTTCCACGTGAAACTTACGTAAATGATTTGGCAGATCGACGACCATTACCATGTATATGATTTAATCGGGAGTTTACGAGTATTATATATTTTTTTTAACCTGAACCCTGATCTTTAAAAAATCAATTCCTCAGAAAGTCGGGTGAATTGGATATTCAATCGGGAGATCTGGAGAAGTGTTGAAATCGGGTGACACCCGGCAGCATCGGGTGAGTTGGCAGGTCTGCTACCGGATAAGCTAATTTGGAAGAGAAAGTAATGCGGGACTGTTTTAGCTAAGTGTATGTATATATTCTGTACGGACGACAAAAAAAACGCGCCCAGGACACGATCTGAGGTACGGAGGTGTGGTTCCAGTCATGTGATATTTCCGCCAGGTACAGGGGTGTGGTTTTCAACGGGGGGGGGCCTAGTCAGGCGTAGGGTTGTTATCAGTGGTTAGAAACTGCCGGATACTGCTTGACTTAGCTAGGCTGCTCTATCGTGTACAGTGTTAGTATAAACATTGCTGCTTGGATACAATAGCTTGCTAATGCTGAAGACTGTATCACCTCCAAAAGCCCTTGAAAGTTTTGTTCCCACCCTAGCCCTATATTCAAGTGCCAGTCCCATGAGATTCATAAAAGCCCTCTGCCAGCTAGTGTCAAAGCAGCAATGTTTATTATTATTATTATTATTATGAACTTTACAGCCATGTTGACAGGTGTGAAATGTGTGTGAGTGATATTGGAAATAATGATTGCTGAAGGTCAATGAACCAAGAACTGGTGAAGCCTGAAAATGAAGAAAAGAAAAAGTAAAAGGAACAATACAGAGTTAATCAGAGTTATTGATATACTATCACTGACACGATAGAGCAGCATAGCTACAGTCCATCACAGCTTTTTAGGAAGCAGTAATGAGTATCCATTCCAAGTAGCAGTTTCTACCACGCCAGAACTTTTCCCCGCCGGAAATTTATCACATGACTGGAACCACACCTTTTCGTGTAAACCACACACCCGTACACCTCAGATTGAGTGATCCCCGTCAGGACACAGACAGCACGAGGCTAAAAAACGAGCTCACCGCGCTCATCAGCCAGAGCGCTCTTGTATTGCGCGCGTGGTCCTACACCCACATACATATACTGAATACAAGTATCTCTCTCCATTTTCAATAATGGTGCTGGCTCCAAGCAGCATCATGCCAAAGCCTTTGCTGGATGAATAAACAACTTCCTTATTCCTCTTTTGTTCTTGACTCTATACGCATGTGGAATAACTTGCCCTGTGAAGCTCCTTCCACCAACACTTTCAAACATTTTATTGCTCCTTTATTCATGTAGCATTATATATACACAGACACACACTAGTATTAGCTTATGGCTATTATTATTATTAAAAAAAATTTTTTTAATTTTTTTTTAAAAAATCCGAAATGTCGCATGTACTAATCCCAAGAGCATGCTCAGCACAATAAAACCAGCAAACATGCTGACCATTTCCTGTTAGGTGTGCTCAATCTAAACATCGCAACTTGTATTTATCAAAGTACTTGTTGGCACCTTATACCTTTCCTGTGTATAAAACCACATCGTAATTGCACATATTATACTGTCAGATAAAAATTAATTTAAAACGGGCACACACACGTATATGATCCTAGTTTTCATTTTCCACTTTGGTCTTCAGAATCATCTCTCTTTGCAATGTTGCCATAGATGGAGGCCAGTGGTCCTGTCTTGTCCCTGTGCCACTCTGTGTCCTTGTAGACAAACCAGATGCTACCTACCCACACGAATGACGCCAACCAACCAAAGATCTGGAGAGAGAGAGTTGGGAATATTGACTAAGAGTTAAGAAGCATAGGATTACATTATGCAAGATAAGACTAAGTTCATGCCCAAACAAAACAAAAATATTTCTACACATTATTCTTTTAATCACATTTTTTTGTTTTTGTTGTTGTTTAAGTCAGTTTATTTGGTTGGAAAATACATTTTTTATTCCAAATTTCTGTGCATGATATTCATTATGTAACCATTACCGTGTACAGAGATTTATAATGCAGCGTACATGCATACATGATTAATAATCATACATGATTAATGACATTATTCGTTTAATTAAAAAACCTTCTACACACATTCTTTTAATAGAAATTCCCCCCCCCCTACACACATAATTAAAAACAAAAACCGTCTCAAATGGGAAACAGATGATCCCCGCTCCTCCTTTTTTCTTTCCCAGCGGATTGCAGTAGCCGTTCAGTGCCGTTCAGTGAGATAATACTGCAGCTGTGCTGGGCACCAGCTTTAGTTGTAATGACGATTATTTTTTATAAGTAGTCTATTAAGATATATTGTTTTAATGTTTGTTTGACATTGTAAATAATTATTATTATAATAAGCATAAAAACAATATTTATATATTCTTTTAAATTATTTCTACACACATTCTTTAAAAAATATTTCTACACATTCTTTTACAATTTTTTCCCTACACACATTCTTTTAATTAAAACAAAATTATTTCAACAACACACATTGTATTAAAGTTTTGTGACAAAAACAGAAAATGATCTTCGATAAAATTGCCTCATCACTCGGGGGCTACATGTAACATCAAGCTGGCACTGTTTGAATGCTTGGTTGCCTAGTGACGATAGGAGTAAACAAAGCACTCGGAATGCCTTTTGTTTGTTTAGTTTGGTCCTAGCACACTAGCAGTTAGAACAAACATTACAGCAGCCATTTTAGCTAGCTATATAGTTGCTCCAGCAAAGCATCTTGCATTGAATTCACAAGTGGAGCTGTACTGTGGTTTTTAGGCAATTAGGCAATGGTTGCCAAAAATAGGCACACTACTTCTGAGCACAAAAAAAAAAAATCACAGTGACTTTCTCAACTATCCACTCGATGTTTCAGCTAGATGCTCTAGCCTTCAAGCTGGCAGACAAAAACTGTAGAAACTGTGGCAAACCCCTTGAAATTCCTCTTCAAGGACCTGTCTTGTGCTGTTCTCTCCCTCACACACCATTCACAATAATTGTAGTACTTCAACACTCCAAATCTTTCAATGCATGTCCACAGTTAATCCGTGATAATAATAATAAAATTTAAAAAAAGTTAAAAAAATAAATTAAAAAAATAGAATAATAAAATAAAATAAATAAATAAAAAAATAAATAAATGGTGCAGAAGGATGGTAGAGTTGGTCAGTTCATCGATCCTGCAGTCCAAATATATATGCTGTGCATCAAACTGGAGCCCATTATCAACTACAAATGATTACTCTTTGCATCATGTGGAGGAGAGCTATATAGCTACCAGGTATATACCGACCTCACCCGAGTCTCAGCATTTCGATGAAGGCTAGAGCACATAGCCGAAACGTCTAGTGAATAAATTCTAGTTGACTACTGAGAGAGTCATTGTATCTGTACTACATGTATGCCAAACTGAGAGTTTGTCGGGAATGATCTTCTTCACATTCTTCACACTATAAAATTACCAAAAATAATCAGCCATACAACTAAACATGGTAATGAATACAATCTGCTATGTTCTGGAAGTTCTCCTGTGCCACTGTTACCAAGTCCTTGAAGGAGGCTGTAGATCATCCTTGGCCTGTCTAGCGAAGAACAAGGTATGGTAGGTGGATTTTTGTAGTGTACAGTAACAAGAAACATGTCAGATAAACAGTTTAATAGGAGTGGATTGCTTATGGAGTTCTCCCTCCACACTGCTGAATGGGTCTATAAAGAACAACATAAGCAAACCAAAAAAAACTACAACCCGTAGACAAAGACCAGGTAGATGACGATCCTTTACCATATAAAAGATAAATGGTAAGGGGTTCTATGGTAGATGGGTACATACTTATTTGTCCCCCCCCCCCCACACATGCCCTATCCTTGTTTCCACTAAAGACCAGGTAGATGACGATCCTTTACCATATAAAAGATAAATGGTAAGGGGTTCTATGGTAGATGGGTACATGCTTATTTGTCCCCCCCTCCCCCCCCACACATGCCCTATCCTTGTTTCCACTACGGGCGAGCAGGTGTGCGGGCTTAACAAATACACCTAGATTACCTAGACACCATTTTTTATTTTGATGACAGTTGAACACATTCTTGTTTTTTTGGTTGGCAGAGCTTGAGGTACATAATGTACCAGCTCGACACTCCTCGACCCTTTACCACTACACGTACCAGGGAAACTGCCAGCTGCAGGAATGGTTGTATCCGTCCGTTGAGGCCAGACAACCCCGATCCTCCAGTACAACCCAGACAGCTTCTGCCAAACTCGTCCAGCTTCTGGCTGGCATAATGGTTGAGTTGAGCTGCACCCACTGACCAGGCTATGCATGCAAAGAGGTAGAGAACTGCGAAGATAATGGTTGCAATGAAATCCTGCATAAGAGGATGGGAAGAAGATGCAAAGAGAAGTGAGGGAACAAGAAGTGTGGGGAAGGGCACGTCAAATAGGAGAGGATAGGGAAGGAGAACGAAAAGAAGGCCAAGGAAGGAAGAGGGGAGGCAATGGTGGGAGACGACAGATGAAGAGAGGAGGTGAGGAGATGGAAGGAGAAGAGAGCAGGGCAGAAGGGAGCGGGCAGAGGAGAGAAGAGCAGCAAGAACCACAGCAAGGATGGAGTACACACATGCATGTTCAGAGTTAGAGACCAAAGGATAGCATGAACAAAATGGATGTGCACATCCTGTAACTTGATGACTACGTTCAGGGAGGAATGAAGACAAGATGAAGATGGCACAGTCGGAAAACCCATGACTAGATGCTCTTTGATGCTCCATAGATTGTACAGTCTCCCCCAGCAGAGCCTAATAGATGCATGGACGCCACTACAGTCTCCCCCAGCAGAGCCTAATAGATGCATGGACGCCACTACAGTCTCCCCCAGCAGAGCCTTTAGATGCATGGACGCCACTACAGTGGAGCATGGTGTCTAGTATACTACAGGAAGTGTCTAGTAAACTATCTAGTATACTACAGAAAGTGTCTAGTATACTATCTAGTATACTACAGAAAGTGTCTAGTATACTATCTAGTATACTACAGGAAGTGTCTAGTATACTACAGGAAGTGTATAGTATACTATAGGAAATGAGATTCATAGAGTAATAATCCCTGGACCTAGTTAGTGTATGCATAATGTTTGTAGTTCGCCTAATGCTTTTGAGCCGGACCACCATGGAGCATGCTGGTGGGTGTGGAGTGCAGCGTTCTGTTGGTGTAGAGATGGAAGCTTATGGTGGTCAAGCAGCAGCTGCAAGTCACCAACTTTGCTGCAAGTCGGAAACCTTGCGATGGCCAACATAGATGGTAGAACTGAAGGGGGCAGACAGAGGTCACTTGAACTTTTCAAGATTTAGTTAAGAATGGATACCGAGTGCGATACATAGCTCCTCTAAGCTGAACAAGTGTATTTGTATGATATATATATGTACATATAATATACATAGATGTGTATAATATATACATATGTACATATAATATACATAGATGTGTATAATATATACATATGTACATATAATATACATAGATGTGTATAATATATACATATGTACATATAATACAATAATAGTAGTAGTAGTAGTAGTAATAATAATAAATAATAATTACCAACAATACCATAATACAGCAATATAATAATGATAATTAATAATAATAGTAGTAGTAGTAGTAGTAGTAGTAATAATAATAATAATAATAATAATAATAATAATAATAATAATAATAATAAATGCTTAGTATATAGTTGTACATGCAACGACTATTTCATGTATCCAGAAATTTCACTTATCCTAAGTCCCATAGAGTTTAGATTTGCCCGAGGACCTACTGTATATAATAATTTTGCTACTCTAAAAACACTTTCAGCAAGCCTTCAATCCTTTATGAAGGTAGGAACTGACAGCCCTTATAAGGTAGGAACTGATAGCCCTTATAAGGTAGGAACTGACAGTCCTTATAAGGTAGGAACTGACAGCTCTTATAAGGTAGGAACTGACAGTCCTTATAAAGGTAGGAACTGACAGTCCTTATAAGGTAGGAACTGACAGCTCTTATGAAGGCGTAGGAACTGACAGCTCTTATAAAGGTAGGAACTGACAGCCCTTATAAGGTAGGAACTGACAGCTCTTATGAAGGTAGGAACTGACAGTCCTTATAAGGAAGAAACTGACAGCCCTTATAAGGTAGGAACTGACAGTTCTTATGAAGGTAGGAACTGACAGCCTTATAAGGTAGGAACTGACAGCCCTCCTTATAAGGTAGGAACTGACAGTCCTTATGAAGGTAGGAACTGACAGCCCTTATAAGGTAGGAACTGATAGCCCTTATAAGGTAGGAACTGACAGTCCTTATAAAGGTAGGAACTGACAGTCCTTATAAGGTAGGAACTGACAGTCCTTATAAAGGTAGGAACTGACAGTCCTTAGTAGGAACTGACAGTCCTTATAAGGTAGGAACTGACAGCTCTTATAAGGTAGGAACTGATAGCCCTTATAAGGTAGGAACTGACAACTCTTATAAGGTAGGAACTGACAGTCCTTATAAGGTAGGAACTGACAGCCCTTATAAGGTAGGAACTGACAGCCCTTATGAAGGTAGGAACTGACAGCCCTTATAAGGTAGGAACTGACAACTCTTATAAGGTAGAAACTGACAGTCCTTATAAGGTAGGAACTGACAGTCCTTATAAGGTAGGAACTGACAGTCCTTATAAGGTAGGAACTGACAGCTCTTATAAAGGTAGGAACTGACAGCTCTTATGAAGGTAGGAACTGAGAGGGCTCCCTTATAAGGTAGGAACTGACAGCCCTTATAAGGTAGGCCCTTATAAGGTAGGAACTGACAGCTCTTATGAAGGTAGGAACTGACAGTCCTTATAAGGTAGGAACTGACAGCCCTTATGAAGGTAGGAACTGACATCCCTTATAAGGTAGGGGTAGGAACTGACAGCCCTTATAAGGTAGGAACTGACAGCTCTTATAAGGTAGGAACTGACAGCCCTTATAAGGTAGGAACTGACAGCTCTTATGAAGGTAGGAACCGACAGCTCTTATGAAGGTAGGAACCGACAGCTCTTATGAAGGTAGGAACTGACGGCAGGTTAAAAACTATGAATTCAACTTCAATATCCACATCTACATGTACTTCCCTTCCAATAATATGTACACATGTCATATATTTTAAATTAATATTTACTACCAGAAGACTTCAAGTTGTCCAATGCACTGCTAAGACCAATCTGTTTATCAATCCAACCACACAAAACAGGTAAAGGTCGTCAAGACAATAAACACACTTATATGCAAGTCAAGTCTGAGCTAATTAGTGATCAGGTGGTTTCTTCAAAAGCTTCTCTAGTAACAGTCAACCAAACCAAGTAGCCATTAACGATGCATGTATCTGTAAATATAAACACGGTGAATGACACCTGTGATTGGTTAATTCTGAACGAGCCCGAGTAGCTTTTTACAGGAGACGACTCAACAAAGAAACAAAAAGAAACTGAAAAATACAATTACCAACATAAACAACATAATAAAAACAACATAATAATAATAACCCTAACCCATAATAATAATAATAATAATAATTATAGTTTAGTAATAATAATAATATAATAATATAATAATAATATAATAATAATAATAATATAGTACATGTAGTAATAATAGTACGTTAGTAATAATGTTATATAAATAATAATAATAATAGTAATAATAATAATAGTAATAATAATGATGATGATAACAACAACAACAATTATAATAGTTTGAATACAATTTCAAGTTGATTATCTAGAAGGTCTATACAGTAGAACCCCAGAATTACGAAGACCTCAGTCAACCGAATGGCAAGTCAACATCCAACGAGTCAAGGATCATCACACTCGACTCACACGCACATGTAATATTTATCGCGCACGCCTGAATTGCAGCTGCTCTCTCTCATTCGCACGCGACCTACATGTAGTTTCTTTGCCATGGCCTCGAGCTCTTCTACGAAACGTAAGCGAGTTACGCTATCCATCGATGAGAAACTTAAGATTTTGAAGAAAGTGGACCAAGAGAGTACTTTGTCAGCCGTAGCCAAGGAGTTTGGAATTGGAAAAACAACCGTGACGGACATTAAAAAAGCTAGGGAAAAGATCACGAGGTTTGCTGCTGAAGCACAAGATGTTAGCTCCCTGAAAAAGAGGTGCCTAGTAAGAAGAGCTGATGATGATGCTTTTGATAGAGCCATGCATTTGTGGTTCACACAAGAACGGCATAAGGGCACACCAATCAGTGGTGTCTTGATGATGGAAAAAGCAAGATTGCTTTTTCAACAGCTCCACTCAGATAAATCTGAAGACGACTTCAAAGGTAGCAATGGATGGTTGCATCGATTTAAGAAGAGACACGGAATAAGGCAGTTGAGTCTACAAGGTGAATCCCTGTCAGCAGATGCTAGAAAAATTTAAGATATTTTCCCATGAATTTGTGTAAGAACACAAGCTGTCTCCACACCAGATTTTTAACTGTGATGAGACAGGCCTGTATTGGCGCCTTCTTCCGAACAAAACCTTAGCCGATGCTTCTGAAAAGAAAGCAAAGAATTTTAAATCTCCTAAGGATAGAGTGACATTGATGGCCACTGCTAATGCCAGTGGAGATTTCCACCTGCCTTTAGTATTTATACACAAAAGTGCTAAGCCACGTTGTTTTTCTGGAGTCAATATGTCGGCTCTGGCCGTTCTTTATTACAGCCAGATCTTTATTACAGCCAGAAGAGTGCATGGATGGACAGAATAATTTTATCAGATTGGTTCCACCAACACTTTGTGCCCTCAGTGAAGTTCATCTGCAGTCAAAGTCATTGTCTTCTAAAGCTGTCCTCCTCCTCGATAATGCTCCATCCCATCCCTCTCCATCCACACTTGTGTCTGCTGACGGTGACATTAAATGTTTATTTGTACCATCCAATGTCACCAGCTTGGTTCAGCCTATGGATCAGGGTGTGCTTGAAAACTTAAAGCCTAGATATAAGAAACTACTTTTAAGAAAGCTGCTACTGGGGCACTCGGAGCATGACTCTTTTGTGCAATTCAGCAAGAGCCTCACCATCAAAGACGTAGTTTATCTTTGTGCCAAGTCCTGGGATGAGATTTCTACAATCTCATTTAGTCGTGCCTGGAACAAGCTAGGCTTTGGTCCAGACTGTGGTAGTCAACAAGAAGAATTGCCAGGGGTGTCTGAAGAATGTAATCAGTTAGGTGTCCCTGATGCTGAGATGGAAGAATGGCTAACCATGGACCAAGGTGAAACTGATGTGGAAGACATGACTGATGAGGATATACTAGGCACTGTTCGAGCATCATCAGTAGCTGATGAAAGTGAGGAGGAAGAGGAAGAACAAACTGCTGGCACCATCATCCATACTGAAGCTGAAGAAGCTTTCAGCACTTGTTTGACATGGATGGAACAACAAGCAGAAGCTATACCAATGAACTTGCTACTTCTACGTGAACTGCACTCTTTAGCAGCAAAGAAGAGACACGATTCTTTAAAACAAACACACATATTACTGATATCTTTAAATCTTAGTTATACAGTATGTACATATAGTAAAATGTTAGTGCATAAAGTACAGACATGCTTGGTGTAATGGTATTTGTACAAGTGAATATAATTTAATAATGTGAGGCATAGCATTTAGGTAAGTGGAGAGGGAAAAGAGTCTTGTAACAGTAACACAATTATGAAATACCTGCACAAGAGTAGATAAGTGTAAGTACATACTGTACTGTTAAACAAGTCTAACTAAGCATGACATCATTATGATGTAATTGTTTACCATTATGATGTAATTGTTTCAGAGCTACGGACATTTCAGAGTTACGAATACTCATTTTCCCGAGGGGTTCGTAACTCTGAGATTCTACTGTAGTTGTATATGCAACAACTACTTAATATATCCAGAAATTTCACTTATCCTAACAGGGTTGAGTCCCATAGAGTTTGGATATACCAGAGGACTTGGCTCGGTGACTGTCATAGCAAGCGACAAGATCCAAGAAAGAGTGGCAAAGGCATCAAGAAGGGAGAAAGAAAAAAAACACCCAAAACAGTTGCTCGGAATCTCCTCAGCTTAGACTCTGCCTTCAGGCTCACACACACCTTCCATTGAGCTGATTAATAAAATATAGTCATTTTGTGCTCTTCTACCAGATACATGTACCAATCACTAAAACTGGACTATTCCGCCCAATCAGATACCAATAACTCAAAACTCTATTCCGCACAATCAGATACCAATAACTCAAAACTCTATTCCGCACAATCAGATACCAATCACTCAAAACTCGACTATTCTGCACAATCAGATACCAATCACTAAAACTGGACTATTCCGCCCAATCAGATACCAATAACTCTAACCTGCCCATGCCACACCATTAGATCCTCTTTTGCTACTGCAGTAAGTGTATCAGATAGTTATTTCAAGTGTGAGTCTCCCTTGAGCTCTGCCAGGCAATTGTGTCTGGCATTTCATTTCACTTCCTAAAAGTCTCCAGTCAGTAACAATTAGTATTCGTAAATTCTAATCCCTCCCACTCCACCATTTCCCGGCTCCATTTAATTAACTCACTCACAATACCACTTCACAAGCAATGTTTGCCATCCATGCAGCTTCTTCATCTTGTCCCCCCCTCCCCCGTAGAGGTACGGTATTCCTACTCACCCCAATCACCAGCCACTTGGCCAGGAACAACTCTGGTGTGATGAACAGCATGTAGATAATAATGGCGGTAACCACATACAGCATGGTCATGACACCCATGGCAACAAAGAACTGGGCAGAAGTGGAGAACGAGCGAGTAGCAAAGGTTTGGGCAGAGGCACAGTCACTGGAAACATTGAAATCATCTTGCGGTGAGAGGGAATTAAAGTCGTGCACAGAGTAGGGGTAGGAGAAGGTGAGGTAGGCCGTGCTGTCGACACCGTCGCTGCGTTTACACATGATGGAGTTGGAAGTGGAGCCAGAACTGAAACCAGCGGTGGTGGAGAATGCCAGGATTGCTATGAACTGAGAGAGATGGAGACCAAAAAAAAAGGTAAGGACTAAATGGCGGGAAAGAAGAGGGAGGGAAGGAAGGGGAAGGCAAGGAAGGGGAAGGTAAGGAAGAGAAGGTAAGGAAGAGGAGGGAAGGAAGAGGAAGGTAAGGAAGAGGAGGGAAGGAAGAGGAAGGTAAGGAAGAGGAGGGAAGGAAGAGGAGGGAAGGAAGAGGAAGGTAAGGAAGAGGAGGGAAGGAAGAGGAGGTAAGGAAGAGGAGGGAAGGAAGGGGAGAGAAGGAAGAAGAGGGAAGGAAGAGGAGGTAAGGAAGAGGAGGGAAGGAAGAGGAAGGTAAGGAAGAGGAGGGAAGGAAGAGGAGGGAAGGAAGAGGAAGGTAAGGAAGAGGAGGGAAGGAAGAGGAGGGAAGGAAGAGGAAGGAAGGAAGAGGAGGGAAGGAATAGGAAGGTAAGGAAGAGGAGGGAAGGAAGAGGAGGTAAGGAAGAGGAGGGAAGGAAGAGGAGGGAAGGAAGAGGAAGGTAAGGAAGAGGAGGGAAGGAAGAGGAGGGAAGGAAGAGGAAGGTAAGGAAGAGGAGGGAAGGAAGAGGAGGTAAGGAAGAGGAGGGAAGGAAGGGGAGAGAAGGAAGAAGAGGGAAGGAAGAGGAGGTAAGGAAGAGGAGGGAAGGAAGAGGAAGGTAAGGAAGAGGAGGGAAGGAAGAGGAGGGAAGGAAGAGGAAGGTAAGGAAGAGGAGGGAAGGAAGAGGAGGGAAGGAAGAGGAAGGAAGGAAGAGGAGGGAAGGAATAGGAAGGTAAGGAAGAGGAGGGAAGGAAGAGGAGGTAAGGAAGAGGAGGTAAGGAAGAGGAAGGTAAGGAAGGGGAAGGTAAGGAAGAGGAGGGAAGGAAGAGATGAAAGGAAGAAGAGGATAGTAAGGAAGAGATGATAAGGAAAGAAGAAATGGAAGGAAAAGAGGACATGATGGAAGAGAGGAGAGCAAGGAAGATGACAGGAAGGAAGAAAGCAAATGATTGAAGAGGAATGTGAAAGCTTGAAGAGGGAGGAGGAAAATGGCAGAGTGTGAAGAGATTTAAAGAGCCTATCATTGGCTCATTGTCAGGATAATAGTCGGCTTGTGCCAAGAGCAACCCCAAAAACTTGTCGTTGCCATGTCCTGTAACCTGGGCATATTGATCTGTGCTGACTATATCATGTGCTCAACTTCCTCTACAAGATGGCACCTACATTTCTGCAGTCACATGACAGTTTTAATGAGAACCCCAAACAGTACAGCCTGAAGTATATTACATCAGAGTGACACACCCACACATGACATCATGCTCAAGGCATCATCCTGTGCTCCATATTACATCAGAGTGACACACCCACACATGACATCATGCTCAAGGCATCATCCTGTGCATACTGAACAGGACATAGGAATATAATTACAGCAAACCACTTTAGCCCAAGGCAGCTGGGAACCTAACATGGCCAGCAGGCTGGAAGCTGACAGCAACTGGGCTATGTTGACCACAACCTAGATGACCATTTAATTTTATAATGAGAGACACACACGATTATAAATAGTAAAGGGTCTAACTGGTTGTGGTCTCCGTGGATACAGTTGATCAAAGTTTTCATTTTATTTTAAAGTAAATCATTTTGCTGACTTTACTATTTTAGAGACATATTTACAATTGAATAATAGAAAAAGGGAATCGTCGAAGAGCAGCAGAGCATGGCCTAGCTACCAAACAAATATTGCAAATACTTGTGCTTGATATTTATAGCGTCGGTCCATGGGAGTGCTGAGTACCTGCTTAACACGCAGTGCCCATGTGCAGACATAATCGTCCAACTTAACAAGCAATGCCCATGTGCAGATGTAATCCTCCAGCTTAACAAACAGTGCCCATGTGCAGACACAATCCTCCAGCTTAACACGCAGTGCCCATGTGCAGATGTAATCGTCCAGCTACTCCGGCTAACCAGTGGCTAGAAGAGAGGGAGAACATTGAGTTGTTGCCGAGAAGAGCTCAGGAATGGTTAGACGTGCTTATCCCACTTATTAATTTCTCGGCACCAAAAATGGAAGAGACACTGATTTTTTTTAGCAGGAGGAGACATAGTCACGACTGCAAACGGGGCTTCACAAATAAGGCTAGAACCAACAGTGAAGTAGGTGCTTAACAAATAGAAGCTAGAACCAACAGTGAAGTAGGTGCTTAACAAATTGAGGCTAGAACCAACAGTGAAGTAGGTACTTAACAAATTGAGGCTAGAACCAACAGTGAAGTAGGTGCTTAACAAATAGAAGCTAGAACCAACAGTGAAGTAGGTGCTTAACAAATTGAGGCTAGAACCAACAGTGAAGTAGGTGCTTAACAAATAGAGGCTAGAACCAACAGTGAAGTAGGTGCTTAACAAATTGAGGCTAGAACCAACAGTGAAGTAGGTGCTTAACAAATAGAAGCTAGTTCCAACAGTGAAGTAGGTGCTTAACAAATTGAGGCTAGAACCAACAGTGAAGTAGGTGCTTAACAAATAGAGGCTAGAACCAACAGTGAAGTAGGTGCTTAACAAATAGAAGCTAGAACCAACAGTGAAGTAGGTGCTTAACAAATAGAAGCTAGTACCAACAGTGAAGTAGGTGCTTAACAAATTGAGGCTAGAACCAACAGTGAAGTAGGTGCTTAACAAATAGAGGCTAGAACCAACAGTGAAGTAGGTGCTTAACAAATAGAAGCTAGAACCACCAGTGAAGTAGGTGCTTAACAAATTGAGGCTGGAGCCAACAGTGAAGTAGGTGCTTAACAAATAGAGGCTAGAACCAACAGTGAAGTAGGTGCTTAACAAATAGAATAGAACCAACAGTGAAGTAGGTGCTTAACAAATTGAGGCTAGAACCAACAGTGAAGTAGGTGCTCAACAAATAGAGGCTAGAACCAACAGTGAAGTAGGTGCTTAACAAATAGAAGCTAGAACCAACAGTGAAGTAGGTGCTTAACAAATAGAGGCTAGAACCAACAGTGAAGTAGGTGCTTAACAAATTGAGGCTAGAACCAACAGTGAAGTAGGTGCTCAACAAATAGAGGCTAGAACCCACAGTGAAGTAGGTGCTTAACAAATTGAGGCTAGAACCAACAGTGAAGTAGGTGCTTAACAAATTGAGGCTAGAACCACCAGTGAAGTAGGTGCTTAACAAATAGAAGCTAGAACCAACAGTGAAGTAGGTGCTTAACAAATTGAGGCTAGAACCAACAGTGAAGTAGGTGCTTAACAAATTGAGGCTAGAACCAACAGTGAAGTAGGTGCTTAACAAATAGAAGCTAGAACCAACAGTGAAGTAGGTGCTTAACAAATTGAGGCTAGAACCAACAGTGAAGTAGGTGCTTAACAAATAGAGGCTAGAACCAACAGTGCTTAACAAATAGAAGCTAGAACCAACAGTGAAGTAGGTGCTTAACAAATTGAGGCTAGAACCAACAGTGAAGTAGGTGCTTAACAAATTGAGGCTAGAACCAACAGTGAAGTAGGTGCTTAACAAATAGAAGCTAGTACCAACAGTGAAGTAGGTGCTTAACAAATAGAGGCTAGAACCAACAGTGAAGTAGGTGCTTAACAAATAGAGGCTAGAACCAACAGTGAAGTAGGTGCTTAACAAATTGAGGCTAGAACCAACAGTGAAGTAGGTGCTTAACAAATAGAAGCTAGTTCCAACAGTGAAGTAGGTGCTTAACAAATTGAGGCTAGAACCAACAGTGAAGTAGGTGCTTAACAAATAGAGGCTAGAACCAACAGTGAAGTAGGTGCTTAACAAATAGAAGCTAGAACCAACAGTGAAGTAGGTGCTTAACAAATAGAAGCTAGTACCAACAGTGAAGTAGGTGCTTAACAAATTGAGGCTAGAACCAACAGTGAAGTAGGTGCTTAACAAATAGAGGCTAGAACCAACAGTGAAGTAGGTGCTTAACAAATAGAAGCTAGAACCACCAGTGAAGTAGGTGCTTAACAAATTGAGGCTGGAGCCAACAGTGAAGTAGGTGCTTAACAAATAGAGGCTAGAACCAACAGTGAAGTAGGTGCTTAACAAATAGAATAGAACCAACAGTGAAGTACATGTAGGTGATTAACAAATAGAAGCTAGAACCAACAGTGAAGTAGGTGCTTAACAAATTGAGGCTAGAACCAACAGTGAAGTAGGTGCTCAACAAATAGAGGCTAGAACCAACAGTGAAGTAGGTGCTTAACAAATAGAAGCTAGAACCAACAGTGAAGTAGGTGCTTAACAAATAGAGGCTAGAACCAACAGTGAAGTAGGTGCTTAACAAATTGAGGCTAGAACCAACAGTGAAGTAGGTGCTCAACAAATAGAGGCTAGAACCCACAGTGAAGTAGGTGCTTAACAAATTGAGGCTAGAACCAACAGTGAAGTAGGTGCTTAACAAATTGAGGCTAGAACCACCAGTGAAGTAGGTGCTTAACAAATAGAAGCTAGAACCAACAGTGAAGTAGGTGCTTAACAAATTGAGGCTAGAACCAACAGTGAAGTAGGTGCTTAACAAATTGAGGCTAGAACCAACAGTGAAGTAGGTGCTTAACAAATAGAAGCTAGAACCAACAGTGAAGTAGGTGCTTAACAAATTGAGGCTAGAACCAACAGTGAAGTAGGTGCTTAACAAATAGAGGCTAGAACCAACAGTGCTTAACAAATAGAAGCTAGAACCAACAGTGAAGTAGGTGCTTAACAAATTGAGGCTAGAACCAACAGTGAAGTAGGTGCTTAACAAATTGAGGCTAGAACCAACAGTGAAGTAGGTGCTTAACAAATAGAAGCTAGTACCAACAGTGAAGTAGGTGCTTAACAAATAGAGGCTAGAACCAACAGTGAAGTAGGTGCTTAACAAATTGAGGCTAGAACCAACAGTGAAGTAGGTGCTTAACAAATAGAAGCTAGAACCAACAGTGAAGTAGGTGCTTAACAAATTGAGGCTGGAGCCAACAGTGAAGTAGGTGCTTAACAAATAGAAGCTAGTACCAACAGTGAAGTAGGTGCTTAACAAATTGAGGCTAGAACCAACAGTGAAGTAGGTGCTTAACAAATTGAGGCTAGAACCAACAGTGAAGTAGGTGTTTACAAATTGAGGCTAGAACCAACAGTGAAGTAGGTGCTTAACAAATAGAAGCTAGAACCAACAGTGAAGTAGGTGCTTAACAAATTGAGGCTGGAGCCAACAGTGAAGTAGGTGCTTAACAAATAGAAGCTAGAACCAACAGTGAAGTAGGTGCTTAACAAATTGAGGCTAGAACCAACAGTGAAGTACATGTAGGTGTTTAGCTAGAACCAACTGTGAAGTAACAAATTGAGGCTATGAAGTAGGTGCTTAACAAAAAGTAGGTTAGATGATGCTTAAAACCAGCTTTTACGATGATTCCAGTGCAGTTGGTCACCAACTAACCTCATGAAATATCCCTCCAACATTAAGTTGCGAAGTCACCCTCTCAAATAGCCATCCTCTAAACTATCTATGCCATGTGCTGTAGGGGTGCTGCAGTGAGTATGTAGCACTGCCTCTCATCTAGCAATGCCATGTGCTGTAGGGGTGCTGCAGTGAGTATGTAGCACTGCCTCTCAACTATCTATGCCATGTGCTGTAGGGGTGCTGCAGTGAGTATGTAGCACTGCCTCTCAACTATGTAGCTATGCCATGTGCTGTAGGGGTGCTGCAGTGAGTGCAGCACTGCCAAATCTATACTAATATTACTATCAGCCCATTCTGTCTCTGTGTCTGTGTGTTCCTTTTCTTAGTTCTCAATGGCTGCTTACACAGAGAACCCAGGGAGGAGAGGGATTACTCAGACAAGTGGAAGAACATAGACAGGGGTTTGGGCTCATAGACCACGTCCGCAAAGCTTTAAAACAGCCAACGGTCAAACCAGGGCAGATACAGAGTCAGCATTGCAATATTTATCTGCCTGTGTTTCTTTGTCATGGGCTCACACAGACCAGGTTAGCACACATGGAAGGATACACACATGCATGTATAAGCACGCTATAGCTGCTAGCCTCCTCAAACGGGCATAAGAGCACCTTTTGCTTGCATGCTGCAGTTCCCATTCAGTAACTTGAACATTCACCAGCAACTGATCATAATAGCCTGCATCATGGGAGATTTCAGAGAGACACTTCCACTATACATTGTCTTACAGGATGAGGCAACCATTACATACTATGCAATTACTACACAAGGAGTGGACTTGAACCTTGCACCATAAGGGTTGAACATGTGCAACTGCAGGTCATTTTAAGTGCAGACATTAAGTTAAAATAATTCCAAGCCATGGTGCTTTAAGTTTAGTAGGCTTTTAAGTCATTTAAGACATGGATGTAGAACAGGGAGAGTGTTCAGGTACATTGTGTATTGCAACTCTCTCCTAATGTTCAATATCTTCTAGCTACTTACAGTGATAATGGGGTAGCGGTTATTGTACGCCCACGGTTATTGTACGCCCACAACAATTTTATTACTCCCAGGATGTCAAATATAATACACACAGAGAGGCTGTTACCCACAGGGTATATAATAAGACAGTTATTGAGGCAACCGAGTTGATAGTAAATTGAATGAGTACTGCCTGGTGTGTGTGTGTGGTGTGTATATATTTAAATATTAGGCCAACAAGAGGCTACCACCCTCAGCATACACCCAAACTCTAGTAATGAGAGCTACTGACTCTTAAAAGGTAACTGTGTTGCTAGCCAATTGATTGTGCATCACATATATCAGTGGTGTTAAGGCAAACAAGACCATCAGGTATATTGCTGCAAGACTAACGGTAAAAGAGATTAGGAACTTTCCTCATGCCCTAGGCTAGGCGGTATCCTTGGTAACATAAAAAATGCAACCTAGCCTAAAATCAGCTGAAACACGATTGCTTACAAATAAGACTATTCTGATGACTCCCTTGGGTTCCAACAAGACGCGGAGGTTGACATCCAAGGGGCCCAGTTTGAACTCCATTGCAGCCAATTTCCCAAGAATTCTCCTTCAAGACTTTTAGCAATAGACAACTGCTGAGCGTATAAGAGATCAGACACAGTTGCACACTTAATGTCTACGCCTCTACAGGATATAAGTGAGGTCCCGACCTTAAAATGGGCGGGTTTTCTAGCCGCGCCGCGTGACAGAAAAGTTGATGAGTCAGCAAACATTGCATGGTCACATGATAGTTGTTTGTTAGTGGGTGGAAAGAAGACTTACAACTAGCACACAGCGCGCGTGACTAGGCTATCGTCAAGTCAGAGCAAACTGAATACTGCTATCCGTTTATAATCCGTTGGTAAGAGTATGGAGAATTTGAAGTTACACTGGAGGGCTCCCCTGCAAACCAAGGGATTCTTGAAATTGATAGAGCTTGTGAGTAACTCGAATATTCTTGTATTTTTCCTTCTCTCTCTGTGTGTTTTCTGGTTATTTTCACAACTGTTTTACTTACAAATTAACTATCCCATGACTAGGTTGAAAGCTATCATCTTTTGTGTGGGTGTCCCTTTACCAACTGCTAGGATACCGTTTACACACATTACAATTTCCTCAAGTGGATTAGCCCATGGTATTCACATTTTATCTGCTTTCGTGAAGGAGAAAAGCAACTATTGTATTTGCATATGAGCTCCACTGCAGCTTTTGTAAGCTTAAAAATTGTTGGGTTTCCGGAGAAGTCTGGGAATGGAAGAGTTGAAAGGGGGTATAGAATAAGCTAAAGGTTACTGCGAGACTGGAGAAGATGATTGAGTTCACCAAGATCAGCCAGATCACATCAATTTTGAGGTCAAGAGCTTACTCTAGCGACTAATGCTCCGGCAAATATTGTAATGATCTATGGATTGCCCCCTCAATCCCCCTCACTTCCTCAGACTAGGAAAATTAGGGGGTCCAGGGATTATCCCCCCTCACTTCCTCAGACTAGGAAAATTAGGGGGTCCAGGGATTATCCCCCCTCACTTCCTCAGACTAGGAAAATTAGGTTGTCCAGGGATTATCCCCCCTCACTTCCTCAGACTAGGCAAATAGTTAAATTACTACTAGCACATAATAGTTAATCATGGTAATCTCCGAGATTTCTTCAAAGGAAACCTCACTCAATTCTAGTCACCTTTACTTATAGGGTGTAGCCTTTGAACGTCACCCCCCCCCCCTCCAGAAAAAAATCCCTCTATGAAAAAAAACAACCCAGGCTAGGACTAGCCACATCCAGGACAACTGTGGATATTCAGAGTTCAAAGTTCTTATATACCCACCTAATCCCAGATGAACCTTGAACATCCATAGTAATCCAGGATTCCTCTAGATAGAAATACTGGGGGGAAATGCTTCTTTAAGGAAGTACCCTTCCCTCTGGTAGAGCAAAATGAGACTTTTTTAAATTGGCTTTAAAAAGGATGGGTTTGTGACTATACCGTGGTGGGGATATACTGTGGTGGGGACTGTACCAGCGGCATGTGAATTGTCACAGCGTACCTGTTGGTACGAAGTCCTAAATAGACATGCCTGGTGGCACAAATAATGCTCGTTATATGCCAGAAATCGCATGGAAAGTGATCAAAAAACCTTAACAGTGCCAAGGAGCAGTACAGATATTGTAGTGTGAGTTTCAGCTGACACTGACAATACTAGATATAATCAGCTTTATTATTATTATTATTATTATTTTGGCGGATTTTTCAGCCGAATACTTCGTTCTTCGTCATGGCAAATGAAGAGGAAAAAATACACACAAATGCAACGTGTTTAATTCTTGCTGGCAACACGTTTTACACGAAATGCGCGTGATTCAAGGTCTGTTACGGTGTAAGCATAGTAACCTACATGTGAGGCAGGACAGGGAGCACAAGAATGCCTGCTGGAAGGGAGAACTGGGAAAGTCTACTATCGCAGAGCATGCATGGACCCACCACCACCACCAAATATGTGGGAAGAGACCGTGGTGATCGATAGAGCCAGTGAAGGAGGTGCTGCAACATCCATCTTATACCCAAGGATCAGTGCTTCGATCGAGATGTAGGGCTATGTGTGTCCAGTTGCCGTGCTTCAACTATCGAGACTGCATGTGTGAAACCACGCCCATCAGTATCTCTCTGGTATGTAACTGTGCTCGCTCAAATATACGATATTTACCGATCATGAATGTGCGTGCATTTCATGTCAAACATGTTGCTGAGCGAGTATAAATGGATGTGTTGCGATGCTTTCTTTCCATCACCGTGCAGTTGAGATGCTCACACAAAAACCAAAAGCTGATCAATTAACTTGAAGCAAACAAATTCAATTTTAGTAAATAGTAGTGTATGTACAGAACCTAGTTGTGTCAACACTTGTCTATACAGAATACATACAACACTACTGTATGTACAGAACCTAGTTATGGTCAACACTTGTCTATACACAATACATACAACACTACTGTATGTACAGAACCTAGTTGTGATCAACACTTGTTTATACAGAATACATACAACACTACTGTATGTACAGGACCTAGTTGTGGTCAACACTTGCTTATACACAATACATGCAACACTACTGTATGTACAGAACCTAGTTGTGGTCAACACTTGCTTATACACAATACATGCAACTACTGTATGTACAGGACCTAGTTGTGGTCAACACTTGTTTATACAGAATACATCAACACTACTGTATGTACAGAACCTAGTTGTGGTCAACACTTGTTTATACAGAATACATACAACACTACTGTATGTACAGAACCTAGTTGTGATCAACACTTGTTTATACAGAATACATACAACACTACTGTATGTACAGAACCTAGTTGTGGTCAACACTTGTTTATACAGAATACTACAACACTACTGTATGTACTGAACCTAGTTGTGGTCAACACTTGTTTATACAGAATACATACAACACTACTGTATGTACAGAACCTAGTTGTGATCAACACTTGTTTATACAGAATACATACAAACTACTGTATGTACAGAACCTAGTTGTGATGAACAATTGTTTATACAGAATACATACAACACTACTGTAGCTACAGAACGTAGTTGTGGTCAACACTTGTTTATACAGAATACATACAACACTACTGTATCTACAGAACCTAGTTGTTGTCAACACTTGTTTATACAGAATACATACAACACTACTGATCTATAGAACCTAGTTGTGATCAACACTTGTTTATACACAATACACACAACACTACTGTATATATAAATTATGTGTACATAAGACACCAGGCAGCCATAATTTCTCCTCCTAGGACCAGGAAGTAAACTACTCACATCCCAAGGTCCTGTGGATAAAAATCATTAATGATATTAGCAAAAATTATTCAAACACCGAGTCGGTATTTCGTGAGTTTACAATGACATTTATACCTTTTTTTTTTGCGTATCCTTATCTGAACTCAATGTGTTCGGTTGTGGGAGGTGTCTGCTGCATTTCTAACAGCTGGATAAATCTAGGCATACGTTCATAAAATCGAACGCACTGGGCATGGATGTTGACTTCCTAACGTAACTCGATGGTGTTAGCTCTGCGCCAATAGTCTCCCACTTATCATGTGATGGTTGCTAACGTAACTCGATGGTGTTAGCTCTGCATCAACACTCTCCCACTTACCATGTGATGGTTGCTAACGTAACTCGATGGTGTTAGCTCTGCATCAACACTCTCCCACTTACCATGTGATGGTTGCTAACGTAACTCGATGGTGTTAGCTCTGCATCAACACTCTCTCACTTATCATGTGATGGTTGCTAACGTAACTCGATGGTGTTAGCTCTGCATCAACACTCTCCCACTTATCATGTGATGGTTGCTAACGTAACTCGATGGTGTTAGCTCTGCATCAACAATCTCCCACTTACCATGTGATGGTTTTATAGGGTAATAAGTTCCTTTGAATCCTTTTAATCTCCAAGAATCAGAACTCTACATACAAAAATTTCAGTTTCGGTTTCCCCTGTCTTCATACTCGTCATCTTGCTCGGCTGGTCTGCTTGGGCAGCAAGTACTAGAGCAATGCTCGACACATGGCAAAGCAGTCATGACTGACACGAGGGCACATACGGGATGTGGTGCAGTTGGTGTCATCACAGAAGAGCTGGGTGATACCTCTGTACTCCTATAAAAGCACAGTCCCTTTCACGCATATTAAATTTCAGAGATCCATTCATTTATCCTTATTCACTGGTAAGGGATATCACTTGGGCACCAAATACACATCTGCAGCATTGCTGGCAGCACAAGCTGCTTGAATGTGCTCCCTATTGGGGGGAGCATGGCTGTCTCTTTGTCTATTGTCGTGGCCAAGGTGTGTCGTCTAGATTTCTGCAATTTTTTCCTCCATAGAGTAGCAACACACAATGGCAAGCAATCAGCTGGTGAGCACTGATTGGCAGTCCCATACAAACTGGGAGAATTTCCCCATGGTCTGCAATATTCTCTGTCAGTTTTGTGAAGACGGTACATTTGCTGATCTGTTGGTATGGCAACTGTGAAAGCTTGCATAGTGTGGGTGACAAGCAGCAACCTTCAAGCGGTTGCATGGCATTCATGATTCACACTTCCTCCAGAAATTCAACCCAATGTGATGTTGGTCCAGTGTGTGTCCCCACGGACCTATTGTCCACTTATAACTTCAACCTGCCTCATCCCAGTGTGTTGTTGGTGCAATATGTGTCCCCACAAAGCTACTTCAACCCAGTGTGATGTTGGTCCAGTGTGTGATCCCATAGAGCTACTTCAACCTGTCTCCACCCAGTGTGATGTTGGTACAGTGTGTGTTACCATAGAGCTATTGTCAACCTACTACAACCTGCCTCAACCCAGTGCGATGTTGGTCCAGTGTGTGTCCCCATAGAGCTATTGTCAACCTACTACAACCTGCCTCAACCCAGTGTGATGTTGGTCCAGTGTGTGTTCTCATAGAGCTATTTCAACCTGTCTCCACCCAGTGTGATGTTGGCACAGTGTTTGCCCATAGAGCTATTGTCAACCTGCTTCAACCTGCCTCAACCCAGTGTGGTGTTGGTCCAGTGTGGGTCCCCATAGAGCTATTGTCAACCTACTACAACCTGCCTCAACCCAGTGTGATGTTGGTCCAGTGTGTGTCCACACAGAGTTATTTTCCACCTACTTCAACCTACCTCATCCCAATGTGATGTTGGTCCAGTGTGAGTTCCCACAGACCTATTGTCCACTTACTTCAACCTGCCTCATCCCAGTGTGTTGTTGGTGCAATATGTGTTCCCACAAAGCTACTTCAACCCAGTGTGGTGTTGGTCCAGTGTGGGTCCCCATAGAGCTATTTGTCAACCCACTTCAATCTGCCTGTGATGTTGATCTAGTGTGTCTTCATAAAAAAATAACCATCACTTTTTTTCTTCACAAGCGTGCTGGTCTCCCCACTGGTGAAACAATACCTTTCACATCATCTTGTGGTTGCGCTGGTGCCCTGGCAGCAAGCGTGTCGCTCACAGTGACAGAAGTGTAGCCTGTTTGCAGCAAGAATGTCGCCAGTCTGGCACCTCCTAAGCACCGATAACTTGCTGACATGGAGGAACCTCACCTGAAGTACTTCTTTCTCATTCCATCTTCTTGATAGACCGTTCCGTGTCAGTGTCTGTCAAGCACGATGGTGATGATGTCCATGCTGAGATCCAACAGCTACATCTTCAATTTGTCCAGATAGATGATCATCAGATGTTTTGAAGACTGACTGACACATTCAATTTCGAGCATTGACATTCCAATGCTATAAGTGTGTTCTTCACTTTCCTGCATGGTGGCAAATTGTAGGCCTCTTCACGTGCATATTCAAACTTCTTGGATGACTCGGCTTTGCACGCGTCTTCTGCACGTGGCCATCATCTCCAGCAAGTCTTCCACATGTGGCCATCATCTCCAGCAAGTCTTCCGCACGTGGCCATCATCTCCAGCAAGTCTTCTGCACGTGGCCATCATCTCCAGCAAATCTTCCGCATGTGGCCATCATCTTCAGCAAGTCTTCCGCACGTGGCCATCATCTCCAGCAAATCTTCCGCATGTGGCCATCATCTCCAGCAAATCTTCCGCATGTGGCCATCATCTTCAGCAAGTCTTCCGCACGTGGCCTTCAGCAAAGCAGAAGGCACTGCTGTAAGTTTATGCTTCAGCTCTTTCAAGAGGTCGACGTAACTCCTGCGGGGAAACATAGAGCTGACACCGATAAAGAACTTTTGAGAGGCACATCAGCTTGTTCTTCTTGTTGGATTGTCTTCTGCATGTCTGCAGAATTTGCTGTTTTAATCCTTTGGCTGATTACTCGACGCAGGTCGTTGCTCTGGTGAAGCTCTTCATCTTCAGCTTGTTAGTGTCTTTCAAGGTTGTTAGCGTGTCTTGCACACAGTTTGCAGCTCTCTGAACAGCAATGATGTTGACCGTATAGTTTCAAGGTCAAATGGATTGATGCTTGTATAGTTTCAAGGTCAAGTGGATTCTGATACTGGCTTGAATTAACATTCACAATCGTCTCCACATTTGATGCGTCCCTTGCAAGCCTCGAAGCACCGAGCTCCTCATGGACCTCTGCTGCTGTACTGCTTCTTGACGTCTCGTCTCTCTGCCTCTGACTATGAACCAGTGATGGTCCTGATCTGAAGCCACTGCGTAAGTGCTGATCTACAAGAGGTGAAGAAGCCATTTACAATCCCTCGCTTTCAGCTTCTCGATTCACAGTCTGCTCTGATGCGGAAACACTCTTGAATGGAAGTTTGGATGATCCACACTCATCAAAAGTCTTCCTTGAGCAGGTCCTGATGGTCCCAGCAGCAGGTCTTAGTTTTATTAACTTTTAAC
This sequence comes from Cladorhizidae sp. MBARI D1340-BT2, assembly GCA_028752905.1. Taxonomy (NCBI): domain Eukaryota; kingdom Metazoa; phylum Porifera; class Demospongiae; order Poecilosclerida; family Cladorhizidae; species Cladorhizidae sp. MBARI D1340-BT2. Next base: position 5,931,643 of record JAQNBH010000001.1, read on the forward strand.
AAAATTACATAAAATAAAATAAATTTAATTTTTTTAATTCCTAGTATATATACAAATTATGTAATTATTTCTTTTATTAATGACTTTCTCGATAATCAACTTGAAATTTGTCTCTCTGTGTTTGGGCTCGATGCTCTGCCTTCAGTAGCAGTTAACAACTACAGTACATAAGATCCTTCTCGCACAAGATCCTTCTCATACAAGATCCACATGGCAGTCTTGTCCACGGCATCTGTGGACGACCACCGAATCCAACTGACCTGGCACTTTTACTAGTGTAGGTTGTTTAGAAAACCAACTGTTTTGTTTGCTCAAGAGGGCTTAGGTGCAGGAGCTGCTCCCGGGTGAGATACAGCTCAAGATGGCTTAGTTGCAGGAGATGCTTGGGTAAGATATAGCTCAAGATGGTTTAGTTGCAGGAGCTGCTCCCGGGAGATACAGCTCAAGATGGCTTAGTTGCAGGAGCTGCTCCCGGGTGAGATACAGCTCAAGAGGGCTTAGTTGCAGGATCTGCTCCCGGGTGAGATACAGCTCAAGAGGGCTTAGTTGCAGGAGCTGCTCCCGGGTGAGATATAGCTCAAGATGGCTTAGTTGCAGGAGCTGCTGCCGGGTGAGATATAGCTCAAGATGTTTAGTTGCAGGAGCTGCACCCGGGTGAGATACAGCTCAAGATGGTTAGTTGCAGGAGCTGCTCCCGGGTGAGATACAGCTCAAGATGGCTTAGTTGCAGGAGCTGCTCCCGGGTGAGATACAGCTCAAGATGGCTTAGTTGCAGGAGCTGCACCCAGGTGAGATACATCTCAAGAGGGCTTAGTTGCAGGAGCTGCTCCCAGGTGAGATGTTGCAGGAGCTGCTGGGGTGAGATATAGCTCAAGATGGCTTAGTTGCAGGAGCTGCTCCCGGGTGAGATACAGCTCAAGATGGCTTAGTTGCAGGAGCTGCTCCCGGGTGAGATACAGCTCAAGAGGGCTTAGTTGCAGGAGCTGCTGCCGGGTGAGATACAGCTCAAGTTGGCTTAGTTGCAGGAGCTGCTCCCGGGTGAGATACAGCTCAAGAGGGCTTAGTTGCAGGAGCTGCTCCCGGGTGAGATACAGCTCAAGATGGCTTAGTTGCAGGAGCTGCTCCCGGGTGAGATACAGCCATGCTTATTAGTCTCAAAAAAATTCCTCGCACGTTTGGTTCCTGCCGTCAATCGCTAAATTTTTCTCACCACCGACACTCCAGCAATTCCTCTATGAAACAAGTTTGTCATGGAGACTACACATTAATGGAGACTACACATTAATGGAGACTACACATTAATGGAGACTACACATTAAGCTTAAAATGTGCAGAATTCATACACACAGCCATCGTTTTGTTATCAACTGAAATGACCCGATTTTGAATAATTCCAAGACTTCATCAGCATTTTAGTCTGAAAGGCATTTTAGTTTGAAAGGTTGTCCTCAGAGTTACCTATAGCACTCAGAGTTTCATTTAGAAAATTGTCCAAGGGGGGGGGGGCAACTGGAGGAATCTGGATTTTAAGGGGGGGGGGGGGGGAGGGGGGGGGGGGGGAGGGGGGAGAGGGGGGCATGATGGTTAAAGATGTGACAAAGTTTCACAAACACCATCTGCACTTATCAACATCAATAATGAATTTTAATAATACAATTCCAAGGGGGGACAATTCCAAGGGGGGGCAAAAAGGTTCCAAGGTGGCTGCCCTGCCCCCCCTAAATGAAACCCTGGACCACTACACAAAGGAAGGAAGTATTCTTAATGGACTCTCAGTTGATGGACTCTCAGTTGACATAACAAAATTACAATGACCTTCTTAATATCCAACTTTAATTTATACTCTCTCCACTTCCCAGGCTTGTGAGTAGAAATTCAAGTTGATTGTTGAGAAGGTCATATGATGGTTAATGTTCTTCACAGCAGAATGCTCACCAATGTCTCATTCTTTTCTGTAGGATGTGTAAAAACACTTATCATGGCAGGCTAGGAGATAACCAATCAAGATGATGTTGCTTGATAAGACTGAGATAGATAGTCCTACAATCATCCACCTCACTCTAGCAGCCAACCTTGACCCTGTGTTTCAACCACAATTATCCACCCACCGGCCCTTCTCATGTTGACAAGATCCATATAATCTTTTACACGATGTTCAGCTGTGCCATTGACTGCAGACATGGGGTGCATGATGTTGGTTGTCTCCTGAGAGCTGGCTCCCAGGCCTGAGGGCTGGAGCGAGTCAACCAGATATTCAATGCCTAGCAGATGAAGTGAAGTGCCAGGTCGCCTGAAGTGCCAGGTCGCCTGAAGTGCCAGGTCTGCTGAAGTGCCAGGTCACCTGAAGTGCCAGGTCTCCTGAAGTGCCAGGTCGCCTGAAGCGCCAGGTCGCCTGAAGCGCCAGGTCGCCTGAAGTGCCAGGTCTCCTGAAGCGCCAGGTCTCCTGAAGTGCCAGGTCACCTGAAGTGCCAGGTCACCTGAAGTGCCAGGTCTCCTGAAGTGCCAGGTCACCTGAAGTGCCAGGTCGCCTGAAGTGCCAGGTCTCCTGAAGTGCCAGGTCGCCTGAAGTGCCAGGTCGCCTGAAGCGTCAGGTCGCCTGAAGCGCCAGGTCTCCTGAAGTGCCAGGTCTCCTGAAGTGCCAGGTCTCCTGAAGTGCCAGGTCTCCTGAAGTGCCAGGTCTCCTGAAGTGCCAGGTCTCCTGAAGTGCCAGGTCTCCTGAAGTGCCAGGTCTCCTGAAGTGCCAGGTCGCCTGAAGCGCCAGGTCGCCTGAAGCGCCAGGTCGCCTGAAGCGCCAGGTCGCTTGAAGTGCCAGGTCTCCTGAAGTGCCAGGTCTCCTGAAGTGCCAGGTCGCTTGAAGTGCCAGGTCTCCTGAAGTGCCAGGTCTCTTGAAGTGCCAGGTCTCCTGAAGTGCCAGGTCGCCTGAAGTGCCAGGTCCCTGAAGTGCCAGGTCGCCTGTGCCAGGTCGCCTGAAGTGCCAGGTCGCCTGAAGTGCCAGGTCGCCTGAACTCCAGGTAAGTCTTGGGACTAAATAAGTCTTGGAATTTTTTTTTGAGAGTGCAGGTTTCCTTCTGGTCCAAAAGGTCAAGAACAACTAGCTTCCCTGTGAGATATCACTAGTGATGTCGAAGGATGGAGGCTCTGACAGTACCGGTTTCTTGTTCATTAGTGGACATGGTAGTGGCACTGTTCTGCGACAGCGCGAGGGCGAGGTTCTCGTGGTGAGCAGCTGCTGAGAGGCGGGGAGCAACGTGAGTGGAACTGCCTCGGGATACTTGCCCTGCATGTTGCAAGTTGCTGGTCATACTAACTAACTTTCCAATCCAGCAGGCCAGTATCCTGGCGATGGCCACGACTCGAACAAGATTACTAATTGTGCTGTAATGCGTTTTGTAATCCTGTTGTGTCTTGTCTACTTTGGTGGCTTCCCATTGTGGGTTGCTATGGCAACATGTCCGGTACAGAATTGCCATCTCTTACTTTTCATAGTGTAGGGATAACAAACATTCTGGATCTGTTAATTTCACATCGACCACCCAAAAAATCATCCTGTGAAGGATGTCCACATACACACCAGGTCCCCTCTGTCAGAGTATCCGCAGAAGACCAAGTGACTAGGGATATCCACAGAACATCTGCGAATGTCCACATTCATGTGTCTCCATGCCTCCTCTGTCAGAGTATCCGTGGAGACCAAGTTACTAGGATATCCATGGTTCATCCTCGGATATGGCCACAAGTTACATGTGCATGTGGGCTCGCTTATTAGCAGTATCAGTATTGACATCTTACATGTGCATGCAGGCTAACTTATTAGCAGTATCAGTATTGACATCTTACATGTACATGCAGGCTAACTTATTAGCAGTATCAGAGTTGACATCTTACATGTACATGCAGGCTAACTTATTAGCAGTATCAGTGTTGACATCTTACATGTACATGCAGGCTAACTTATTAGCAGTATCAGTATTGACATCTTACATGTACATGCAGGCTCGCTTATTAGCAGTATCAGTATTGACATCTTACATGTGCATGCAGGCTAACTTATTAGCAGTATCAGTATTGACATCTTGCATATGCATGCAGGCTAACTTATTAGCAGTATCAGAGTTGACATCTTACATGTACATGCAGGCTAACTTATTAGCAGTATCAGTATTGACATCTTACATGTACATGCAGGCTAACTTATTAGCAGTATCAGTATTGACATCTTACATGTACATGCAGGCTAACTTATTAGCAGTATCAGTATTGACATCTTACATGTACATGCAGGCTAACTTATTAGCAGTATCAGTATTGACATCTTACATGTACATGCAGGCTAGCTTATTAGCAGTATCATTATTGACATCTTACATGTACATGCAGGCTAACTTATTAGCAGTATCATTATTGACATCTTACATGTACATGCAGGCTAACTTATTAGCAGTATCAGTATTGACATCTTACATGTACATGCAGGCTAACTTATTAGCAGTATCAGTATTGACATCTTACATGTGCATGCAGGCTAACTTATTAGCAGTATCAGTATTGACATCTTACATGTGCATGCAGGCTAACTTATTAGCAGTATCAGTATTTATATCTTACATGTGCATGCAGGCTAACTTATTAGCAGTATCAGTATTGACATCTTACATGTACATGCAGGCTAACTTATTAGCAGTATCAGTATTGACATCTTACATGTGCATGCAGGCTAACTTATTAGCAGTATCAGTATTTATATCTTACATGTGCATGCAGGCTAACTTATTAGCAGTATCAGAGTTGACATCTTACATGTACATGCAGGCTAACTTATTAGCAGTATCAGTATTGACATCTTACATGTGCATGCAGGCTAACTTATTAGCAGTATCAGTATTGACATCTTGCATGTGCATGCAGGCTAACTTATTAGCAGTATCAGTATTGACATCTTACATGTACATGCAGGCTAACTTATTAGCAGTATCAGTATTGACATCTTACATGTACATGCAGGCTAACTTATTAGCAGTATCAGTATTGACATCTTACATGTACATGCAGGCTAACTTATTAGCAGTATCAGTATTGACATCTTACATGTACATGCAGGCTAACTTATTAGCAGTATCAGTATTGACATCTTACATGTGCATGCAGGCTAACTTATTAGCAGTATCAGTATTTATATCTTACATGTGCATGCAGGCTAACTTATTAGCAGTATCAGTATTGACATCTTACATGTACATGCAGGCTAACTTATTAGCAGTATCAGTATTGACATCTTACATGTGCATGCAGGCTAACTTATTAGCAGTATCAGTATTTATATCTTACATGTGCATGCAGGCTAACTTATTAGCAGTATCAGAGTTGACATCTTACATGTACATGCAGGCTAACTTATTAGCAGTATCAGTATTGACATCTTACATGTGCATGCAGGCTAACTTATTAGCAGTATCAGTATTGACATCTTGCATGTGCATGCAGGCTAACTTATTAGCAGTATCAGTATTGACATCTTACATGTACATGCAGGCTAACTTATTAGCAGTATCAGTATTGACATCTTACATGTACATGCAGGCTAACTTATTAGCAGTATCAGTATTGACATCTTACATGTACATGCAGGCTAACTTATTAGCAGTATCAGTATTGACATCCACAAAAAAATTGGCTCTATGGTGTGCTTGATCGAGGATAATCTGTGAGTTATATTCAGGTGTGGAGAAGGGCAGTGAAGTACAAGGTCATAATTTCAGGGTTGGCCCTTCTCCTCCGGATCTTTTTCGTTGGTGGACTGTCCAGGTCTTCCCAAGTCTTTGATTTCTTAGCTCTTGACTCGATGCAGCAATCACTTGTAATGGCGTAGTGGAGTAGAGTGTTCGATGCCAGCCTGAGGAGAACCAGTCGAGAGTTTTTTCTTGTCTTTCTTCTTGCTTACTAGTAATGAATGTAAGGGATTGAGCGGTGTGCGAAGGAGATGTGGAGGGGTTAAAAGAATTAATTTTTTTGTTTGTTGAAATCCTAGTGTTGCTATGTAGATTGCCTTACTCTAGCCATACTCCTGCTCAGTGGGAAGGCATGTATGGTAACTTATGGAGGAGGCAAGAGTGGTAGTGTCACAAGCTTCTCAGAGAGTTTGTTGGACAGCTCCGATATGCAAGGATGTTTCTAACATGCAATTATCTACTGTGTTGGCTGTAACTCAAGTAGCACACCAATCTCAAATATAGCCATTGTGACTGATGTATTGCAACTAATGCTCGGGCAGGACTCGACTCGAGTCTTCATGTGTGTGGTAGCCAGCTCATTGTGACTGATGTATTGCAACTAATGCTCGGGTAGGACTCAAGTCTTCAGGTGTGTGGTAGCCAGCTCATTGTGACTGATGTATTGCAACTAATGCTAGGGCAGGACTCAAGTTTTCATGTGTGTGGTAGCCAGCTCATTGTGACTGATGTATTGCAACTAATGCTCGGGCAGGACTCGAGTCTTCATGTGTGTGGTAGCCAGCTCATTGTGACTACAATGCCAGTGCATGCATCATACAGCCCCAATCCTATTAGGAACAGCTCCAGTTATAATACCTCTGTCAATCTAATCTTCTCTACTTCCACTTCACCCCCGTACCGATTCCTCAGGGCTTAGCCATCCTTACCTTCTCATTGGTTGCCGGGTTCTCTGTGAATGCCCATGTTCGCTGCAACAACAAACAGACCAGCGATGTTGTCACCTTCAACTTCAAGTATCCCTTCTCCGAGTACGCCGTGGTCAATGGTTCGACCGAAACTATGCCCGAAACCTTCGAATACCGCCATGCTCGCAGTGGGGCCGAGTGGCTGGTGACATGGGGCGTGCTCACCATGTTCTATTGTGTGATTGCTCTTGTGGTCTACGTGGTCTTCACCGCCAACGAGAGGCTTGAGCGAGTGGTGGACTGCTTGGTCTACCTGGTAAGTAGCACTGTTTTATATTATGATAGTACTTGATCACTGTTCTGGGTCTCATGGGGGAATCCCCCTTTTTCCCTCCCTCCCCCCAGGCATGACCAAGTAATCAATTATTACTTAGAATGTAATAGTAACCTTCTCAATAATCGTAATTAATAGGTATATAGGTGTCTTTCTTCCGAGTTCTTCCTGTTTCCTCTTCTCCTATTTGCTTGTACTTTGTTTAAAAAAGGGGAGGGGAGCGGAGGAGGGGGAGGGGAGGAGGAGGTGAGTGGAGGAGGAGGGGAGCGGAGAAGGTGAGTGGAGGAGGAGGAGGGGGGGGGGGGGGGGGGGAGAGTGGAGTGTTATATACTGCTAGGGTGTTGCTTTTGTAAAGATGGTTAGACTAAAAATGTAATTTATGCCAAAACTTGCTCTTCCCCAGCAAAGACTGCCTCGTATTGTACTCCAGCAGAGGTCGTGTTATTATTTATTTTTTCATTTTTCTTTTTAAGCTTTCCATAAATATTAACTTTGTTTGAGGGTGTAGAGAGAACTGGGTCACGTGTCTGAAATATGTGTGGGTCGTCCCGTCCTAAATATGGTACGCTGGGCCTCACTACTCAATGATCTTGTCTCTCTCATCTCCCCTCAGCCAATCAGTCCTATATACCTACGCAAGGATGTGCCATCTGTTCTAAATATAAACACCTCACCAGTTTTTAAGTATGAATTGATCACTCAATGAACTCTCAGTTGACAACGAAATTACATGACCTCAATAGTCTACTTGAATTTTACTCTCTCTGAGAGTCCATTGAGAAAGTAAAAATTCAAGTTGATTATTGGGGTCATTTTAATGGACCTGTCCTAAGTATGAAGGGATAATTGTCCTAATTAAGAAGGGATATATACACCTCATCCGTCCTAATGGGTTATTCATTATCGTGTGCTTGTGAGGAATGGAAATGGTCTTCGTATCCATTTCCCACACATTTATGAGAGCTCCTGTGGACTGCTCGTGTTCAGCAATGGCAGAGAGAACTGGCTTCCTTCGAGAATGAGACAGATGATGCAGATTCTGAGTGAACCAAACATGTCTAGTGTGGGCAGCACCACCTTTCCTGGGACCTGCCGGGTTCCCAGCACACTTGGGTCCATCTTGAGATCCTGGAATTATGCTGGGACTGTTCTAGGGCTAGAGCTAGGGCATGAGCTAGGTGTATTCTAGGGCATGAGCTAGGTGTATTCTAGTGCATTCATGAGCTAGGTGTATTCTAGTGCATTCATGAGCTAGGTGTATTCTAGGGCATGAGCAAGGTGTATTCTAGGGCATGAGCTAGGTGTATTCTAGGGCATGAGCTAGGTGTATTCTAGGGCATGAGCTAGGCGTATTCTAGGGCATGAGCTAGGTGTATTCTAGGGCATGAGCTAGGTGTATTCTAGGGCATGAGCTAGGTGTATTCTAGGGCATGAGCTAGGTGTATTCTAGGGCATGGGCTAGGTGCATTCTAGGGCATGAGCTAGGTGTATTCTAGGGCATGAGCTAGGTGTATTCTAGGGCATGAGCTAGGTGTATTCTAGGGCATGAGCTAGGCGTATTCTAGGGCATGAGCTAGGTGTATTCTAGGGCATGAGCTAGGTGTATTCTAGGGCATGAGCTAGGTGTATTCTAGGGCATGGGCTAGGTGCATTCTAGGGCATGAGCTAGGTGTATTCTAGGGCATGAGCTAGGTGTATTCTAGGGCATGAGCTAGGTGTATTCTAGGGCATGAGCTAGGTGTATTCTAGGGCATGAGCTAGGTGTATTCTAGGGCATGAGCAAGGTGCATTCTAGGGCATGAGCTAGGTGTATTCTAGGGCATGAGCTAGGTGTATTCTAGGGCATGAGCTAGGTGTATTCTAGGGCATGAGCTAGGTGTATTCTAGGGCATGAGCTAGGTGTATTCTAGGGCATGAGCTAGGTGTATTCTAGGGCATGAGCTAGGTGTATTCTAGGGCATGAGCTAGGTGTATTCTAGGGCATGAGCTAGGTGTATTCTAGGGCATGAGCTAGGTGTATTCTAGGGCATGAGCTAGGTGTATTCTAGGGCATGAGCTAGGTGTATTCTAGGGCATGAGCTAGGTGTATTCTAGGGCATGAGCTAGGTGTATTCTAGGGCATGAGCTAGGTGTATTCTAGGGCATGAGCTAGGTGTATTCTAGGGCATGAGCTAGGTGTATTCTAGGGCATGAGCTAGGTGCATTCTAGGGCATGAGCTAGGTGTATTCTAGGGCATGAGCTAGGTGTATTCTAGGGCATGAGCTAGGTGTATTCTAGGGCATGAGCTAGGTGTATTCTAGGGCATGAGCTAGGTGTATTCTAGGGCATGAGCTAGGCGTATTCTAGGGCATGAGCTAGGCGTATTCTAGGGCATGAGCTAGGTGTATTCTAGGGCATGAGCTAGGTGCATTCTAGGGCATGAGCTAGGTGTATTCTAGGGCATGAGCAAGGTGTATTCTAGGGCATGAGCTAGGTGTATTCTAGGGCATGAGCTAGGTGTATTCTAGGGCATGAGCTAGGTGTATTCTAGGGCATGAGCTAGGTGTATTCTAGGGCATGAGCTAGGTGTATTCTAGGGCATGAGCTAGGTGTATTCTAGGGCATGAGCTAGGTGTATTCTAGGGCATGAGCTAGGTGTATTCTAGGGCATGAGCTAGGTGTATTCTAGGGCATGAGCTAGGTGTATTCTAGGGCATGAGCTAGGTGTATTCTAGGGCATGAGCTAGGTGTATTCTAGGGCATGAGCTAGGTGTATTCTAGGGCATGGGCTAGGTGCATTCTAGGGCATGAGCTAGGTGTATTCTAGGGCATGAGCAAGGTGCATTCTAGGGCATGAGCTAGGTGTATTCTAGGGCATGAGCAAGGTGTATTCTAGGGCATGAGCTAGGTGTATTCTAGGGCATGAGCTAGGTGTATTCTAGGGCATGAGCTAGGTGTATTCTAGGGCATGAGCTAGGTGTATTCTAGGGCATGAGCTAGGTGTATTCTAGGGCATGAGCTAGGTGTATTCTAGGGCATGAGCTAGGTGTATTCTAGGGCATGAGCTAGGTGTATTCTAGGGCATGAGCTAGGTGTATTCTAGGGCATGAGCTAGGTGTATTCTAGGGCATGAGCTAGGTGTATTCTAGGGCATGAGCTAGGTGTATTCTAGGGCATGAGCTAGGTGTATTCTAGGGCATGAGCTAGGTGTATTCTAGGGCATGAGCTAGGTGTATTCTAGGGCATGAGCTAGGTGTATTCTAGGGCATGAGCTAGGTGTATTCTAGGGCATGAGCTAGGTGTATTCTAGGGCATGAGCTAGGTGTATTCTAGGGCATGAGCTAGGTGTATTCTAGGGCATGAGCTAGGTGTATTCTAGGGCATGAGCTAGGTGTATTCTAGGGCATGAGCTAGGTGTATTCTAGGGCATGAGCTAGGTGTATTCTAGGGCATGAGCTAGGTGTATTCTAGGGCATGAGCTAGGTGTATTCTAGGGCATGAGCTAGGTGTATTCTAGGGCATGAGCTAGGTGTATTCTAGGGCATGAGCTAGGTGTATTCTAGGGCATGAGCTAGGTGTATTCTAGGGCATGAGCTAGGTGTATTCTAGGGCATGAGCTAGGTGTATTCTAGGGCATGAGCTAGGTGTATTCTAGGGCATGAGCTAGGTGTATTCTAGGGCATGAGCTAGGTGTATTCTAGGGCATGAGCTAGGTGTATTCTAGGGCATGAGCTAGGTGTATTCTAGGGCATGAGCTAGGTGTATTCTAGGGCATGAGCTAGGTGTATTCTAGGGCATGAGCTAGGTGTATTCTAGGGCATGAGCTAGGTGTATTCTAGGGCATGAGCTAGGTGTATTCTAGGGCATGAGCTAGGTGTATTCTAGGGCATGAGCTAGGTGTATTCTAGGGCATGAGCTAGGTGTATTCTAGGGCATGAGCTAGGTGTATTCTAGGGCATGAGCTAGGTGTATTCTAGGGCATGAGCTAGGTGTATTCTAGGGCATGAGCTAGGTGTATTCTAGGGCATGAGCTAGGTGTATTCTAGGGCATGAGCTAGGTGTATTCTAGGGCATGAGCTAGGTGTATTCTAGGGCATGAGCTAGGTGTATTCTAGGGCATGAGCTAGGTGTATTCTAGGGCATGAGCTAGGTGTATTCTAGGGCATGAGCTAGGTGTATTCTAGGGCATGAGCTAGGTGTATTCTAGGGCATGAGCTAGGTGTATTCTAGGGCATGAGCTAGGTGTATTCTAGGGCATGAGCTAGGTGTATTCTAGGGCATGAGCTAGGTGTATTCTAGGGCATGAGCTAGGTGTATTCTAGGGCATGAGCTAGGTGTATTCTAGGGCATGAGCTAGGTGTATTCTAGGGCATGAGCTAGGTGTATTCTAGGGCATGAGCTAGGTGTATTCTAGGGCATGAGCTAGGTGTATTCTAGGGCATGAGCTAGGTGTATTCTAGGGCATGAGCTAGGTGTATTCTAGGGCATGAGCTAGGTGTATTCTAGGGCATGAGCTAGGTGTATTCTAGGGCATGAGCTAGGTGTATTCTAGGGCATGGGCTAGGTGTATTCTAGGGCATGAGCTAGGTGTATTCTAGGGCATGAGCTAGGTGTATTCTAGGGCATGGGCTAGGTGTATTCTAGGGCATGAGCTAGGTGTATTCTAGGGCATGAGCTAGGTGTATTCTAGGGCATGGGCTAGGTGTATTCTAGGGCATGAGCTAGGTGTATTCTAGGGCATGAGCTAGGTGTATTCTAGGGCATGGGCTAGGTGTATTCTAGGGCATGAGCTAGGTGTATTCTAGGGCATGAGCTAGGTGTATTCTAGGGCATGAGCTAGGTGTATTCTAGGGCATGAGCTAGGTGTATTCTAGGGCATGGGCTAGGTGTATTCTAGGGCATGAGCTAGGTGTATTCTAGGGCATGAGCTAGGTGTATTCTAGGGCATGGGCTAGGTGTATTCTAGGGCATGAGCTAGGTGTATTCTAGGGCATGAGCTAGGTGTATTCTCGGGCATGAGCTAGGTGTATTCTAGGGCATGAGCTAGGTGTATTCTAGGGCATGGGCTAGGTGTATTCTAGGGCATGAGCTAGGTGTATTCTCGGGCATGAGCTAGGTGTATTCTAGGGCATGAGCTAGGTGTATTCTAGGGCATGAGCTAGGTGTATTCTCGGGCATGAGCTAGGTGTATTCTAGGGCATGAGCTAGGTGTATTCTAGGGCATGAGCTAGGTGTATTCTAGGGCATGAGCTAGGTGTATTCTAGGGCATGAGCTAGGTGTATTCTAGGGCATGAGCTAGGTGTATTCTAGGGCATGAGCTAGGTGTATTCTAGGGCATGAGCTAGGTGTATTCTAGGGCATGAGCTAGGTGTATTCTAGGGCATGAGCTAGGTGTATTCTAGGGCATGAGCTAGGTGTATTCTAGGGCATGAGCTAGGTGTATTCTAGGGCATGAGCTAGGTGTATTCTAGGGCATGAGCTAGGTGTATTCTAGGGCATGAGCTAGGTGTATTCTAGGGCATGAGCTAGGTGTATTCTAGGGCATGAGCTAGGTGTATTCTAGGGCATGAGCTAGGTGTATTCTAGGGCATGAGCTAGGTGTATTCTAGGGCATGAGCTAGGTGTATTCTAGGGCATGAGCTAGGTGTATTCTAGGGCATGAGCTAGGTGTATTCTAGGGCATGAGCTAGGTGTATTCTAGGGCATGAGCTAGGTGTATTCTAGGGCATGAGCTAGGTGTATTCTAGGGCATGAGCTAGGTGTATTCTAGGGCATGAGCTAGGTGTATTCTAGGGCATGAGCTAGGTGTATTCTAGGGCATGAGCTAGGTGTATTCTAGGGCATGAGCTAGGTGTATTCTAGGGCATGAGCTAGGTGTATTCTAGGGCATGAGCTAGGTGTATTCTAGGGCATGAGCTAGGTGTATTCTAGGGCATGAGCTAGGTGTATTCTAGGGCATGAGCTAGGTGTATTCTAGGGCATGAGCTAGGTGTATTCTAGGGCATGAGCTAGGTGTATTCTAGGGCATGAGCTAGGTGTATTCTAGGGCATGAGCTAGGTGTATTCTAGGGCATGAGCTAGGTGTATTCTAGGGCATGGGCTAGAGCTAGAGCAAAGGTACTCTAAGGCCAGGTTAGAGGCAAGGCTGGGGGGGATGGTAGACTAGTGCCAGGTCCTGGGATATTCAGGGCTACATGGATACATAAATTCAGGATGAAGACTACCATTAATTTTATTCCAGGAGCAAGGCTTGGGATGCAATTCCAGGGCTACCATGTATAAGACTAGTAGATATATACAAACAGTAATAAGGCTAAACTGTAGCTGTGGATGGTCCAGGCTAGCAGGTATGGGACTAGCAGGTATGGGACTAGCAGGTATGGGACTAGCAGGTATGGGACTAGCAGGTATGGGACTAGCAGGTATAGGACTAGCAGGTATGGGACTAGCAGGTATGGGACTAGCAGGTATAGGACTAGCAGGTATGGGACTAGCAGGTATGGGACTAGCAGGTATGGGACTAGCAGGTATGGGACTAGCAGGTATGGGGCTAGCAGGTATGGGACTAGCATGTATGGGACTAGCAGGTATGGGACTAGCAGGTATGGGACTAGCAGGTATGGGACTAGCAGGTATGGGACTAGCAGGTATGGGACTAGCAGGTATGGGACTAGCAGGTATGGGACTAGCAGGTATGGGACTAGCAGGTATGGGACTAGCTGGTATGGGACTAGCAGGTATAGGACTAGCAGTATAGGACTAGCAGGTATGGGACTAGCAGGTATGGGACTAGCAGGTATAGGACTAGCAGGTATAGGACTAGCTGGTATGGGACTAGCAGGTATGGGACTAGCAGGTATGGGACTAGCAGGTATGGGACTAGCAGGTATGGGACTAGCTGGTATGGGACTAGCTGGTATGGGACTAGCTGGTATGGGACTAGCTGGTATAGGACTAGCTTCAATGGACCATGTTGTGATTATATGTGGGTTATAATTATATGCAGTTTAAAATGATGGTTAAATTATATGCGGGCTATAATTATATGCGGGCTATAATTATATGCGGGCTATAATTATATGTGGGCTATAATTATATGCAGTTTAAAATGATGGTTAAATTATATGCGGGCTATAATTATATGCGGGCTATAATTATATGTGGGCTATAATTATATGCAGTTTAAAATGATGTTACTTAAATCGAAAGTAGACAAAAATTAACTTTGAACTATAATAGTACAGTTCACTGATTAGCCTTCAATTTCAAAGGGACATTGGGTGTGATGGTGGTCTGGGCAATCTTCCAGAATCTGACTTTCTGCAGGGTTGGGGTTGGGGGGGGGGGGGGGTGTTCAGGCAATTTCCCAGCCAAAAAACATGCCAGCCGAGGGTGTGTTAGCACATGTGTGGATCAAAGGAATCTGATAAGCAAGTGTCTACTGTACTTCAGTGTACTTCTGGTACAGATTTGCAGTGTAGGTGTGGGTGGGTGTTACTAGTACATGTAATAGCACTCATTACCAGGCTAGATGTACAAGTGATTTTTGTTAAACTGTGATTGATTGTGTCTGGTTGAGCATAATAGGCAAATGCAGCCTATAGCCTACCTACACTGGCCCTACAGTATTTAATTGATGTCTAGGAAGCTGTGATGAGAGAGAATGATACAGGTTGTTGAGGGTCAGGTTTAAGGAAGATTCTACTTTGATATATTATATATTTAAATGACTGGATGGCTGAAGCACCCAAAGAAGAAGATGCTCATTTCTCAGCTGAAACTCATTGCAACAGCTTATTAGCTGATGGTTGGGCCAATACTAGCTCCGAAAATATTTCCAGTATGCCTTGAGTCCTTCTCTAAGGTGGAAAGCTGGCAGCCATAGGGGTAAAAACCTTAAAAATAGTGAAGAGATTTTCATCTGTAGCAATTTCCCATGTCCCATAACTGGCACACAACAGATGCATCTATAGCAATCTCCCATGTTCCATAACTGGCACACAGCAGGTGCATCTATAGCAATCTCCCATGTCCCATAACTGGCACACAACAGATGCATCTATAGCAATCTCCCATGTCCCATAACTGGCACACAACAGATGCATCTATAGCAATCTCCCATGTCCCATAACTGGCACACAACAGATGCATCTGTAGCAATCTCTCATGTTCTCAATACAATTGATCAAGTTACTAAACCCACCCACATTCTTTTGCCCCCCTTTTTAAAATGGCAGACGCCCCTCCCCCCCCCAACCACGACCACATAAAGAGAGAAGGAACAAATCTGCTAAAATTTGCATTGGTAGCTTTTTAGTTGTGGTGACTGCTAACAGCACCCAGAAGACTCCCAGCACACCTTGAATCCTTTACTAAGGTTGTGCTGTAACCTAGCAACTCAGAACTGCAAGAAGTGTGGAAAATACCATCTTCAACATCTACCTGCATCTCTCTTTCTAGTTATCCTCACTTAAAATATGAACTCTAGTACCAGAAGACTCCCCTAAAATCTTCCACTGCACGCCTACGACTCATCAGTTACTTGATTGTGGTAAAAAGGTGTGGGTGGTGGTGGTTGTCGATGATGTAATCAAGCTAACTTATGCCCTAAAAAAACAGAATTGCGTAAAGGTCGTCATTCACTTGCCTTGGGCTATGCCGTGCAGGTGAATCTGAACTGAGCAGTCAGTAGATTTACTGGTAACAAAAAGTTGAGCAACTATGCAACAATATAATGGAACAGGCTCTGCTGTGTTGGGTTAGTTGTGGAGTGGGCAACTCTTGCCAAGTCCTTGAAGGAGGCTATAGCTGATCTCTGGCTGACTCTAATAACAAACAAGGCGTGACGTGTGCTGACTCTAATAACAAACAAGGCGTGACGTGTGCTGACTCTAATAACAAACAAGGCATGACTTGTGCGCAGCACTTTAGAGAGCGTCCTGCAGTTCTGCCATTCTCTCAGCTGTCGTATGTATCTGCACACATCATCACAAGCAGAATCATTCATTATTAGCTTGTAGTGTCTTCTCTTATCCTTCATCTCTGCTGTTTGGTTTGCCGCAGTTCCCGCAGTGTTGAACTGTAAAGCAACGACAACAACAACAACAATTATGTTTAAACTGTGGTGTGTGTTGACGATCCTTTACCATTTACATTATATTTCAAATGGTAAAGTGTCATCACCCGTTTACATGGACACCGTCCGTTTCCCTTCCAGTTGATCCAAGAAGGTTGTTTGCTTTCATTTCCTCCTTGTGTCCTCCTCCTTGTGTTTGTTTGATGTGGTCAAGTTCTCTGCCCAGTGTTTCTATATGAGCCATAGCCCTCCCTCCCTCCATTTTTTATTTTGTAGGTTTGTAGGTTAATAGGACTATGAAAATTTATCAGCAACAAAGAATGTCATTGTTTTAAAAGCGACGGTTGTGGTCAGAAGTGTTGGCATAGTGAGGGATGGTTGTGGTCACAAGTGTGATTTCTCGTCTGCTAGCTTCAATTCTTTCCGATAACCCCCCGTAGGCACCCTTACCTGCAGGCTTGCTTTGCTTGGCGTACTTTAGTCAAGACATTCTGCTTCAGAATAAATGAATGCTATGGGAAAGTGGACTTCCATCATGTCGTGCACGCATCATGCCTATGTGGTGGGTGTGGTGGTTTTAGTGTTGTACAACCAATTCGTTAAATTTAATGGTTATATGATATATAATGTGTGTGTGTGTGTGTGTGTGTGTGCTTGGGAGGGAGATAATTGACGTTAATAGCTTCATAATTGATTTTCTGGTATCCTGTCTCCTGCTGACTGGTTGTTGACTTTGTATTCATCCCTGACTGTCTCTCTGTGTCTGTCTCTCTGTCTGTCTGCAGGACCTTGGCTTCCACATATTATGGGTCTTGTGCTTCTTCATCGCATGCGTGGAATGGACCATAGCCTTCAGAGGGATGAGGAACTTCATCATAAATGACATCCTGTCCACTGACAAAGTCCTTAGCTCTTGTGGCTCTGATAGTGTCCCAATCACCTTTCAGGATTCCTACTCTCAGGCCGCCATAGGCTCAGTAAGTACATGTCTGCAGGACTTGCTTTATAAATGGACTCTGCAGTAGTTTGAGTATTACTACATGTATGTTGGGTGTCGAGCGAAGGCCTGTAGCCATGTATGGGTGGAAGATATTAGTAGAGAATAGTTGCTTAGTTCTGTGTGAGTTGATAGAGCAGCACTCTCATGTTGTCCTTGCCCTAGAGTTGCTCTCCTCTGTTCCTCTCATGTTGTCCTTGCCCTAGAGTTGCTCTCCTCTGTTCCTCTCATGTTGTCCTTGCCCTAGAGTTGCTCTCCTCTGTTCCTCTCATGTTGTCCTTGCCCTAGAGTTGCTCTCCTCTGTTCCTCTAGTGTTGTCCTTGCCCTAGAGTTGCTCTCCTCTGTTCCTCTCGTGTTGTCCTTGCCCTAGAGTTGCTCTCCTCTGTTCCTCTCATGTTGTCCTTGCCCTAGAGTTGCTCTCCTCTGTTCCTCTCATGTTGTCCTTGCCCTAGAGTTGCTCTCCTCTGTTCCTCTAGTGTTGTCCTTGCCCTAGAGTTGCTCTCCTCTGTTCCTCTCGTGTTGTTCTTGCCCTAGAGTTGCTCTCCTCTGTTCCTCTCATGTTGTCCTTGCCCTAGAGTTGCTCTCCTCTGTTCCTCTCATGTTGTCCTTGCCCTAGAGTTGCTCTCCTCTGTTCCTCTCATGTTGTCCTTGCCCTAGAGTTGCTCTCCTCTGTTCCTCTCGTGTTGTCCTTGCCCTAGAGTTGCTCTCCTCTGTTCCTCTCGTGTTGTCCTTGCCCTAGAGTTGCTCTCCTCTGTTCCTCTCATGTTGTCCTTGCCAAAGAGTTGCAGGCTTCACTCTATACATCTTATTTCTTTAGTTGTCCTAGTTCCTCACTTTCTTCTGCACGCTTTGCTCTTCCTCGGTCATTTCTTGCTCCATTTTCATCTGTTTGTTGTACTTAGTAGCTTGTTACACTGAACCGTCCCTTAGCAATTAAGCACATGTGCAGAATTATGATCTTTCCACATACGGAGACCGCTGGTTGCTCAGTACAAGGGGGGAGTCCCCCTCTGGAGGCCAGAGTGAGGAGCCCCCCCTGGAGTGAGGAGCCCCCCTCTGGTCCGGAGTGAGGAGCCCCCTCTGGGTCGGAGTGAGGAGCACCCCTCTGGGCTGTAGTGAGGAGCCCCCCTCTGGTCCGGAGTGAGGAGCCCCCCTCTGGGTCGGAGTGAGGAGCCCCCCTCTGGGCTGTAGTGAGGAGCCCCCCTGTGGAGGCTGGAGTGAGGAGCCCCCCTCCGGAGGCTGGAGTGAGGAGCCCCCCTCTGGAGGCTGGAGTGAGGAGCCCCCCTCTGGAGGCTGGAGTGAGTGGCCCCCTCTGGGCCGGAGTGAGAAGCCCCCCTCTGGAGGCTGGAATGAGGAGCCCCCCTCTAGGGGTTTATACAGGTACCGCTTTACTCAACAAAGTCTTCGTTGCAGGAATAGCATAAAATATTTCATGGCACTCTATATTTGTAGGACTCGTAATCTACTTATCATTTGTGTACTGACGTGAGACTCCCCATGAGACAATATGCACTGACTTCTGAAGCGAAACCTGCTGAATAGCTATGGATGAGATTACTAGGCCATTCTTGATAAAGGCTATCATGTTTATAGGTCTACCGTAAAAGCTCAATTATGCATCGTTCTAATTATGCAGCATTCTAATTATGCGCCATTTCTTTCTCTCAGTTTCTAATGATACGTCGTTCTGATTATGCATCATTCTAATTGTGCATCATTTCTTTCTCTAAGTTTCTAATGATGCGTCATGGATGATGCCTATAGTTTATATTTTTGCGTTGTCTTTTGTCTCGTACCTTTTCACTCTAACCACGCGATCAAATATATGGCTCTTGCTGCAGGAGCTTCATTATTTTACTCTGAGGTTAGAGGCAACCACATATATGGACTTCAAGAATCGGTGAAGTAGCTACAAGGGCTTCAGAATGCAGAATCCTCATGACTCGACTCTAGCTAGATTCTGTACTGCAATGTTTGTACCACCACTCCTGTTAGCTTGATCAACAGAGAAGCTTGCAGCTCAGCTCTGCTACTGCACCAGAGGACTTGCATTGGGAAAAACTGAAATCATTTCTAGACTCATCTAGATTTACTTAATGCATGAAGCGACAGAACATATTCTAAATGGTTATAATTATCTATTGTTAGGGGTCACAGCAGATTAATTTTTCCATGGCATATTATTAGAACAACTTTTACGGTATATGGAAACCAGGAGGCATTATGAAAGAGAGTCTTTAACTAAGAGATTTCTAGCTGGAACTAGCAGTGAAAATGGATGGCATCCATATTGGACACGTTCCTAGGAAACGAACAAAGCTGTGTTCACTTCTCTCACACCTCAAATATCTAATCTAGAGGAGAGAGATTTCCAGAAGCCAGCTCTCTTCTATTCTCCAGCCCTTCTAGAAGCCAGCTCTCTTCTATTCTCCAGCACTTCTAGAAGCCAGCTCTCTTCTATTCTCCAGCACTTCTAGAAGTCAGCTCTCTTCTATTCTCCAGCACTTCTAGAAGCCAGCTCTCTTCTATTCTCCAGCACTTCTAGAAGTCAGCTCTCTTCTATTCTCCAGCACTTCTAGAAGCCAGCTCTCTTCTATTCTCCAGCACTTCCAGAAGCCAGCTCTCTTCTATTCTCCAGCACTTCTAGAAGCCAGCTCTCTTCTATTCTCCAGCACTTCCAGAAGCCAGCTCTCTTCTATTCTCCAGCATTTCTAGAAGCCAGCTCTCTTCTATTCTCCAGCACTTCTAGAAGCCAGCTCTCTTCTATTCTCCAGCACTTCTAGAAGCCAGCTCTCTTCTATTCTCCAGCACTTCTAGAAGTCAGCTCTCTTCTATTCTCCAGCACTTCTAGAAGCCAGCTCTCTTCTATTCTCCAGCCCTTCTAGAAGCCAGCTCTCTTCTATTCTCCAGCCCTTCTAGAAGCCAGCTCTCTTCTATTCTCCAGCACTTCTAGAAGCCAGCTTTCTTCTATTCTCCAGCCCTTCTAGAAGCCAGCTCTCTTCTATTCTCCAGCACTTCTAGAAGCCAGCTCTCTTCTTTTCTCCAGCACTTCTAGAAGCCAGCTCTCTTCTATTCTCCAGCACTTCTAGAAGCCAGTTCTCTTCTATTCTCCAGCACTTCTAGAAGTCAGTTCTCTTCTATTCTCCAGCACTTCTAGAAGCCAGCTCTCTTCTATTCTCCAGCACTTCTAGAAGTCAGTTCTCTTCTATTCTCCAGCACTTCTAGAAGCCAGCTCTCTTCTATTCTCCAGCCCTTCTAGAAGCCAGCTCTCTTCTATTCTCCAGCCCTTCTAGAAGCCAGCTCTCTTCTATTCTCCAGCACTTCTAGAAGCCAGCTCTCTTCTATTCTCCAGCCCTTCTAGAAGCCAGCTCTCTTCTATTCTCCAGCACTTCCAGAAGCCAGCTCTCTTCTATTCTCCAGCACTTTCAGAAGCCAGCTCTCTTCTATTCTCCAGCACTTCTAGAAGCCAGCTCTCTTCTATTCTCCAGCACTTCCAGAAGCCAGCTCTCTTCTATTCTCCAGCATTTCTAGAAGCCAGCTCTCTTCTATTCTCCAGCACTTCTAGAAGCCAGCTCTCTTCTATTCTCCAGCACTTCTAGAAGCCAGCTCTCTTCTATTCTCCAGCACTTCTAGAAGTCAGCTCTCTTCTATTCTCCAGCACTTCTAGAAGCCAGCTCTCTTCTATTCTCCAGCCCTTCTAGAAGCCAGCTCTCTTCTATTCTCCAGCCCTTCTAGAAGCCAGCTCTCTTCTATTCTCCAGCACTTCTAGAAGCCAGCTTTCTTCTATTCTCCAGCCCTTCTAGAAGCCAGCTCTCTTCTATTCTCCAGCACTTCTAGAAGCCAGCTCTCTTCTTTTCTCCAGCACTTCTAGAAGCCAGCTCTCTTCTATTCTCCAGCACTTCTAGAAGCCAGTTCTCTTCTATTCTCCAGCACTTCTAGAAGTCAGTTCTCTTCTATTCTCCAGCACTTCTAGAAGCCAGCTCTCTTCTATTCTCCAGCACTTCTAGAAGTCAGTTCTCTTCTATTCTCCAGCACTTCTAGAAGCCAGCTCTCTTCTATTCTCCAGCCCTTCTAGAAGCCAGCTCTCTTCTATTCTCCAGCCCTTCTAGAAGCCAGCTCTCTTCTATTCTCCAGCACTTCTAGAAGCCAGCTCTCTTCTATTCTCCAGCCCTTCTAGAAGCCAGCTCTCTTCTATTCTCCAGCACTTCCAGAAGCCAGCTCTCTTCTATTCTCCAGCACTTCTAGAAGCCAGCTCTCTTCTATTCTCCAGCACTTCCAGAAGCCAGCTCTCTTCTATTCTCCAGCACTTCTAGAAGCCAGCTCTCTTCTATTCTCCAGCACTTCTAGAAGCCAGCTCTCTTCTATTCTCCAGCACTTCTAGAAGTCAGCTCTCTTCTATTCTCCAGCACTTCTAGAAGCCAGCTCTCTTCTATTCTCCAGCACTTCTAGAAGCCAGTTCTCTTCTATTCTCCAGCACTTCTAGAAGCCAGCTTTCTTCTTTTCTCTGCCCAGTGTTCTGCATGAGCCATAGCTAACATAATCTGACATACTTAACGTTTAAATTCCCCCCCCCCCCCCCCTCAGTTTTTTATTTTGTAGGTAAAAATTTATCAACAACAAAGAACTTCATATAGTGTATTAAAGACCGTGTCTCAGCCCCTGCCATAGTCTGTCTCATTAGCTTATTCAGATATTGCTTCTCAGATTTCCTGCTCTCTCCTGCTCTCTCCTGGCATGTCTATTCTGTCTCTGCCTGTATTAAAGAGGGAGTATACCTCAGGGGGTGGGGAGGGAGGGGGGGGGCGATTTTTTAATCCCCTTTATCCCCTCCTGTTGTATACATCTACTAGCCATTTCCAAAGTTATAGAGGCTTTGGATGCTTCATGTCAAAGTTATCTGACTGAAGAGTTGAGTTTTATGCCAGCAAATAATGGCTACCGGGTACACCAGGAAGCTCATTTCTTGCAGAGAGGAAGTAAATGTCACACCGAGTGTATTCATGACTATTGTGCAGTGGCCCTGAATATGTTGCTCCACTGACTGGGCAACTTCCTTTTTGTTGCTCCACTGACTGGGCAACTTCCTTTATGTTGCTCCACTGACTGAGCAACTTCCTTTTTCCAGTTTGAAACTTTCTTCGTGGGCAAGATGTCTCGAATTTCCAATATCATGCAAGCTCAAACATTACACTTCCCCGACTGTGACAGCTTACATATTTCCACGATTCATGGAAATTCATGTTTTACTTTTTCGATGTGGTCACGACTTTGCCCTAGCTGTTCAATTGATTTAAACCCCCTCCTCTGTCATTTGTGAGCTCTTTTAGTGCTCTGTGATATGAGCATGCCCGGTTTTTGTTTACTAGCATTGCCAAGCTACTGTATGGTCATTAGAAGAGGTGACTTTTGGTCTTAATTGGTTTTGTGGTTGTCACGATTTAATTGGCTGGGCTTGAGGAGCCAATTCTGTTTAATTTTGTTTCAGTAAGCCCCAGCATATATTTGAGCCTTTGATCCCACCACACTGGGGAGCCATGGCTGTTTCCATTCAGTAAGCCCCAGCATATATTTGAGCCTTTGATCCCACCACACTGGGGAGCCATGGCTGTTTCCACAGGGAGGTGCATTTTTTAGTGATCTTGGTGTTGCAAGCTATCTTCTAGATATTCAACACACCATTGGAAAGCTCACAGAATAAGGACGTATATTATGGTACAACATTACCTGCACTGAGGGAAAGGGGGGAGAGGTATGGCGGCTACAAATATGTTCCTAACTTTTTGTGGTTTGAGGTATACCCTCTTCTTAACGTTGACGCTGCGCAAAGTTTCCTGTTCTCTCCTCCTGCAAGTTCGTTGTCTAGACACTGTTGTGCGCTTCTTGCGGCCTTGATGCCTCACCTTTATGTCATTTCAGCTAGAGTGTGAGCTGTTCTGTGCTAGCTCCCTCCTCCAGCTCCAAGCCTCAGCTGGAGTGTGAGCTCCTCCAACTCCAAGCTTCTCAGCTAGAGTGTGAGCTGTTCTGTGCTAGCTCCCTCCTCCAGCTCCAAGCTTCTCAAGTTGGTTGGAGTGTGTGCAGTGAAGTGTGTGCAGTGAATCCTTATGCTTCCACTGTGGGTGAAGGGGTGTAGTTTTCCTGTCATTGTTTGGCCTGACAACTTCATATCTGTGTGTATGTATGTGTGTATGTATGTAGGCAAGACAAATGTTTTATTCAAAGACCATCACAAGTATTTATTATCTTTTTACTCCTTGGGAGAAGGGGATAACATTGGATCTGGTTTGCCCTTTCTTGCAAATGACTTTAAGAGATTGATTGATAAATTATTCATCTACCCCCCCCCCCCCCCCCCCCCCCATAATTTCACAAACCATGACTCCCCCCATAATTTCACAAATAACTTGACTTGCCCCCCTTATAACTTCACAAACCATAACTTCTCCATAAAAAAAAATTTAAAAAAACTTGCACCCCCCCTAAAATTTCAAGAACCTTGATTTGCCCCCCCCCTCTCCTTATATGATATCCTATAACTGGATATTTCTGCTGACACGTCAAGTATGTAGCTGACATGTTGTAAGGTGGACACACCCACCAGGAACCTTAACAACCAGCTATGTCATGGGTAGTTTAGCACGTGCTCTTATCAGCTAGGTACCTAGTGAAATCATGCACACACTCACACACTCACTTGATTCATGTTGTGTTTGTGTTTATTAGGCTGATGATACTTCTATATCTGTATGGGAGAGTAGTACTGGCTACTGTGGCTAGAAGATAATGGCAGGGGGGACCAATTTTCACAGGATGTACAAGGCTGGGGAGTTCCTTTTGTGAGCCTATCAACAAATTAGCATCGTCACACATGTAGATTCTCTAAAATAGTAGTAGTAGTATTAAGTAGTTGCAGTAGGAGGAGGAGTAGTGCTAGTAGTAAATAGTAGTAGTAGCAGTAGCGTTAGTAGTGGTAGTAGCAGTAGTAGGATTAGTAGTAGTAGTAGCAGTAGCAGTAGTAGGATTAGTAGTACTAGTAGTAGTGGCAATAGTAAGATTAGTAGTAGTAGTAGGAGTAGTAGTTAATAATGGTGTAAAAGTCTATAGCAATTGCTGTAGGGAATATCATCCATAAACCTATTTTATGGGGACCATTTTATTCTGTGGGTGTGGTCTCCCAGCCTGATATTAGTTCTGTTGGACCAGCTCACTTGACCTCTGAACTGCTCTGCTTGGGAGCAAAAGGATCTGCTCAGCACCCTACAGTAATTGTGTCCAGCCTGCGCGGATGTTCTATATAAAAGCCCCACAGTTGAGCAAGTCTCTGGGTACCAGCGTTGGACTTATTTTCTTTTCATCTTCCTTGCTATATTTTTCTGGTACTTTGAGAGATGGAAGGGGAGGATGCAGGTACTCGGAAATATATACGTAGAGAGGCAGGAGGGGATGCCGGTGTGGGTCCACTTTAGAGCTCCATAGCCTCCACATGCGCCATGGTTAACAACTTATATAGAATAGCTCTATCTCTCCATAGCTTCCACATGCTCCATGATTAGCAACTTATATAGAATAGCTCTATCTCTCCATAGCTTCCACATGCTCCATGATTAGCAACTTATATAGAATAGCTCTATAGCTCCATAGCCTCCACATGCTCCATGGTTAGCAACTTATATAGAATAGCTCTATAGCTCCATAGCCTCCACATGCTCCATGGTTAGGAACTTATATAGAATAGCTCTATATCTCCATAGCTTCCACATGCTCCATGATTAGCAACTTATATAGAATAGCTCTATAGCTCCATAGCCTCCACATGCTCCATGGTTAGCAACTTATATAGAATAGCTCCATAGCCTCCACATGCTCCATGGTTAGGAACTTATATAGAATAGCTCTATATCTCCATAGC
The DNA here is from genome assembly GCA_028752905.1 of Cladorhizidae sp. MBARI D1340-BT2. Lineage (NCBI taxonomy): Eukaryota > Metazoa > Porifera > Demospongiae > Poecilosclerida > Cladorhizidae > Cladorhizidae sp. MBARI D1340-BT2. Next base: position 5,956,571 of record JAQNBH010000001.1, read on the forward strand.
TTCCACATGGTCTATGGTTCCATAGCTTCCACATGCTCCATGATTAGCAACTTATATAGAATAGCTCCATAGCCTCCACATGCTCCATGGTTAGGAACGTATATAGAATAGCTCTATATCTCCATAGCTTCCACATGCTCCATGGTTATTAGAATAGCTCTATCTCTGTGCATTTATATAAAATACTCTATCTCTCTGCTTTCAACTGGCACTGGAACTGCACCAAGAGGTGCAGGCACCCAAAGTAAGGGACTGTAAGCCACACTAACTTGGAGAGGTTTTGCTTGACAATCTTCTTTTGTTATTTTTATCGCAGCTTTGATTTCCCCCCTTCCCACGTCAATGTGTAAAATACAAAGACCCAAGGACCTGGAGCTCATGTAGAAGGCAGCCAGTCCAGAGGCCTACATTGCCCCCTTGCTAAGAATTTGGTGACGTGTTGAAAGAAGTGACCAGCAGAGGAGGACTCCTCCTACCAGCCATCACACCAGCCTCAAGAAGGACCAGCAGAGGTGGACTCGTCCTACCAGCCATCACACTAGCCTCAGTGTAGTGGGAGGGGTTCTCAAACCAACCTCCAGAGGTGACTCCTCACACCACCCTCCAGGGGGTGGTTGTCACACTAGCCTCCAGTACCTACCATTACCTTCATGGAAACAAAAACATCCCAACCAAGTGCTGGACCTCAGAAGAGTAGCCATCATCCACTTTCTCTCCCTTTCTTTTTTGTTTATCTTCTTCTTACACTGCTGTAGCCTGGCTTTCAAAGGGTCAGGAGTCAATCAACTCTGTCTGGTTGAAGTGCTAGCTTTAATAAATATACCCGTCAGCCATGTGGCTCTGTCTGGTTGAAGTACACTAGCACCCGTCAGCCATGTGGCTCTGTCTGGTTGAAGTACTAGCTTTAATAAATATACCCGTCAGCCATGTGGCTCTGTCTGGTTGAAGTACTAGCTTTAATAAATATACCCGTCAGCCATGTGGCTCTGTCTGGTTGAAGTACTAGCTTTAATAAATATACCCGTCAGCCATGTGGCTCTGTCTGGTTGAAGTACTAGCTTACTAGCTTTAATAAATATACCCGTCAGCCATGTGGCTCTGTCTGGTTGAAGTACTAGCTTTAATAAATATACCCGTCAGCCATGTGGCTCTGTCTGGTTGAAGTGCTAGCTTTAATAAATATACCCGTCAGCCATGTGGCTCTGACTGGTTGAAGTACACTAGCTTTAATAAATATACCCGTCAGCCATGTGGCTCTGTCTGGTTGAAGTACTAGCTTTAATAAATATACCCGACAGTCATGTGGCTCCGTCTGGTTGAAGTGCTAGCTTTAATAAATATACCCGTCAGCCATGTGGCTCTGTCAGGTTGAAGTACTAGCTTTAATAAATATACCCGTCAGCCATGTGGCTCTGTCTGGTTGAAGTAAGTACTAGCTTTAATAAATATACCCGTCAGTCATGTGGGTCTGACTGGTTGAAGTGCTAGCTTTAATAAATATACCCGTCAGCCATGTGGCTCTGACTGGTTGAAGTCTAGCTTTAATAAATATACCCGTCAGCCATGTGGCTCTGTCTGGTTGAAGTGCTAGCTTTAATAAATATACCCGTCAGCCATGTGGCTCTGACTGGTTGAAGTACTAGCTTTAATAAATATACCCGTCAGCCATGTGGCTCTGACTGGTTGAAGTACTAGCTTTAATAAATATACCCGTCAGCCATGTGGCTCTGACTGGTTGAACTACTAGCTTTAATAAATATACCCGTCAGCCATGTGGCTCTGACTGGTTGAAGTACTAGCTTTAATAATTATACCCGTCAGCCATGTGGGTCTGACTGGTTGAAGTACTAGCTTTAATAAATATACCCGTCAGTCATGTGGCTCCGTCTGGTTGAAGTGCTAGCTTTAATAAATATACCCGTCAGCCATGTGGCTCTGACTGGTTGAAGTACTAGCTTTAATAAATATACCCGTCAGCCATGTGGCTCTGTCTGGTTGAAGTGCTAGCTTTAATAAATATACCCGTCATTTCTGAATCTATTATTCTTGGAATAGAACACTAAACCATCTTCAGTTACATAGGAACGAGAATCTCTGACCCGCATTCCCTGCCCCTCCCCCCATCTCCTTGCCTCAATGTAATTTGCTGCAATTGTGGGCTCTGATTGGAAGAGCTAACAGTTGAAACAAGAAGAGGCCCTCCTCTGCTGGATGGGTGTTTTCGTTTAGTGGTTAGGAGAAGAGCTAAATTGGCCTACTGAACTTAAAAAGTGGTATCAAGTTCCTTAGTGGCCACCACTCACTACTTAGACACTAGTTGAAGCTTGATGGTTCCAAGCCTAGACTTGAAGCTGCTGCTATAGTTAGTTACAGCAGCTGTAAGCAGAGCCACAGCTGTTGGTAGAGCCATAGCCGTAGGTGGAGCCACAGCCGTAGGTAGAGTCACAGCCGTAGGTAGAGCCACAGCCGTAGGTAGAGCCACAGCCGTAGGTAGAGTCACAGCCGTAGGTAGAGCCACAGCCGTAGGTAGAGTCACAGCCGTAGGTAGAGCCACAGCCGTAGGTAGAGTCACAGCCGTAGGTAGAGTCACAGCCGTAGGTAGAGCCACAGCCGTAGGTAGAGCCACAACCGTAGGTAGAGCCACAGCCGTAGGAGGAGCCGCAGCCGTAGGAGGAGCCACAGCCGTAGGTAGAGCCACAGCCGTAGGTAGAGTCACAGCCGTAGGAGGAGCCACAGCCGTAGGTAGAGTCACAGCCGTAGGTAGAGCCACAGCCGTAGGTAGAGCCACAGGTGTAGGCCAAAACTTTCCACTTACTTACCCAAGATCTTAGGAATGACTAATGCTAATCCTACATAGGATAGTTAGCAAGCTTCTACAATCTTTAACCTTAAACTAGCTTAGATGAGAGGAGAAATAGTTATAGAGAACAGTTACAGGGGGTAGGTATGCATGCTGGTCAAATGATCTGTCTAACAATATATCTATTCTGAACATACATGAACATTGAACTTTATGGTATGGGAACTTTTATATTTGATCTTCCACCCCCTCCCTTTATTAATTAATTTCCCCTATTAAATGAATAACAAGGCCACCCATAGACCAAAGTAAGGTGTTCTATAAAACTGCCACGCCCCACCAGTCCTAACCCTAAGCATGAGCGCACCAGTGGCCAATGCTAATGGCTACCTAACTGCAGTACAATGTGCTAAATATCTCCGTATAGACTCGTGGGCGGCAGCTGGAGAGCTAGCTATGGCCTCGCTATTGTTCAGGGCTGTCATGCAACATAAACCAGTGTCAAGTCCGGTAACAAGAAAAAGGATGTTTTCAAATCATGAAGACACTCACTGACTGCATTTTTGTGTAGTGTAGTCATCCATTACACAAACCTATATAGTGCAGGCACTGTCCGAAGGGAAGGGAAGAAAAATATATCCTGTCATACATCATTCTAGTCATCCTTGTCAAGGTTTTCTGGACAGTTCCTTCACTGCATCTATTGTGTAGTCTTCCAACCCTTCAATGTTTTTCAGTCTTCTGTCTAGTTCAATGGTTGCTCAGTTAGAATCACAAATGGCCGTGCAAGCAAAACTACACAGTTTCTTTCTTTGCCTGACTCTCTTTGTGCTCGAATCTTCCTCCTTGTAGTGGTAAGAAAGAACTGGTGGAATATGTGTAATGGTTGCATCTGATGAGGAAGGGAAGTGAAGGCACAGTAACTCTAAAGGCTGGTTCACAGCATGATGCTGGATGAGCGTTGCATCACGTTACGTGTTTTCAATTGATCTTTGACGTGAACCGCCGCTCAACAAAGCTGGACACGCGATGTTCTGATTGGTCCGACGCTGCGTTTCAGACGCTGGATTAGAAAAAAGTTCTAATGCAGCGTCAGACCAATCGGTATCCATCTTTGTTGAGCGTGTTTCGAAGGTCAAAGGTCAATCGACTACACGCAATGCAACGCTCGGCCAACGTCGTGTTGTGAACCAGCCTTAAGAGTATTTATAATGACAGAGCTTCACTGTGCAATGTCTCCTACGGGTATATGCCTGATATCAATGCTGGAAATAAATATAAAATAAGGGTGTGTCCTGCACTTTAGACCCTCATAATTTCTACATCGTTCATAATTAACTGCTTGTGTATTAAGTGATAGCTCCATCTGTATGCTTCCTTCTGGCGCTATAATTGTGGTCGTGATATAACCACACCAAAGTTGCGTGCACCTAACGACGGAACATTGACCACCAGTCCGTCCAGGTGTCACCTGCATTATGAGCATTCCAACTCCTTCCTGAAGTTGTCATGCTCAGGTGATGCATGCGTTGAGGTTGGTTTCACATTGCCTTTTGTGTACTGGAATAGTAATCCATCAATGGTGCACGCAGGTGTTCATTTCGAAGGTTGTAATCAACACTTTCTTGAGAAAATTTCATACCTGATATATGCCATTTCATTCAATTAAAACGATATCGACACTAATGCAGGTGTCAATTTCCAAATGCTTTATGTGGCAGCTCATCGGGAGAAGTAGTGCTGACATGCGATGATAGCGTCCCTGACTTTGGGTGCATGTGACTTGGGTGTGGTCATGCCTATACCCACAATTTTAGTGTCAAATGAAAGCATACAGATGGAGCTATTTTTAATACTGTGAACTTTTGTTAATTATGTGTGAAGTAGGGTCACACCCTCATAGATAAAGCCGTCCAATGAGCATCAATAAGGGCTACTTAAAAAGTAAAAGAATAGGACCCTACACAGCCCAACTATTTTTAGAGTATCAGTTAGATTACAGGATTTATCACACAGCGAGATTACAGGATTTATCACACAGCGAGATTACAGGATTTATCACACAGCGAGATTACAGGATTTATCACACAGCGAGATTACAGGATTTATCGCACACTGTCTGTATATTTCCGTCTGTATATTTGGTCTAGACTTTGAAAAGTGTAGCTAATAATCAAGTGACCTCTATCTGACCTTGCCAATTGTACCTAATGTTAAAGCTGGTTCATAACACGATGTTGGCCATGCATTGCATGTTGTCAATTGACCTTTGACCCGAACTCCAGCCGACACGTGATGTTCTGATTGGCCAGATGCTGAATTAGAAAAAAGTTCTAATCCAGCATCTGAAACGCAGCGTCGGACCAATCAGTGTCCGTCTTTGTTGAGCGTGATTCGAGAGTCAAAGGTCAATTGACTACACACACCGTAACGCTCGGCCAGCGTCGTCTTGTGAACTATCTGTTGGCGGTCGCAAGGCTTCCTGCTGGGCTTGTCCCCAGACTTGCCACAAACTTTGTGACTTGTAGCTGCTGCTTGATCACTAAGTTTCTCGGCACCGGTGCTCAGATATGGCACTCTATACCAAATGAGTAGAGTTTGTGCGATTATTATTTCATGAATCTCATTACAACATTCCTGTAGTATACTACAGACTTCCTGTAGTATACTAGAAACCTCCGGTAGTATACTAGACACTTCCTGTGGTATACTAGAAACATGCCACACCTCCTTTAACAGTGACCCTTAACAATTATATCCAACAAGCTCTTCTCCCCCCCCCCCCCCCCCTTCCTCTCCCCCTTCATGTCTTCCTTTTTTCTTCTTGTTGTGAACAGGTCTTTGGCTTCCTCTCCGTAATAGTGTGGATCTTCAACATCTATTGGATAGTGATCGACACAGCCTTTTACATCCAGTGGATGGCAAGGAGGAGTGCGGGAGGTAGCCGAGGTTCTTTCTGAGTGACTGTAGCCACAGTGTGTTGTACTAGCTGAAATTAAATGGACACTGTGTTATAATTGTGCTGATAATAAGATTTTCCTGGTGTAGATGCCGGTGTTCAATTGCAAGTTGTAAGACCTTGCATAAACTCTGCTATCCTTCACTTGGTCTTGGACCCGTTTCTTTGTTCCATTTCTTACTCAAGTCTTATTTCTGGTGATCTTGCTCTAAAAAATGTCATTTACATATTATTGATGTATACTGCAACATTGCTTTCCCAGATGTGTGCAGGTAAAGGGTCGAACTGTCTACATTATTATTTATTATTATTTTTTACCAGACGCGTTCAGATACTGACTTGTGAAGGTACTATATATATATTTTTTAATATTATTATTATTATTTATTTTTTGTTGTTGCCAGATATGTTCACTTATGAAGGCTCACTTATGAAGGCTAATGCAACTCGTAAATGGTTGGCAGTGGTCACAATTGTTACTGTCACAATATTAATTAGCTATGCACAGTGCATAACAATATTAATTAGCTATGCACAGTGCATAACACAATATTAATTAGCTATGCACAATGCATGACGATATTAATTAGCTATGCACAGTGTATAACAATATTAATTAGCTATGCACAGTATTTATTAATTAGCTATGCACAGTGTATATCACAATATTAATTAGCTATGCACAGTGTATAACTATATTAATTAGCTATGCACAATGCATAACACAATATTAATTAGCTATGCACAGTGCATAACACTATTAATTAGCTATTCACAGTGCATAACACACACACATTTGAATTGCCAACTGCTCTGCTCTGCATCTGTAAATACAGAATAAAACATCATGCGAGTATGGGAAGAATTAATTGCAAACGCCAACCAATTTCAATTATTTTTTACAGAATGTTCTCTAGTGCAGAATGAGCCCATGTACCACCTGCTCACAGGCAGAATGAGCCCATGTACCACCTGCTCATAGGCAGAATGAGCCCATGTACCACCTGCTCACAGGCAGAATGAGCCCATGTACAGGCAGAATGAGCCCATGTACAGCCTGCTCACAGGCAGAATGAGCCCCTGTACAGCCTGCTCACAGGCAGAATGAGCCCATGTACAGCCTGCTCACAGGCAGAATGAGCCCCTGTACAGCCTGCTCACAGGCAGAATGAGCCCCTGCTCACAGGCAGAATGAGCCCATGTACAGCCTGCTTACAGGCTGAGCCCATGTACAGCCTGCTCACAGGCAGAATGAGCCCATGTACCACCTGCTCACAGGCAGAATGAGCCCATGTACAGCCTGCTCACAGGCAGAATGAGCCCATGTACAGCCTGCTCACAGGCAGAATGAGCCCATGTACAGCCTGCTCACAGGCAGAATGAGCCCATGTACAGCCTGCTCACAGGCAGAATGAGCCCATGTACAGCCTGCTCACAGGCAGAATGAGCCCATATGTACAGCCTGCTCACAGGCAGAATGAGCCCATATGTACAGCCTGCTCACAGGCAGAATGAGCCCATGTACCACCTGCTCACAGCTGTCCTCAGCAACTACTGGCAGATTATAGTGACTCTGAATTTGTGGAGGTATGGAACTTCTAAGTAGTCTTCAGGGCTGCACTCAGCTATTCTGTCACAACCTAAGCTGTGTTACCCTACTTGGACTCCATCAGAGGGGGATGTTAGTGGACACTGTTTGAGCTATCTGGATCACATTCCCCATGTGCTCACTTCAGTCTTCGGGGCTGCACTCAGCTATTATGTCACTCCCTAAGCTGTGTTACCCTACTTGGACTCCATCAGAGGGGTGTGGGGGGTGAAGGAGAGACTAGGTCCCCACAGATATACACCTCATTAATGTCAAGTGGGCTGATCTCGCTCAAATTCGAAAATATATCTAGTGTCTCTATATAGACTGTAGTGAGCACATGGGGAATGTGATCCAGATAGCTCAAACAGTGTCGACTAACATTACCAGAAGAGAGCAGTAACTTTTGTGCTGGGACAACTTTTTATTGTAATAGGCCACATCAGAAAAGAGGTGCATCCAGTTTTTGTACTTCATAATTTCCGCATACACCCCTTGGTATAGCTATAGCTCAAGATAGTAGTTTTTCAGTGTTCTCTGTTTCGGAGGGCTCTTGCCATTGCTCTGTTAGTCAGACAGCGCACTTTTAGAGAAGCATTTGTTGGAGTTCTATGTTGCACAAAATCCTATGGTGTACAAATATGTAAAGGCTGAGGTGTCGTCATGGTAATATGAAGAATCAGCCAATGGAATATCAAATCTATAATTCAAAAGTGAGCGCATTGAGCTAATGTGCATTAAGTAAGTGCATGACAATGTATTTGCAGAAGGAATCGAAAATTTTTAATCTTGACTGACTTACAGTTTTGTCTCCATAATTGTTAATGGGAATAGTAATTAAATACATCACATGTTCACATAGAATTGGTAGCAATTGTTCCTAGGTGACACGCTGGTTTCTTAACAATTGTCCCGTGATTTCAATACCATTGAAATTGGCAGTTGCCATTGCACAAGCAATGTCGGTGGTCCTGGAGGGAATGAAGGGTGGAGCGTATCCGTAAAGCGGATTGGCCTTTACAGTGAAGTCCTCGCTCCCTCCGGTCCCCCGACAGTAAGCAAAGACCTCGCATTGCTGCATCACAATCTCCTCGCGATGAATGGCGGAAGGTTGTCTCCTCACTATGGTAATCACTGTATATAATAACAAAACAGTTATAATTGTGACATTCAACTATATCATGATAACTATATCATGATTAACAAACAGAGCATTGTTCACTTTTTTAATTAAAAAAAATTACTTGCAAAAATGTCCAGTTATTAAAATCCTATTTTCAACATATTTTCAACAATAACAGCAAAAATAATTAAAAATAAATAGAAACAAATAAATAGAAACAAATAATAATAATAACAACAACAACAATTAAAAAAAAAAATTATTTGTGTAAAAAATAATAATGTTCTAAAAAATAAAATATTTTATTGGGTATTTTATTGTTATTAGTTATTATTCTTGTTTATTATTCCTGTTTATTCCTGTTTATTATTACTATTACTATTACTATTATTATTATTATTATTATTATTATTATTATTATTATTATTATTATTATTATTATTATTATTATTATTATTATTATTATTATTATTATTATTATTATTATTATTATGCTACTGTGTGTTGTGGTGGCCTTCATAGACATAACAATTTATGAACTTATTAAAAGCCATTACCATTCTGCATAATATATATATAATATATACATGTGTACATGTATATTAATGTTCCACATTTAGCTTTAAAAAAAAAATAATAAAAATATAAAAAAATAAAAAAAAATAAAAAAGTGTTATTATAAAAAAAAGGGTGGAAGAGAATAGCAATTGTCCAGAAGTCCTTCGTGGCTGTTGGTCCATTGAACCCAACATTGAGGCTGCATTACCTCTGGATTGCCGCAGAGAGCCTCATTTGAGTGACAATGACTCACCTGATGCTGCCTGTACTCCCTAGGTCTTTGAAAATGAGCTAATTAGCTTCGTCATACATGTATACAGTAGTTCTTCCCTTGTTTTGTAAATAAAAAATAATAATTGAACTGTCACAGGAACAAACTGGTATGATGAATCAAGTCTTCGTATTTGATGGCATTCACTTCCTCTGCTTGAGAGCCGCAGCTCCTGAAACTGCCACCCTCAAATTAGATGCAGCGAAGGAATCGGTACAGGTATCGTCTAGCTTCCCTCATGACTGTGGCAAGTGCACTGGCCTCGTTCCATCAGACCTTAGTAACCCATAGGCTCTGGGCGGTAAGGAATCCTAGCAGAAACCAAGGAATGATGGATGATGTCATTTAGAGATCCATGACTTGAATATCTTCCTCGACTCTGCTTGCAGTTCAAGCCATGAGTGCCTAGGTGGTCAACTTCTGCTCTGCAATGAGCACATCGGTGAGGATGCAAATATGTGACCCTAGTCTGAGGCCAACTGCAGTGTGGATGGCATTGTCGCTCATGTGTATACTATAGTTATCGAATAAGTTCAGTCTGACTGCCGCACTATACTGCATTTTCTTTATATATAGCTATATATGAAGAGATGCTGAAGACGCCTCACCTTCTCGAGTGTGAAAGTTAAATGAATTATTCATAAACCATCATGAGAAAATTGCACATGTAAACACCCCTTTTTGCACTCTGGAATTGAACACCACGCTGCTATGTGAGTAGATACGTCAGTGTTGCAGGTGATCTTCTACCTTGTGTGGTACAACTATGTGTTACAATTATGTCCGAGTTATTTTGCTTATATGCATCGTGTAAATCAGGTGTATAGGTACAAGAGATTGCCTATAACACACCAATGCTATATACATTATTATATAAATATATATGTAAGGAAATCTAGTGTGTTCTTGTGTGTTAATTTAATTATTACACAACTGGAACCATGTGTGATGAATCATTTTTGTCTCGGCACCATATATATATAGTGCAGACACAGTGTTGTAAGTATTTATAATTGCCATTGGTCCTCTGAGAATTCGCATTCCCTCCACACACAATAAGTCGCCTTATTTGCTATGGCCATGTTGTCCTCGAGCTGACGGATGTGATTGTTGATAACCAGATACTGTACTCTCCATGTGGCCATGTGGATCACTTTGTTGGCTGGTAGTATTTACATAGAGTTGTCTGAGGAGCTTCAGAGTTTGGCAGAAGAAAGATCACACCACATTTTGAACAGGGGTGTCAATGTGGACCTTCTCTGATATGCCTTTAATGTTCACTTTAGAAGTTCTGGTGAGTAGCCGGGCACAGTAAGGCACACATTTAGAAAAAAAGATGGTGAATTACTGGTGGTATTTTTGCCTGGTTTGGTGCTTCTAACTAACTCTTGCAGCCTTCATTGCAGCTATTAATGCACATGTTGTATACATCTGCTTCTTGACCCCAAGGCTATCTTGATTCATGTGGAGGGGAAAAAGATATCTAATCACAAGTAGAACTATCTCTTCAGCCATATGTTGAGGGACATCTCCATAATGTCTGAGAAGCATCTTCAACACTTCCCACTTGAACTATAATAATTTTATCTTCTGGTAACTCTTCTGCACGTTAAAAAATGTATGATGTGTTGCATTCAGGCCATGTATATAGCAACTGTTGTTATTTTTGTTGTTGGAATTTTCTCGTGTGAGAAAGTGTGTACTCAACTATATATATATACACATGTGGCTTTTTACATGCGAATAAGTGAATAGTTGTGGTACTTACACATACAAAAGTACGCAGTCTTTCTCTTTAGATAAGGCCATGTATATATATAGGAGCAACAATAACTTCGTATGCAGGTGCCCAATAGACTGCTCTATTGATTAATGAAAGCAAAATGTATTTTTTAATGGCCGACAACGCGACTGTCTTTGTGAACTGTCTCTTCACTGGCTTTTGCTTCTATTTCTGGAGAGGAAAGCAGCACGGGCTCCTATGCTTCCTCTGAATTTCTTTACTCTTGAGCAAGAAAATGCTCTGGATTTCTTTGCTGTGTACTAGAAAAAATGGAAGCTGACATCGCTGTTGCAATGGCATGTAGCAATGCATAGCTTTTGTTCAATGGAGCTGATTCTTATCCCAAACTGCAGCTTATTGTGTTCTAATGATTGTGAAGTTTATTCTAAAAAATAAAAGTTAAACCTATAATTATTATAACTAACCACAAATAAAGTCTATGTTCAATCAGTTCAGGTTAGCTACAGCATCTAAGTAAATATTAGGTGCTATAAAACTTCTGGCAAGTAAATCATGCTATAGCCATTTCATGGACCTCCTTGTTAAAAAGCCAGGGATCTCTGGTGATCCATAGATCAAAGTATGAGAAACACAGGTATATAGCATTGATTATTATATTCAAGATCCAAATATGATGAAAAATACTAAAGTAAACCTTGTGACACTATCATCATGGTTCACACATCATTCGAAATACATTCACACTTGTTCCAAAACAAGTAGAGGAAGGAACTAGAGTATGAAATGGCCTCCTTTTTTTAAACCTGATATTATGTGCTTGAACATGGCCGTGGTATTAGCTAAGTGTTAATTAAGTGCTAAGATTGGATGTCTTCTCAATCGTACTGTATAAGTATATTAAATAATAGTGTTCATGTTCCTAGGAAGCAAGATTCACTCTAGCTTGAGTCAGCACACTAAGAAAGGTTAGTTGACTCCAGGCCCAGCAGAAACAAAAATGAAGTGGTGCGGTCAAATCCATACCATGAAATCGCAAATAAAACACATCAACTGCTAAAAAGTGGCGCGATCCAATGCAACATGTTTTCATGTTCACAATTGTCGCTAGTGTGACGGGCATTTAAAGCTTATAGTGGTACTTAGCAATGATTACTGATTTGTGTTAACATGTATGACAAGGATTATCAATTCACGTTTAAAATAAAAGTGGTGTCGTTTTGGCTGAACTTGCTGGACCACTTCCGGTGGCCCTGTAAATAGTGTATTGAACTCCATGGGAGCTCTCTCACTGTATGTGGTAGTTTACTCAAAGCAATTTCATTAACTTTATGCCCCCAGAATATTAAGAAACCACAATTCCAATTTCAATGTACATAGTACATACGTCAAAAATTCAGGATTGTCGATGCATCTCCTTGAACACATTATCCGGTCATTAATCGACAGGCGATGCTAGTAGTTTCACTCAAAGACAATCATCTGTCATGGCAGAAAGCAGATTCGCCACGTATCTTGTAGGGGGAAATATTCTGTTCCACCCTCTAAACCAAAGTCTACATGTAAATTCATGATGGCCCATGCAAGTTGCTAACTTCTTGGCTATCATTGATAGTATAGGTCCAGATAAGTTAATTTAAATGAGAGTAGCTTCAATCTCAGGAAATGTAGGAACTTGCAGTCGCTCCATTCTGATCCAAAGTTGGCCTCACATGTTTCGCAACAAAACATTTTTGCAGTAATCATACTCAATAATTATTAGTTTAGTTTGCTATGGAGGCTTGTCAGAGAATACCCAAAATTGTTCGATGTAGCAGTAAATTTGCTCTAAACCACATTCATTGTAACAAGGTCCATTGCATATCAACTATGATGACCGTGGGTGTATGGGTATAGCATTTCGGAATGTGACAACAGGTTGTGGATAGGATGTGCCCTTCCCATGTAACATGATTACTCTGTGTAATTGGACACTTCGAGTATTCAAGGTTATAACTTTTAAGGAAAAGAGGAAGGGGGTATATAGGGTGAGTGGAGGAGAAGGAGATTCTCTACTATTTAATTATTACATGAGACAGAGCTGATTATATTAAAAAAACACGAAAAAACAGCAACACGGGACCCCTAGGTGCTATAGCCAAGAGATCTGGCTCTCTAGATATTAAGGAAGGATCAGGCTTGTTACAAGCTTTCCTGGTGAAGTTTGATGGCCTGGAGGTTAGAAATGATGCCACGTTTGGTACCTTCTGCTTTTTTGTCTTCTGCTTCTGGCTCTTTTGACTCCATCAGAAGGAGTCTGAGGCGTGGGTTCATACCTCCATAAGCTGTCGTGAACTTCAGGATAGATGACAATGCTGGCGGGTGGCTCCTGGTCTTTGTCTGGGAGTAGCATTTTATAGACCTCACCATTGTCACCGTTGCAGAGCTACCAATATCAATTGACACGTGTTTTGAGATGTAAGAGGAGTCAAAAGTTATTTTTCAAGAACAATGCAACCAATAACAATGCAACCAATAACACTGTGAAGAGATCCCTGGCAGCTGCTAAAATACCTGCTCATCTAAAACCACCTGGTTTGGACAAGTCTGATGGAAAAGATCTAGATGGTTTCCCTTGGAGTAATGGTCATTGCTTGGTTAGGGGTGTGACCTACCCTGACATGTTCCTAACTTCTTTGGTGTGGAGGAGTTTGGTGTTGCAAATGGGGTCGAGAAACTGTTAAAAAAATGGAAGTACCGTGGTATTTTAAACAGCCACTATTTTGTGCCAGTTGGAATTAATGCATCTGGGGCATTCAGTTTGAATGTTTGTTCTGTTATATGACCTTGGGAGGCATGTCAGTGAGAAAACAGGTGAAAAGAACTCGTATTTTTACCTCCTTCAATGCATTTCTGTAGCAGTGCAGTGTGGGAATGAGGCTTCAGCAGTGCGATCCAGCAAGGTGGTGATAATGATTTTGACTTTTAAACTTTTATTGTACATGCATGCATAATTATTTATCAGGTGACTAACTGCTATATACATATACAACAGACCTCAATAATAAGACTGCATAAGTAGCCTGGGTTTGTGGTGGCCCTAGCATAATTATGTTACTTATGCATTAGAAGTCATATGCATTAGAAGTCATTAGTGTGTGCCAATAGGATTCCAGTACTCATGTACATTCCAGGCATGTGACAACTTTCAGTGTCGTAATATATATACATTTAGTGTTATTCCTGATGAAGGCTAGAGCACATCTAGCCAAAATGTCAAGTGAGTAAATTAAAAGTTGATCATTGAGAAAGTCATTGTATTTATTAAATATAATATTATAAACTTTCAATGATCTCTCAGTCGACATAATAACATTACAACTCGATAATCAACTTGAAATTGTATTGTCTCGACATTTCGACTAGATGCTCTAGTCTTCATCAGAAATTCCTGATGAAGGCTAGAGCATCTATGTTGAGAGAATACAATTTCAAGTTGATTATTGAGAAGGTTATTGTAAAGTAACAAACTAAACAAAGATGGTTAATTTAAAAAAGGGTAAAATCTGCATTCTATCTGAAATAATCTCGTAGGAGGGTGGGGGGAAGGGTGCACTCCCCACAACCACTCTTCTGGATCTGTGCCTATCAACTGAGATAGGAACTTTTATTAGAGACAAGAGAGTAAGACATCCAAAAGTCAGACTTTAAAGCATTACAGTGTGTGACCTACTTTGTAGGATCATTATTCCAAACAAAAGAAAAATATTGATAAAGTTCAAAACTCACACAAACGTCGATTCAAACTCATTTTGAGCAACTAAGTTATCCTTGCTAAAATAAATATATAAACAAAGAAAAACTTACCATGGCGAAAAGAAATGACGAGCAGTACTGCAGAGACAATGGCAAATGTGAGACTAATGAATGGCAAGACTAAAGAACCGAATGTGAGGCGGTCTCTGTGCATCTTCCACACTAGATCACAAGTATCTGCAAAAACAGTTGACAAAATTTTACCAGTGAGCAAAGCGAAGCCTCACAGGTGCGTTGATCAGGGAAGTTGGCTTTGTACATGCCGATCTACCACCTATTACCAAGCATGATGAACATAGTTACTAACATGAGCTTGACTTCCCAGAACATCAATACAAATGGGAAGCACATCCTGAATTTCAATACAAATGGGAAGCACATCCTGAATTTCAATACAAATGGGAAGCACATCCTGAATTTCAATACAAACAGAAACGGGCCACACCTTGGCTTGATTTCCTAAAACATCAATACAAATGGGAAGCACATATACAAACAGTCCACACCTTAATTAATCAAAAGGAGAAGTCCTGGTCTCCCATCTGAAATGAACCTTGAAACCTCAAGTGTTTTTAGTTCTGGTATATATAACTTCCTGCTTAAAATGGACTTAAAAAAATACTTGGTCAACTGCACCACCTTCATGTTGATGATCTGCCATTGCAAAATATAGTGGACAACAACCTTCAGCTAGGTAGCAAAACTTTCAATTGTGTAGCTATTTCTATAAACAAACAAGAGTAACTAAGAGATCCACTAGACAAATGCAAACAGGAGTAGCTAAAATATCCACAATCTGTTCTAATAAATACTTAATATGCTGTGTATTGTGTGTGTGTGGGGTAGGGGGGGGGGGAGCTAGTATCCAGATATGCCCCTCTTCATTCTTTGTAGGAAGTCAAGAAGCAAGTGGGAAAATTCTTTTTGGTTTCCTGTTTTTAATACCCAAAACACATTTGTGGGAAGTCTAGGTTTGAAGAATTTTGAGAAGAAAAGCAGCTACTCTTCAACTTCGCATTCAATATTTAATACCGACTGTTAGGGTATGCACCACCCCTAACACTCTAGCTAAGGCCTTACGCTCTTGGTGTTTTAGGCAACAACTACACTTGGACAAGACACAAATTCAAATCCAGAATAATCTGTCCAGAGGGAAGCTGCCCTTAGGCAGGCCACCCCCCAGGGACGTTTCCATATAAGGTAAAGTTCTGGTTGATTAAGACTATCCAGTGTAATACAAGTATCAGTGCCAGTTCTGTGGTTTGTTTATGCACTGCGTCTATTAGTAAAGTGTGATCTACTTCAAGGTCAACAGTTTGTTAGTGAGCATTCTGCAGGTTAACACCTGCAAGTTCCCCGATGTTGTTAGGGCTGTATATCCTAAGGTTCGTAACACTTGCGGACCTCCTTTTCCGGAGGTCATGCATCGGCGTCTGTCCATGCCTTGCAAGATAGCCTATCAGCATTGGCATTTTGTGCACCAGGCCGATAGGTAATTAAAGGCTGCCAGCTATTGCCCACTGCATAAGTCGACCATTGGTATTCCTCATCTTCTCTACATATGCCAGAGCATGGTGGTCAGTCTGGACATCAAAGGTTCGTCCCAGCAGGTAGGCTCGAAAATGCTGTAGTGCAGCCACAATCATCAAGCATTCTTTCTTGGTTGAGGAATACAGGTCTCTCTAGGCAAAGGTTTTCGGGAGAAGTACGTGACGGGCTTCTCCACATCACTTTCCATTTTTTGACTCAACACAGCTCCTATTTCCCTGTCCGATGCATCAGTTTGGAGTACAAGTGTCCTGACATAGCCTGGACTTGTGAGGACTGGTTGTCTAGACGGGGTGGCCTTGAGTTGTTTGAAGGCCCCGTCTCATTCTGCGGACCACTTAACAGTGGTTAGTGCTGCTGACCTTGTCAGATCAGAACATAGCAACTGAGCTGAAATTTAGCAGAAATCGTCAGTAGTAGCCGGCAAGCCCAAGAAAGGCCTGGATGTCCTTCTTTGTGCGGGGCTATCAGAATTCCTGAACAGCCTGATTTTTGCTTGGTTGGGTCGCACAAATCAGTGACCCACGACATGTTCCAAAATATGACATGACTCCATCGCAAGCTGGCACTTGCACGCCTTCACCGTGAGTAATTCCTTCTTGATCCAATACAGTACCTGCTGAAGTTAATCAAGTCGTTGCTCCTCTCTTTGCTGAATATGATATGTCATCCATGTATGCTGCCGCAAACTGATCCATGCCATCCAGCACCTGGTCCATCAGATGCTGGAAGGTGGTGGGTGCACCCTTCAAACCAAACAGCATGGCCCTGAAATGGTACTTCCCATGAGGGTAGATGAATGCCATCTTGTCATATCAACCTCTCGCACCGACATCTGATAATAGCCCTTGGCCAAGTCGAGGGCTTGACAAGTACCTGGCATTTCCCAGTTTGTCGATTATGTTATTGACCCTGGTTATTGGGTAGGGATCATTCTTGGTTACTGCATTTAGTCGGCGGTAGTCCACGCACATATGGAGAGAGCCATCCTTCTTTCCAACTGCCACTATTGGTGATGCCCACCACAGGCTTTTGCATGACTCGATGATCCCTGTTTCTAGCTAAGTGCCGATTTCTCGCTTCACGTGGTCTTGCCATGCCTTGGGGATTGGGTACAGAGGGAAGTATATCTGCCATGTTCATGCAATGTTTGGCTGCCTCTGTTCTTCCAGGCTCAAGAGTTCTGGAAGCCCGTCTATGAGCTCTAGCAGCTGGCAAGTTTGGGACTGGCCCAGTTGCTGGCCCAGCATTGGACTTCCGACACAGTCATCCCCCATCATAATGATGGTGCTCTCATTGCTGTCATCCTCCTGATCTATGCCTATAGCCAGGACCGCGGCTACCGGGGAGTTCAATTGTTCCATCATATTAATATGGAATGTTCAGGTCCTTTTCTGTTTCTCTGGCATGTCCACCCGGTACGCTAATGACCTGTACCATTGGGCAAATAGTTTCCTGTTCCAGCTGGCAGCTAGGCCAGCAGTTGCTTTTTCACCTCCAACATTCTGTGGGTTGTATTTCGGTCATATCTCTGATGCATGTCATTCTGTTTGTCGGTTTGATTTTTCCAAGCCAAGATATACATCTCATCCAGGTATTCGTGATCTTTTGTACCTATTCTGCTGCTGGGTGAGGTGGACTTGGTCCGGACCATGCTGCCTGAAGAATATCTAATGGGCTTTGGACATACACCCTAACATCAGGTCAAACGGGGAAAATCCAGTGCTCATGCAGGGCACCTCCCAGAATGCAAAGAGCAGGTATGGCAACATGATGTCCCAATCACGATTTTCCTTTGTCATCTTCAGAAGCATATGTTTCAAGTGCCATAGAACCTCTCCGCCACCCCGTTAGTCTGGGGGTGGTAGGGCAAGTTCTTCAGGTGATGTGTTCCTAGCATCTTGTACAGCGTCTTCATCAGCTCAGAGAGGAAATTTGACCCCTTGTCAGTAAGGACCTCTTAGGGAACTCCCAACCGAGTAAAAATGCCCCTGAGTGAGGAACTGGCCTGACTTCACTGTGGATTCCCTGAATCTTTTCATGTGATAATGATACCCATCCTGTCCAGAATGCTTTCTCATAGGTGAGCTCAGCTGGGGGCAGCATCAGGAATGCTGTCAGGACATCCTCCTTAAGGAGTGGTTTCAGGTGAAGCAGCCTGTCCCCGGCTCAGATGTCAAAGGTGGCTATGTGACTCTCAAATCGGGCAAACTTGTCATCCAGTGCATCTCCATTGCTCATGGGCTGCAGCCTGGGCGGTTGTAGTCGAGGTCTCGCCTGAGTGACAGTCAGTGCCATCACCATGGTTGAAATTCTTTCAGTCGCTGTTGATCTTGACGGGCCTTCTCTTCATTTTCCAGTGTCCACTTCTTGTGGTCTCTGCCTCTCTCTGATGGTCTTCCTTTCCTTCTTTCCGCTGCTGTTGTTTGTCATGCTCTCTGCATCTCGTTGATGCTGTAATGTCGTTGATGCTGTAATTCCTTCTTCTCCTGATGTTGGTGATGATGCTCTGCCTGAGCTAACCTAACCTGTCTATCTTGCTCCCTCCTGGCTGTTTGATCTGCTGTTTGCACCAATATGTGCAGCAGGGCAGTTGAGTTCAGCTCTGTTTGCTAAGGTTCGCTGCTCCTCTGGGAATTGTAGTCCATAGTGGTGTTCCCACTGTTGTCGGAAGAGATGTCTGCTTCATTTTCCTGCCCACTTCTGCTTTGTGTCGACATAGACATCTCAATCATCGTCTGGTAGTGTGTCAAGTCGGGTCACTTTATCACAAGTTCACTGGTCACAATCAACAATAAAAATCCAATTCTCCACACTTTTGCACATACACTTCTACACATCTAATACTGAGCAGATCATCTCTCTTCAATGTCTCGTACCCTCGACAGTTGGATACAACGAAATCAATCACCCAACACCCACCATAGCTAGCATTTCTACCTCTACTCAAACTGGGATAGAATCTATTATACTGCCACCAAACGTTAGGGCATGCACTGCCTCTAACAGTCTAGCTAAGGCCTTACACTCGTAAAGTTTTAGGCAGTCTACCTAAGGCCTTACACTCTTAGTGTTTTTAGGCAACTAGTTATAATAACTTTTATTCACTCAATCAAGACCAAAATTCAAGCTGATTCACTCAATCAACTGATTTACTCAATCAAGACCAAAATTCAAGCTGAATAATCTGTCCAGAGGGAGACTGCCCTTACTAAACTGCCCAGGGACATGACCATATAAGGTAAAATGCATGCATGTGTTGATCCTATGAAATACTAGACAAGTATCAATGCCAGTTCTGTTGTTTTTTGTGTTTGTTTACATGTGTGTCTCTAGTATCTACTTCGTGATCAAAGTTTGTTCATGAGTATTCTGCATGTTAACACCTGTAGGTTGTCCCCTGTCGTAAGGACTGTTAGGGAAGTTCCTAACAAGGTTCCTAACAGTGACTGGTGCACTATTATCACCATACATACTTCTCTTGGAAGCCATGCATAGTAACACCAACAACTCCGCATTCATACTGGTGACTGGTGTACTATTATCATACATACATACTTCTCTTGTAGGCTGTACATAGTATACCAACAACTCTGCATTTCAATACTGGTGACTGGTGTACTATTATCATACATACTTCTCTTGGAAGCCATGCATAGTAACACCAACAACTCCGCATTCATACTGGTGACTGGTGTACTATTATCATACATACTTCTCTTGGTATAAGCAATGCATAGTAGCAGCAACTCTCGCATACAACTCATTGTTTTGTGTATCACTATTCCTTATTAATACTGAAACAGAAATCAATTCCATGTAATCTATAGAGTGTATAAATCCTATAACAGGTATATTTAATAATGACGTACTTGTTTGTAGTACTACAAGAAGTGCCAGTGCCACCCACAGTAGTAGTGACAGAAACATGGTTACACAGCTGCACACGACAAACAACTTGGACAGTCGGTACACCTTTAAATTTCGCTCTGCAAAATGCATAATATATAAATGAAATTATAATAATTGGCCACTAAGCAGGGAAATAACCCAGACAGTTGTTATGGTATGTTATGGTACGAGTAATGCCTCATGGGTTAAGCACTCAAGCACTAATCATCTATGACATATGCTAAGTCTCAATGATATGCATATTAATTCTTGTCAATATCAACGATGGCCATGACAAATAAAAATAAGCCTTTTTATGTGCGTTATTCCATTTTCAGAGAATGTCACATTCTCTGACATAATTTAATTGCAGGAATTGTGTAAACCCACAGACATGACTCAATTTATCCTGCTACCATTCAATAGATGACCGTACCAACTCTTCGCTATCCTGAACCAGCATAGATCAGCCTCAAATGACTGCAATGAAAAACACTAACTACAATTATTAAAAAAAAATTTTTTACTCGATGTACCATTACTGTATGCACATAATTATGGTATTGATATATTTCTACTGTGATTATATAAGCTACCATTGTTTAGCTTGAGCTGAATCACTGCAAGTATTCCAGCAAGTATTGCAGCCAGAGTCCACAATATGGTTCCCACTGTAAGAACCACTTTATTAATAAGTGTCAGGCGACCGTCAACTAGAAATATAAACATCAGCATGTTGTCATTTCCAGGATATTCATGGTATGTTTAATATAAATCTCATTGAGTTGTCATGCACCTGTTAATGTAACCAGAGTGGCTTAAACAATATAACACAACTATCGTGGAGTTCAAAGAGCTGTAGCATAAAATTGGAGTGTAGTTATTTGGAAGTGAATAATTGACTTCTACTTTTGTTATTAGTTGGAGTTAAGGTTTTTCTTATTTTAGTAGTTATCATGGTATAAGTAACATCTACTCTGTGGGCCGTATCAATGTAGCTACATACATTCTCCTGTTGTGAGAGCATCTTCGAATATTTCAACTGCTGTTGAGTTGGAGACGAGCACCAAAATATGGAAATAGTAAGATGTCTCTGGCTGCATCTGAGGTAGAGTTACAAGTGAGTTGATAGAATTATTGATGGGGAGGCCGAAGCTCTTGTTGTAGGTAGCGTTCCTGCGATACCAAATGATGCAATATCCTTCATCCATGGGAGCGTATCCAGAGCACAACACAGTAGTTTGACAGTTGGCATTGGTGAAATTTATGAAGGGTGCCTCACCTTGAACTGTGAGAAATTAATATGACTTAAAACATGATAATAGATTCTCAGAAATTTAGATTTAAGATGGTGAGCAACTAGGGGATTTATGGCTGTATATAATATAATGTCCCGTACATTCCACTGCATAAACTGTGAGCACATTTAGCCAGCTTAGCCACAATAAACTTATAGGCAGCAATTTTAATACATTACTTGCAACACCATTTAAAAGCCATAAAAAATTCTGGGGTAGTTAGCTACATTATGAAGTAACTAGCTAGCTATACCATCACTACTTGACTCCGTATATAAATATAAACCACAGCTACACGGGTTTACTTGTATATAATATGTAGCTAGAGAGCTGGTCAGTATTGACAATTTTTATAATTAAGCTATATACATTACAAACCGATTGTGTGGAAACTTACTTTCTCGGTAGAGCAACGCGCCCAGTAAGAAGTTGGTGATATGGGATAATCTCATCCTGTTCTCTATGAGAGCTACTTTAGCTTAGTCGTCTATTTACAACTACAGATACAATAGTTAACCCCAAGTTCTAAAGGACTAGATATAATTATAGCTCGGGTATGTACACGTCTCACGAGCCCAACGTATAATAATGCGCGATATATTTATTTCCTTGCCAGCCATAGAGCTGCCTTCTTCATTCAGATAGAACACACAAACACAGTACAGGAGAATACATTCCTAACATTCACGTCTTTCAGACATAGCGACTGCAAATTTTGAGGGATTAAGTTACTGGATGTGATAAATAATACTAGACAGCTATTCTAGCGAACCAGATAACTTTCTTCTCCGCTCCCCCTTTCGCGCGTAAATGCAGCTGTATCTTTAGGAAGCAAGTTGCTACTTGTTGTTCCTGGTGTCCACCGTAGAAGCGTTTTTGGACCTTGTTATTGGCCCTCAACAATGACTTACCAGATACTAAGTAACGTTTGCAGATGATGTGAAGTGCCCATTGAAATAACTTAAAACGTACTTGTGAAAACGGACGTTTAGCTAAACAAAATCCAGGGAACTTCGCCGTTATTGATTGCTTCAGATAGGTCCTGATCTAGTCGTGTGTGTCATGAGCCTAGCTATAAGATCTGGAGTAGTATACATGATGGAGTTCAGTTGCTATCTTTAGCATAATTATTATCCATGAGGTCCTCATAGGATTCTGGCATACATTCCCTATAGTGTATATACCTTGGATTCCCTTGGAGATTAAAATGCAAGTTCAACTAAGACCTCGTCTCAGTCACACACACAAACCACAACTATGGCCAGGCACACTATGTCCACACGTTGCCAAAAAACATAGGTAGTTCTGCACCAGCTACTCCCAGAGCACAGGTGCACGATGATCTCCATAAAGGGCTGCATTTGAAGTTGTCCATACCCCATCCATGACATAGGCACACAATGCCCACATGGCCTTTACTTGACCATAGGATTCGACAGAGAACTGGTGAATTGAAATCCCTCACTGACCTTATGCAGCGACAGCTGCAGGTGGCCCAGAGTATGGCCCTGTTGTAGTCACACCTACCCCCATGCCTGATATATACAGATGCACAATTACCTCACTAGGGGTGGCCATAATTGCGTGCACTCTAAGCATCTACACATTCATTCCTACATCGACAGGTAATACGTCATCACTGGAGGCTTGTCCTGCTGCCCTGCTGCCCTGTGAGAATGCATAGTATTTACAACATGGTCTATACCCAAGACAGAAATTGCTCACTGATTGTGCCATGTTTACTCCAAATTGTCAAGGACTGCCACTCGTTTGTTATTACGTGGAGTCACCCAAACCTGCCCGGATGTGCACTTATCTGATATCAAAATTGATAGAACTCGGCACTCTTTATCATGATCGGAGAGACCCCAGTTTCTCCCCTGTCTTACATAAGTATATACAAACCCCCAGGATGTCTTCTGTGTGTGAACTACCCTTTATAGCTATAGAGTTATTTTCCCCTACTTTTCCACCCAAGCACAGTTAATTGTCTTGTCAACTTCTTGGGTAAGGGTGGGAGTTTTAAGTTGTGAGTGCATCATTTATGTTACATTTCTGTAGTCCCACACCTAGATGCTGATTGTTTCAGTAGTAGAAATATACTTGAAGTCCTCGTCATTATGGCGGAAGAGATGAAGTCTTGTATCAGTTTCTCCTGACACTGCTGGAATAGTCAGCATGCTTACCAACCACAAGAATATTATCTACAGTACTTGGACAATGACATTATGCTATCCTCTGAAAAATGAATGCTATGGTGATGTATATCGGTGCTGAGTCTCAGTCACCCAGACTTGAATCAGGAGCACTTGATATACTGACAGGTCCATCCCATGGAGAGTACTCCAGCATATCCCAAGAGTTTAGAGTCATAATTCTGGTAGAATAAGTGGAAGCTGGACCAATAGAATGTGGAATGTGGACTTCTGACATGAAACCACTCATTTTGATTTCTTTCGAACCAAAGGCTATTGCATTCTCCTGTTTTCAGTTTGGGAAGGTGTGTAAGCCTTGTGGAAATGTCCCATGGTAAGTTAAAACAGTAGGTTTAGATCCACATGTTACTAAACAATACCCAGAACTTGTACGATTGCTTTCAGCTGATGCCAAATACTCTTTATTTGGTTTTAGTGCCAGTGCTATAATTAACTTAATTTTTGTGCTCACAATAGGATAATAAATTAATATTCTACATTTGTGCTCGAGCCCTCCTCCTCAGATCCTCCTGATTTACCCTGATGAAGACGGAAGTATTTCATTTGAACATTCGGCACAACAAAAAGCAGATTAAAGAGAATCCTTAAAATATCAGTGACCTTCAAATCCAGATGCAGTGTGCGTGACAGAATTATGAAGACAGGAAACCATCTAACCAATTACATTAAAAAATACCTGTTTTGCATGAGTAGCGTCATGTATTTAAAAAACATTAGTCTGAACACATTTCTGGACAGGATTTATTACAATTTTCATGCTTCGCTTTTGTACTGAGCACTGTGGTAACCCACACAAACCTGAATGATCAAGGGTTAGGATTTCCTGTATGTGGTGTGTACATTTCCTTCTACTAATGAATTCTCACTACGCAGCAGATACCTATAGAGTAGTATTATCTCGTGGGAGTGTAGCTCCTTCTTTGTTTGGTAAAACCTCACATCTAAAAAAAAAAGCAGAATTTTTTTTTGAGGTTGGGGGGGGGGGGGGGGGGGGAAGAAAGGAGTTGAAGGGGAGAGAAAGACAATATGTATTTCTTGGGGGTCTTGGGGTCTTTCCCCAGGATTAATTTTTTCCCTCTGAGACTGGTTTATCTAAGTAATTTTGTATTGAAAGATGATCAGAAATGTGATTTCAATTTTTTTTTGTAAGTGTGTGTGAGGGAAGAAGGGTGGTGGATGGGTGGGTGGGTGAGGTGGTGGGGAGAGGAGGTGGACTTTGTAGGAAGATAAAAACTGCCTTGCTTATTTTTAACTCGATAGATGTGCATTATTTAGTTCGATTGTTTTTGGCTAGTGCCTATCCATTGAGGACACAGACCTCGAAAAACCGACCCCATATTCAGTTCGGCCTTTTTAAAGCGGGCCAATGCACACACACACACATACACACACACAGAGAGAAAGGGTGGAGAGAAGTATTAATTGTTGTGTGAATATATAGCTGCTAAGTGCCATGTTTTTGTTTGCTCGTTTGTTAGAAGTGAGGGTGCTAAACTACCAGTTTACAGTATAGAGGTGCAGAACAGTGATTCATAATTCTTTGTCATACCCAGCCTCCCCCCCCCCCACAAATGTTCACTAGTGATGCCATATTAAGTGATTTGCCTTAGAATGGCTGCTCAACTTCAAGCTGGATTCCTTCTTCTTGGATTTATGGATTTGCCGAATAATTTTCCTATCCAATTTGAGTGATATCCTGTCATGAGAGAGAGTGACATTTGACTTCCTGAAGCAGTATAATTGATACTGTATATGTAAGGTTGCTTAGTATGTGTTTACTTGGGAAGGTTTTCCATGCTAGCTAGTGTGTATTACTTTGTATTGGGTTCATATGAAAGTTATATAATGTATGTATTGGCAAATGAGTTTCTTGACCAATAACTTTACTTAACCAATAATTTTAAATTACAGTTTATAATTGGTTTGCAAGTTGCAAATAATTTTCACAGTTTGCTAACAATTCTCACTGTTTTGCACTCTTACTAGTCTGCTTCCTCCAATTAGTTTCCATGACCCAAAATCCGTTATGTTTGGAACATTTGGGAGTGTGGCAATTCAACACCAACATGTTATGTTTGGGAATGCAGCTACTGTATATACTTATTCAACATCAACATGCTTCAAACATTGAAATTGCCTCGTCTTGTGTCATGTGACATATCAGCTATAAACACTGTAATTAATTTTGATTATCACTGCTAATTACAGTCTTCAGTTTAATGTTATCTTAATCATTAACTGGTAATTGGCTGTGAATAATCATCACTTCAGAAACTCTCTCACTTAAATTGTTGTTGCATTACTACACATCATTATCATACTATTATCATTGTTATTTTTATTATTAGTAGTAACAGTGGTAGTAGTCATAGTAGTAGCAGCAGCAGTAGTAGTAGTGGTGGTGGTAGTAGTAGTAGTATTAAGTCATAAAACAGAATCCAGAAGCTGATTTGTCGTGAGGCCAAGTGTGACAAAATTTATGACAGATGCCCAGCTAACTGATTAAATATGTGTGTGTGCATGTGTGTGTGTGTGTGTGTGCATGTGTGTGTGTACTGTGTGTGTTGTGTTGTGTGATACAGGAAATTCCGGTAGTGCTGGAGCCAATGGTAGACAGGTACACATGCAAAAGCTGTGTACAAGCATTCACACTGAGATCATATCCACACATTCCACATGCAAGGTGGAGTATGGCAAAACAGAATTCCTTGACTGGCAGGGAGTATTTCTATATAGCCTGCACTTTATTCATGCATGTTTTTAAAGTGGTTCACTGTAGCTATGTCAATTAGACCACTATTGACTGCTCTGCCCTCTGCACTGTGTCTATATAAGATCAGCCCTAGCTGTGTCAACTTTAATGTCTGGTCTCTCGACAGTTTTATATACATGCACAATTATTTTTCTAATCTTGGTTGTCTTGTCTTAGCTGTAGATCTGTTTGACAGGAGGGCTGTTTTGAACCAACTCATCAGGATTGTTATTGGGCTGGTTATACATCCAGGTTTTTAAGAAATCTGGCGATTTTGATTTTCATTCAGGAAAAAAAAGGGACAAATTTTGGCCGTCCCACATTGCATTAAAAGAAATCTAGCACCCGTGACATCACTCCAAATTCAACTTTACTCCTCTACAGTAAACAAAATCTAGTTGTTCCTGTATTATCATTTAGCTACAGAATATTTGATCAGAGGAGAGATTTCCGATTTTGCACTTTGTCGCATATTATAACTCGTACTTACTGTCATTAGTAGATGTTAGGGTGAAATGAAGGATCTTATGGTAGTAATTCCTTGTGTAGCAGGGATGAGTGAAAATATCAGGAGGATCTGCAGGAAGTTCAACATCAGAGTCATCTTCAGATCGGGAGAACTCGGAGGACACAACTGAGCAGAGTGAAGGATTAATTACCAGCTGCTGCTAGGCACTGTTGCATTGGGTACCACATCCCTTGCAGAAATGGGAAGCTACTAAATAGGGGAGACCAACAGAAGACTGGAGACCGGAGTGAAAGAACATCAAGATGCCTGTAAAAAGTGTGCTAAAGAGAAATCTGAGCATTGCATGAGATAATGGATTATTTTGTAGGAGGAAGCTACCATCTTAGACCAGGCCAGAAGACGGGAGGAATTGCTAATGGAGGAGGCATTGCACATCAGCCTAGCACCAAAGTGTGAGTGGTTCAATCGTGACTATGGACTTGCGAGACTAAACTTGAAGCAATGACCAACACAATTTTTCTGAATTCATCATTCTTTGTTGATGTTCTAATATCAAATATATCTTATTTTATTATTATTGTTGTTGTTGCTTTTGTTGTTGTTGTTCTTATTTTTATTTATTTATTTATTATATTTTATTTATTATTATAATTTTAGTTGATTTATTATATATAAATATATGATAATTATTTAATAAGTCTATATTCTAAATTCTATATTTATATTATTTATTTCTTAGTTTATCGTTTATCGTAATTATCGTAATTATTATTATTTTTTAATTTTTCTACATCCAGTTCACGTACTGGACATGTGTGCCAGGGTGTGGTTTGTACCATGTGGTGAATAGCTACCAGCATATAACATGCTCACGTGAGTCTTGACAGCTTATTATACCTCATGAAGGCTAGAGCATCTAGTCAAAACCTTGAGAGAGTAAAATTCAAGTTGATTATTGATAAGGTCATTAATGTTAACTGAAAGTTAGTTGATATTATTTTTTTGTCTTCTTTTGTTTGTTAAGCGTTTATTGGTAGATTTACTTTTTTGTTACGTGGATTAGTAGCAGTAGCCGGAACAGTGTTATTACTATTACTATTGTAATAATGCTTCAAATGGTCTTGAGTAACATTATTTATTTTAGAGCTTGTAACTATATATTCGAGGATTTTTGTGTGAATTGACTAGAGTACTGTAGTTAGCAGCATAGTGTCACTTCCATCAGATTTTCTCATGTAATACAGTTGGCTACTAGACATGGTAACTATCAAGGAGGAGAAGCTGACTGAAAAGGTTTGCTTGTTTCCTTGTCTGGCACTTATCTTAGGATTGGAGGATAGCATGAACTGAAGCATTCAAAGAAAACTTGATTAAGTATTTCGGCCTTATCACAGCTAGAGGAGAATGTGTTGCCATTGGATACAAGAGTTGGTCAGAAGTTGTTTTTTTGTGGAATGAATGAAAGACCAAAACTTTTTGGGAGTAGAGGATGCAAGAGACGGGAAGAAGATGTGTAAAGTTATTTTAATAGCAGATGAAATGATGTTTCTAAGAGAACAATAAGCCAGATAAAGAGTAGTTTTTTAGCACATAAGAAAAGATTGTGAGGTTTTCTAATTTGTTCGAAATAGAGTACATAAATAGCAACACCACCACCATGGCAATTTCTATCTAGGCGATAAATTGAAAATTTGGTAAAGAAAATGTCTGGTGAGAGCCAAATCTCATTCACACAAACAAGATCAGGAAGATGTGTGTTACAGAGTAAAGACAGCTCATCTAATTTATATAAGAGACAGCGGGCATTGAAAGAAAACAGCGAGATTGGCTGGTGAAGAGAGAGGTGGAATTTGGAAGAAGGGGAGAGGTTTAACTTTGGACTTTGAAGTTAAGGTTTAGGTCCTTCGTGTTCTTTAGATGGAGTTGTATTTGAAGGAAATTGGCAAGAGATGTGGTGATAGTAGAGATAAAAGTAGACCCAGAAAAGGGTTGATATGTCCTATTGGACACCATTTGAAGTCATGACCTTTATAGGGGACACCTTAAAAGAATGTATGATATATTGAGTACTCCTTGTCCTAGCTTGAAGGACCCTAGACTGGTACATTCCCCAGCCTATGGTCCAAATCGGCCATGCAGTATGATTATGAATGTGAAGTGCCTGCATACTGTATGAAATGTGATCCCTTTTCTACTATGTACATTTCAGAATTGTCACTAACATCTTAAGCACTCAGCAATTTGAAGATGAGGAGGATTTGTTAGATGATAGGTTAGAATGTACTAGCCAAGTTTTTATGTCCTTCAATTTGTATTGTAGTATGTTGAGTAGTGAGTCAGGAAGTGAGTTGGCAAAGTCTTCTGCTCCACCCTTTAAGGCTGAAAGTGTGGACCCCAGTCCCTCCACATCCTTGAGGGAGCCAACTATAACAATAAGCTGGATGGGGTAGATAAAATGCTTGTCTCAGGCTTGAAGGAAATTGCTTCAAGTGGGGAATAATGTCAAAATGCTAACTTTCACTTTTTTTTAACAACTATTTTAAATGGTGTCTCTGCTCATATAGAAGTCATATTCCAAGTTTCAGAACATTTGAAGATTCTATGATGCAGTTACGACAGCTTTTGCACTCACTATTTTCATTAGAAACCCAGCAAGTGTGAAGAAGAATCGTGTCGCATTAGATTAGAAGAATTTCCACATATTTCCACAAATTTCTCCCTCATTTCTCACCCAAACTCCATAATTTATATATCACCAGAATGCTTATTGTGTGCTCTTTAACCTAAATTATTTTATTTTCACTGTTATGAGAATGTGTTGGGTATAGACCAGCATATCTGCATGTGGTTTGTATGGGATTTCCCCCCCTCTCCTGTGGTGCATTATCATACTTATTCAAATAGTTTAGGTGAAACTACTACATGTACTCTTACCAATAAACCACCTAGCAGCCACTTAGCATTATTAATGGATTTTTAATTTGTGGACTGGATTGACACTTTGGCATAAAAAATATATATGACAAAAGTTAAATACATCATTAAATAGCTTATCTTCTAAGCTACATTTTGGTACAAAAATTATGTTGATAGAGGGTAGTGGGTGGAAAATATGATTGGTATTGTCGAGGTGTATTTTTTTGACATTATTCCCCCCTTCAAAGAGCAACAAACTCGTAGATGGAGATGGACATTTTGATGAACTGTAGTGTCCACGCTAATACTTTCACAAAAGGCAACACCAAAACTAGAAATAGATAGAACTTAAAATAGAACCAACTTTGAATATGTTTGTCAAGTTTATACTTCCAAGTCCATTTTGGCATACTTGATTACAAAACTTCTCCATTCAATCTGTTAAGGAAGTCTCAAACATTTCTGATAGCTGCTGCAGATCTTGAATATCTGTAATAATTTTATCTAGCAACAATATCCTCAACAGCTTAAAAATCCTAGACTTAAAAAAATGAAGTGACAGATAAAACTTGTTGCTACCAATATGTGTCAGCACAAGAGTCTTCATTTCCACTCCACCAACCATCACTGATGTTGCCTGTACGATCCTCACTACCAATAAATCCTGGTGAACAATATACAGAGGACCATGCTTACTATTGTGGAACTGCATAGGGTTACATGATGTGGAGTCATATTGTGATTGTTTATTATTGTAGGAATCCTGAAGGTCTAGTAGGCACTCTGGGATGTCTTACACTTCCCTCACCACCTTTCACATGAAGGGGGAGGGGGAGCGAAGGAGTTCAAATAATACTCTGTGGACTGGGATCTCAGGTCAGAGAAAGTTGATGTCAAGGTGGCATCCTCAATGATGCACAATAGGGACTTTTCTCTCTTTAAGTGAAGCCCTCTAACAGGCCCATAGAGAGAACTGCACATAAGGTACACTTGCTATGTGACTCGGCCATCCCTTTATATCCAGGGATTGTCAGGAGAAAAAAAAATTGACAGGGGTAAACTGGGATTGTTTTTGGCAGCCAAATATGGACCAACAGATCTGACGTACTCCTGCCAGTTCCCAACTCCCTCCTCCCCCCACTCCCTTTTCCCCCTTTAAGCTTTCAGGGACTTACTGGGCTTGACTGTGTGTTGGTAATTTTGCGAGCAAAGCGAGCTCTCCACAGGAGTTCGACGGAAAACTTGATATTGCCGCGCATGGCGTAGGTTTCTATCATCTGTGCATGGAGGTTAGCCATAATCCTGTGGTGATGGAACTCGGCTCTCTGGATGAACCGGCTCCCTATCCTGTTGTTGATGGGATCATCTGACTTTATTTAACTTAGGGTTATCTAACTTTTCATATGTAAGCCCGTCCCCGTTCACCCGTAAAAAATAGGAACGGGACCTGTCTTAATTAATATATTGACGAGGGATGTGTTAAAGAATGTTGGAACATAGAGAGAGTGGTGATGTGTGGATTAATAACTCATCAAATGGGTGATGTGCTGGCTAATGTTCTGTTGAGGGTGGAAGAATTGGAAAAGCAGGTAGAGCATAAACAGAGAAGAATTGAAGTCTTGGGGAGGAAGTTAGAACAGGTGATGGCGGAAGAAGGAGGGAACAGGAAGTAGGTCATGGGGGTGGTAGAGGAATGGGTAAGGAAGATAAAACTGAGAAGGTGTTAAAGGAAATAGGACAAGCAAAGTTGGTGAAGGATGGAGGCAATATATATAAGGATTTACGAAGAGGGATGAAGAAAATTTTCAGGAAGTCTTGAGCAAACTGATGGGGAGGCCAATTATCATGAGAAAGAGAGGAAGATACAAAAGGAGGAAAGAGAGTCTGGGTGGAAATGGAGTATTTATGGTGCAAGGCGTGAATCAGCAGCGGCAAATGAAGAATCTCCAGCAAGTGCAACAGCAGGAGAAGGTATGCAGGGAAAGAAGTTGGAATGCAAAAGGGTGGTGGGGAGAGGGGGGAGAGTGGATGGAGGTCAGGAGGAAAAGTCAAGGGGAACTTCATATCCACTGCGATTTGGTACATGTGGGCTGTCAGGGGGAGACTCGCTGGCGGACAACAACACAGAAGGGGGATGGAGAGAGGCAAGAACCGTCAGGTGAGGGAGCACCGGGAGGGGATTCATCCAGGGAAGGAGCACCTGCTGGCCAAAGAAAAGATGTCCATGATCATGAACAAATCCAAGCTCTGAGTGAAAAAAGTATGTTAAGGAGTATGGGGTTGGGAGAGGGACCAAAGATAGGGAAACTGGGCGGTTGAGAGTGGCGTTTGTCAATTGTAGAGGATGATGGTCAAGGGAGGTGAATTTGAAGGTAGCGTTGGGAACAAAGAAGTTTGATGTACTGGGATTAGTGGATACATTTTACATTTTTGCAGAAGGAGGGACGAGGTGAGTATGGCAGGATATGAGTTATATATACAGCAGGAATAGAGAGGGTGGCAGGCGGGCGTGTGGAGGTGTGGGAGTTCTGGTGCATGAGAGTTTGGATTCTAGGGCGAGGAAGTCAAGAGAAGGTTTGCTGTGGGTGGAGTTAAGTGGAGCGGGGAGAAGAAAAACTATGGGGTAGTGTATGTGAACCCAGAAGGAGTGAGAGTGAGAGAGACAGAGGGATTATTTGAGGTATTGCAGGAGGATGTGGTAAAGTATGAAATACCAGCATCATAGTACCTCTAATAGCAAATCCTTCTGCTCCTATTCAAACTCTGTCTCCTCCCCACATCCCAGCCTTACTGACTCTATTTCACATAATATCAATACCCCAATCCCTGGCCCTGCAGGTCAATGACTACCATGCTGGCGTCTCCACTGCTGCTTCTGGAACTGTCGTAGCATTACCAACAAATTAAAGCAATTCCAAACTTTTGTTTACTCTCGCTCACTTGATGTAACTGAGACATGGCTAACTGAAAAAATACAAGATAATGAAATTCTCCCGTCAGGCTACTTATTGTACCATTCAGATAGACCCTCCCGTCGTGGCGGAGCCATTATTTGTATCTCATCAAAGATTCCTTCTCGTCTTATTCAATCTTACTCCTCCATTGATGTAGTGTCTATCGAACTTTTATCTTCTAATCTCATTTTCTCCTGTGTTTACATTCCTCCTGATTGTCCTTTTCAACACTTCACCCAGGTTGCAATAGAAGCCCTCTCTTCACTCAACAAGAGACTCATTCTACTTGGTGACTTCAATGCTCCAAACATTGACTGGTCAACCCTATCTGCATCTACCACTACATCTACAATGTTATGTGATCTGATTTTCCGCTCTAAGTAATTACTGAGCCTACCCATGTCAAAGGTGGCATCTTAGATCTATCACATCAACAACATCGTTATTGAAAATAAAAGCTCTACTTTATTTCATTATTACCTTCGACACCAACATAACCCATCATATCAAGAAAACTACCAGATAGTATTAGACTTCAGTATGAAGGCCTGAACAATCACTTTCTGGAGGTTGACTTCATCTCATGTTTTGATAGTGACGACATAGACAACTCCTGGCAACTCCTCAAGTCAATTATTCTCAATACGTGTTCACTCTTTATACCCAAAGTTAAACTCAAAGCCCACCAACCTCCCAGGTGGTTCACCCCAGCCATATGACATCATCTCAATCGTATTCACTCCTTTAGAAGACAAGCCAAGCATAACCCAACTCCTTATAACAAAACTACATGAAGGGGAACAGAATCTTGAAGACTTAATGATAAAAGCTCAGACCAAATACGAGTCGCAAATATTCAAATAATAAGGCTAACAATAATAAGGCTAACAACTGTAAATCCACCTTCCGCTACCTGCACTTTATCTCCAAAAAAAATTGTATTCCCCAGCAGGTTTTCTCCAATAACTCATCTGCTTCCTCCCCACATGAAAGAGTTGAACTGTTTAATGAGACTTTCATTCAGTCTACCAAACAAAATCTGTTAGTCCAGAGACATTCAACTTCTCTTCACCTACACCTTTTTCATCGTTACTTTGTGAGGTCTCATGTTGCAAGGAGGACATCTTTACCATCCTCAACTGTCTTGCCACATCAAAAGCTATGGGCATTGACAACATTGGTCCAAAATTATTAAAATCTTGTGCGATATCCCTTTATGAACCAATCACTCTGCTTCTTCAGGAATGTATACATTTGAACCAGATTCCACAAGAATGGAAAGTCCACCTCATTACTCCTATTCTAAAGACTGGAGTTCCATCTAACATTACCAACTATCGACCGATATCTCTCTTGTGCTCTATTTCTAAAGTTCTAGAAAAAGTCCTTTTCGATGTCATTTTCATCCATGTCTTCCCCATCATCTCTCTTAATCAATTTGGCTTTGTGAAAGGTCGCTCATGTCTCCAGCAACTTCTCACTACCCTAATGCTGATCTATACTAATTCCAGCACTCATACTACCACAGATGTGTTATATTTAGACTTCCGGAAGGCTTTTGACAGTGTTTCCCATAAGGAGCTACTAATCAAACTGTGGAACATTGGTATCACTGGCTCACTATGGATATTGCTCAAAAACTACTTAAACAACAGATGTCAAATTACATCTTTGATGTGTCTTCCTCCCTACTTCCTGTCACATCAGGAGTCCCCCAAGGAAGTATACTTGGACCACTGTTATTCATTATATATGTCAACGACCTTCCACTATCTGTTTCAGAGTCATCTCTCTTAATGTTTGCAGATGACTGCAAGTGCTTGCATACTATCTCCACTCCCTTTGACCGCCTTCTTTTGCAAAGAGACCTTGATTCGCTGCAGTCCTGGAGTAGTGACTGGAAATTGGCCTTCAACCCATCAAAATGCAAACATATCTCATTTTCAACATCTCCTGAGGAATATAGTCATATTTATCTGCTTAATAAAACACAGATCACTAACACAGCCCACTACAAGGACCTTGGTATTACTTCTCCAATAACCTTTCATGGTCTCACCATTACTCCATTATTATTACCAAAGCCTACTCTTTACTTTATCCGTCGTGCCATCTCATCTCACCATCCTATCCTCACCAAGCTTACTTTATATACATCTCTTGTCAGAACTCGCCTTACCTAATGCAGTCAAGTCTGGCGCCCTCACTTGCTTAAGGACATCAAATCACTTGAGAAAGTTCAGCGCCACTCAACCAAGTTTGTTTTAAACAATTATCATTTAAATTACAAGGATAGACTAATATCTCTCAAGTTACTTCCTTTATCACTATGGCTAGAACATTTGGACATCACATTTCTCATCAACTGCCTCAAAATGCCCCAAGATCACTTCAACATCTATGACCATGTCCAATTTCCAAATTGTAATACCAGGTCTTCTAACCACTCAAAGCTTAAGTGTCTACTTCAACAAACCACCAACAACCATCCAAATTTCAACCGAGTTGTCAAGCTGTGGAATGCCTTACCTGAGACGGACCTCAAACTCTCCACCTATACTTTGAAAAAGAAGCTGAAATCCTTTTTCTGGGAATTTATGACTTTAATTCTGATTTACCATGCACTTGGCACTATCTTTGTCCATGCAGTAAATGTTTTTCATTACCATCTCCAATTAACTATTCTCACCTATAAGGCTACCAGCAGCTCTTGCTGGTAAGCCTTCAGCACACTCTCATCCTTTGTACACTATTTTCATGCTATTATACAGTGCTGTAAAACACATAATTATAATAATAATAGTACATGTATAATAAATAATATTCTTTAGGGCGATAGCGACTTTTCACGCACATGCTTTTTGCGCAACGGCGGTAGCCGCGTCTTGACGCACATGAGCATTCAAATATCCTGCAGCTGCTTTGCCCACAACTGATAATGGCAAAAAGATTTTCTCTAGAGAGTGTTGTGGACTTTCCCCCCTGGTTATGACAACAGCATCAGTGAATAGCTACATAGCAGACAATGGTAATGTTTTTTAATCTTATAAAGTAAGTTTGTAGTTTACATTAACTATTCACAGATGAACCAGCTTCACCTCCTCCAGCACGTGATTCAGAACTTCATCCCAACATCAATGGTTTGTTTATGATAAAATGCAAAAATAAATATTTTCAGAGGAGTCAGCTTCACCTCCACCAATTATAGGTCAGAATGATAGATACTGGTACACAGCTCAGACCAGGATCTACATTTGTGTGATATATACAATAACAACAAACATGTATATAATATAACCATGTCAATACATAACAATGTCAATACACTATAGATGTTCTTCAGCAGTGCAATATACTTACAGCACCAACTATACAAACATCCCAGTCACTAACACTGTCAACCCATCTAAACGGGCCTCCTTCGACGCAGGCTCGTTTTAGAGATAGAGAGGTCCACTCGTGGGTTGTAAGTCCACGGACCTGATTCGCTCTGTTGCTAAGCTAGCAAAAGCAACGTAATAGTTGGCTTATCAAAAAGATATATAATGACAAAAAAGGCGGGCCAGACTACGGCGTCTGCTGCTTATATAGGCCTGCCCAGGGCACGGGCCACTTGGGACCACGCCCCCTGGACAAAGGCCGCATGACAAACAATACATATGAGGTGTACAGGATGTGTGTGGTAAAATACATGGATAGATAGTTCAATTAGTTTTTAGATAGTTAGGAAGTTACTGTTGGAGGAGCTTGGGCGTATCCATCCTCCGGGCCTCGGCAAGATGTAGAGTCCGTCTCGTCCTCTGGAAGGAGCAGCACTGTCTTGACTGTGGGTCGGCGATATTCCTTTCCATTCACTTTAACCGTTACAGCTCGGACAAGGTTGTCTTTTCCTGCGTGTACTTGGACGATACGGCCGAGCGGCCAGTTGTTGGCGAATACCACCTGGTCCTTAAGAAGAACCACGTCTCCAACCTGTAAGTTTCTTTCCGGGCGTTTCCACTTGGAGAATCGATTTAGGGTCACGACATAGTCTCGGCTCCACAGTTGCCAGAATTCCTTGGCCAGGTGCTGGCATAGATTCCAACGCCTGAGGAGGGACATGTTCTGGACGTCTTGTCGAGTGTGGATGGCGAGAGGCAGTCTGCCGATGAGGAAGTGCCCAGGGGTGAGTGCAAGCGAGCCATCAGCTGGAATTTGGTCCATTGGCACCAGGGGACGGCTATTGAGCGCTGCCTCGATCTGAGCTAATACTGTAAAGAGTTCCTCGATATTCAAACGCTGGGTTCCAACTGTCTTTCGGAGATGGCTCTTGACGGATTTCACGGATGACTCCCAGAGGCCTCCGAAATGAGGCGCTCGACCCGGGATGTGGTCCCATTCAATGTTAATGGCGGAGAGAGTGTTGTGGATCATTGTTGCGTTTTCGTCTTTTGATATCAAATCATAGACTGCTCGCAATTCTCCTTCTGCCCCCAGGAAATTTGTCCCGTTATCCGAGTGGATGGTGCGGGGCTTGCCACGACGGGATACAAATCGGTGAAGGGCGGCTAAGAAGGCTTCTGTGGTGAGGTCTGTGACTGGCTCCAAGTGTACAGCCTTGGTTGCCATACAGATGAAGAGTGCGATGTATCCCTTCATGAAGACGGGCCGTCTGGTGTGGCCTTTCTTCAAGGTTAGGGGTCCTGCGAAGTCAACTCCGACCTCTGCAAATACGCTGGAAGGGTTGATTCGGTGTGGTGGTAGCTGTCCCATGAGTTGGGATGATGTTTTAGCATGAACTCGTCGACAGGTGATGCAGTTACGAGTAACGGCACGAACGACTTGTCTTGCTCCGATGATAAAATACGATTCTGATAATAGCCCGAGTAGTCCGCTGGCACCTAGGTGGTTAGTTTTTAAATGCAGCCAACGGATCAGCGGCTTCACCATCGTGTCGTGCTTGTGCAGTATGGCTGGATGACAAGTGGTAAAGGTCTGCTGTGAGCGTTGAATCCTGCCGCCGACGCGAAGCACTCCCAGGTCGTCAAGGAATGGGTGACTGGTAGATAGACAGCTTTTGAGAAAGACGCTGCCGTTGTGTTTGAGGGAGGAGATTTCTGTAGGAAATGACTGCGACTGCTCCATTCTGAGGATCTGGAGCTCGGCAGCTTCTATTTCTGGAACTTCAAGCGGGTGGACGGTTAACTGGTTGATGGGTTTCTTCTTTCGAAATTGCTCAGCGATTCGTAGCACCCATGCCATGACCCTCCTGATTCGATTCCAGGAAGAGATCCTGTTGGTCAACTGCTGCATGATAGTTGGGTCTGTTTCGTGTAAGAGATGTACTACAATCGGAGTGATTTTCTTCAGCTCTGGCAGGTTGCTTTTCTTCAGATGGTCTAGTCAAGCTGGCCATTCTGAAGGAGGTCGAGAGAGCCATGGAGGGCCCTTCCTCCACCATAGATTATGTTCCAGGAGGTCTTTAGGAAGGAGTCCTCTGGATGCCGCGTCTGCTGGGTTATCAGCAGTCGGTACATGTTTCCACTGAGAAGCGGGTATGAGAGATGTTGTTTCGATAACACGGTTAGCCACGAATGTCTGCAGTCGTCCGGTGTTGTGGTGGAGCCAGGCCAATACGATAGTGGAGTCACACCATGCGACGCAGTTCGTGAGAGGTATCTGTAGGATGGTGCGAGTCGCTTGCATGACCCGACTCAAGAGTTGTGCCCCACACAACTCGAGGCGGGGAATGGTGAGTTCTTTCAAAGGGGCGAGTCTGGACTTGGCGGTGACGATGATTGTTGACACTGTTGTGTCGGTGTAAAAGGCTCTCAGATATATTACTCCAGCGTAGGCCGTTTTCGAGGCATCGCTGAAACCATGTAATTGGATCGACTGGATTTGCTTGTGTGGATGATAATAGTATCTGGGTACTGGGAACGATGTGAGTGTAGGTAACTGCTGTCGCCACTGTCTCCAAACTTCCTCGACTTCGTCTGGTACCACCTCGTCCCAACCAATGCCTAACTTCCACAGTGATTGCACAAGTGCTTTG
Organism: Cladorhizidae sp. MBARI D1340-BT2; assembly: GCA_028752905.1. NCBI lineage: Eukaryota > Metazoa > Porifera > Demospongiae > Poecilosclerida > Cladorhizidae > Cladorhizidae sp. MBARI D1340-BT2. The sequence continues at coordinate 5,995,484 of JAQNBH010000001.1, forward strand.
GGTACGAGGATGGCTGGGGCGAACCACCCCATGATATCAAACATCTTGGCCAATTCAGAAGTAATTTGCCGTTTCGTGGTTCTGAGGCGATTGTTCAATTCAGGAGTGGCCACATGGAGAGTGTCTGTTTCGGTACTCCAATGCACACCAAGTGCTTTATGGCACTGTGATGGTGTTGCAATAGCTTGAGCTGATTGTTCATCTTCTCTGAGTGATGTGGGAATTGAAGTAAGGACTGCAGAAGAACTGGAGCGCCACTTCCGCAGAGTCATGGCTCCTTTCTCCATTAATGCATTAAGTTCGCATTGGAGGGAAACTGCTTCGGCTTCGGTAGCTGCTCCCGTGAGGCAGTCATCGACGTAAAATTCGTTGTAAACTGCTGCTGCTGCTCTGGGGAATTGTTCCTGGTGATCTGTTGCTAGGTGTCTCAGCACCTGTGTTGCTAGGAAGGGAGAAGACGTGACGCCGAAGGTGAGTCGTGTCATCCTCCAATCCCTTAAGATGCCTGAAGAATCTCGCCACAAGAACCTATGAAAGTCCCGGTCTTGAGGATGTAGGCTTATCTCTCTGAACATTTTTGCGATGTCTGCTGTTAACCCGATCTTGTTATTTCTGAAGCGTAGGATGATCTCATTGAGCATTGGATATAGGCTGGGCCCGGGCAGGAGTGTGTCGTTGAGAGATGTGCCTGTTGATGTCTTGGCAGAGGCGTCAAATACTACCCTCAGTTTTGTGGTGGTACTGGAATCTTTGCAAACGCCATGCATAGGCAGGTAGTAGCTGTGTTCTGGTTGTTTGGAGAGGTCGGCTTGAGGAACTTTCTCGGAGTGATGCAACTGGTCATATTCAGTGATGACTTCACTGAAAGCAGACCATCGACCCTGTTTCTGTAGGGATTTTTCGTTTGAGATGTGGTCGGTTGACGCTTGAGAAGGTCGGACGACGCTTGAGATGATCGAAGGACGCTTGCTACGAATAGCTAGTTCGAATCTTCGAGAAATTCTCCAAGATCCGGCTCGAAGGACCAATAAACGGGCCTCCTTCGACGCAGGCTCGTTTTAGAGATAGAGAGGTCCACTCGTGGGTTGTAAGTCCACGGACCTGATTCGCTCTGTTGCTAAGCTAGCAAAAGCAACGTAATAGTTGGCTTATCAAAAATATATATAATGACAAAAAAGGCGGGCCAGACTACGGCGTCTGCTGCTAATATAGGCCTGCCCAGGGCACGGGGCACTTGGGACCACGCCCCCTGGACAAAGGCCGCATGACAAACAATACATATGAGGTGTACAGGATGTGTGTGGTAAAATACATGGATAGATAGTTCAATTAGTTTTTAGATAGTAGTTAGGAAGTTACTGTTGGAGGAGCTTGGGCGTATCCACCATCTCTACCACAACACATATTGCAAGTTAAATTTGTTTTGCTTTTAGCGATCTCTGTCGTCTATCGTCTTCGATATCTTCTTACTATAGAGCCGACATAATGCTATGCTACGTAGTTTCATCCACGCAAATGGTTTAAAAAAAGTAAGCTAGATAGTGTAGCGCAGTACTATATAGCATGAAGCTTACCTCCGATAGGCATTTTTTTGGTTTGTTGACAGTACTGCTGTTCACATTCAAAGGCAAGGACACGATATTTTCAGGACAATACATGGATATACTGATAAGTAGCGGAGATATTGAATGTCAATAAAATATAGTTTTGCTATATAGGTAGAAGTAAGTCGAGTATGAATCATAGATAATCATATAGTAGCTAGCTATAAATTGTTATCGAATGTCACTACGAGAAATTGTTTTCATGCCACAGCTTGCAGCAGTCCCCTTTTAGGCACACGTGTGGCTTCTCAGGACAGGCATTGCAGACCCATATCCATATGCTGGAAGGTGATCAGGCGAGGAAGTGTTGGTGGTAGTAGTTCTGTGGGCAGAGCTATATACTTGGCCTTCCAGCACGCTTCCGTGACTTGTATATACTTTCCAATAAGCTATGTCGTAAGCTTCAGCCTGGAAACAAAAATGATTGCATTGGTGATACAAAGTCTCTGTATAGGTATTCATTATAGTTTCACCGTGAGGCCATAAATTGATGTTTTTTTGTAAAGGGAACTGAAAGATGAGTACCTCCATAAATGCAGCACTTACAGAATTAAAGAATTTAAAAAAAAGCAGAAATAAAACAAAACAGAATATCCTCAAAAAATAAAACTTCTGAAACTATTTTTTGTCTACAATGATGAAGGTTTGCACACTCTCGATGGTCCGCACTACCAGCACATAAGGAGCAAGGTTACGGATTTCCATGACAACCGAGTTAACATGGTCAGGCCATTTCATCAGTAATGAAAACTGCCATGCTGTAACACTGTGTTATGCACAGGGTTAAATAACAAGCACAAAAGATCAGTTGCTATACGAATACTATACCCTCGTAACAATGATTGAGACACGGGTTGGTGACTGTTGACATTGTAGTGTGATAATATATGCAGGTGCACACATCAAACAAAAAACAATTTTTTTACATATTATAATTTTTGATACTTTTCAGGCGTACTTTGTAATACCCCCTACCCTTGTCAACACCACCCATAAACTGGTTGTAAATTTTTACTGCTTGTGGCAGGTAATATTGATTGACCTTCCATCCTTCTGCTTTCTCATGACAGTGGTGTGTTCAACAGGATCTGCAAGTGTGGACAGCATAGTAACCGATGGTAGTGAAGTAGTTGTCACAAAAGACCTGGTGATTCCTACCAAATAGGGGTTGGGTGAGTTCCAACACTACTTTTTCACCTAATCCTAGGCATGCACTGCCACCTGTTGCACCAACATAAGGGATGAGGTCGCAAAAGTAACGATTCAAGTCGTCAGCAATCACCCATATTTTGAAGCCCCCCTCATTTGATTGGCTTGATGGGCATGTATTGTTTCATAGATGATCGTCCCTTGAAAGGTACCATGGCTTCATCTATGCTTATTTGGCAGTGTGGATTGTAAGCTTGTGACATACTTTTCTTTATGTGTCACAGAACAGGTTGGACCTTCTGGAGCCTGCTAAATGATGGGTGACCACGCGTAGGGAGGTTCGAGTTGTCCACAAAATGCAGGTAGCGTGTAATCTCCTCAAATCTGGTATTCTCTCTGCAATTGGGGAGTAGAGCATCTGAGGATCACGATTCCAGTAGTCCCTAATTTCTGGTTTCTTATTGATACCCATCAAGATCATAAATCCAAAATAGGCACACAATTCTGATGTCTCCCACATTGTACATGTCTTGTGTTGGGATGGTCTTGTGTTGTGATGGTCTTGTGTTGTGATGGTCCTTATGTTGGGATGGTCTTGTGTTGTGATGGTCTTGTGTTGTGATGGTCTTGTGTTGGGATGGTCTTGTGTTGTGATGGTCTTATGTTGGGATGGTCTTGTGTTGGGATGGTCTTGTGTTGGGATGGTCTTGTGTTGGGATGGTCTTGTGTTGGGATGGTCTTGTGTTGGGATGGTCTTGTGTTGGGATGGTCTTGTGTTGGGATGGTCTTGTGTTGGGATGGTCTTGTGTTGGGATGCTCCAGCCTTCATCAAGAATAATGAAGTGAGCAGCCATCGCTTCACTTTATGTTTGTGTCTACCAGTATCCCAGTGCCAATGGAGCTTATTTGACATTCCAAAGAACAAACGACCTCTCCTCTCTCACAGTTTTCAGCATCCCTTACCGTCGCAGCCACTCCCCACACTCACTTCAAGTGGTTGTGGTGGATTTGGTGGCAAGGGTTGAGATGTGTTGTGGTTGAGGTGGGTTGGTTGACAGTGTTAGTGACTGGGATGGTTGTATAGTTGGTGCTGTAAGTATATTGCACTGCTGAAGAACATCTATAGTCAGTGTATTGACATTGGTGTGCTTTCTTTAGAAGTAGCCAGGTAAGTTAGCAACACGCTAACCTGGTTGATCCCTGAAGCGAAGAAGCTGTCCCATGATTTCAAGGTCCAGGTAAGCTAGCAACACGCCAACCTGAAGCAAAGAAGCTGTCCCACGACTTCAAGGGCAGGGTGATTTTCTCTCACACGACTACAAAACAATTCCGGCAGGCGCGTGCACGGTGTTCTAAAAATAAAAAAATCGCATTTTTTTTATCGGGCGGAGCTTCTTTTTACTTGGCATATATAGTTCGCAGAAGTTCAAGGTTTAGTACTTGAACAGGCCACCAAGTGAAGACTCTGACAACGACATCTAGGGCTATCTTGTCAGAGGGCATTTTTGCGGAGGAACACATGACAATAATCAACTTGAAATTGTACTTCTCTTGACGTTTCGACTAGATGCTCCAGCCTTCATCAAGAATAATGAAGTGAGCAGCCATCGCTTCACTTTATGTTTGTGTCTACCAGTATCCCAGTGCCAATGGAGCTTATTTGACATTCCAAAGAACAAACGACCTCTCCTCTCTCACAGTTTTCAGCATCCCTTACCGTCGCAGCCACTCCACACTCACTTCCAGCTCCTCCTGCTCCAATTCAATCCTCTCGATTTGTTCCTGATTTACAGGTTATTTATTTATTAATATTAACATCAGTGAAGAACTGGCTTTTATAGAATTTCCTGCATTTGAAGACGGGATGAAAATTATCATAATAGCAGTTTTTCATCATATCTACTATTGCTCTTAACGAACTCTCAGTTGACACAATTTAGATGCAATGACTTTAGCTACTTTAGCTCTAGCAAAACTAACAGCTAGCATTCTAGCCTCCTATATATATATAGCTCATGGTCATAATTGTTATGAAGAACATTAAGACTCAAATCAGAAGCAATCGCTCAACCAAGTTTGTTTTAAACAATTATCATTTAAATTACAAGGATAGACTAATATCTCTCAAGTTACTTCCTTTATCACTATGGCTAGAACATTTGGACATCACATTTCTCATCAACTGCCTCAAAATGCCCCAAGATCACTTCAACATCTATGACTATGTCCAATTTCCAAATTGTAATACCAGGTCTTCTAACCACTCGAAGCTTAAGTGTCTACTTCAACAAACCACCAACAACCATCCAAATTTCATATATTTCAACCGAGTCGTCAAGCTGTGGAATGCCTTACTTGAGATGGACCTCAAACTCTCCACCTATACTTTGAAAAAGAAGCTGAAATCCTTTTTCTGGGAATATTTCATAAATAACTTTAATTCTGATTTACCATGCACTTGGCACTATCTTTGTCCATGCAGTAAATGTTTTTCTTTACCATCTCCAATTAACTATTCTCACCTATAAGGCTACCAGCAGCTCTTGCTGGTAAGCCTTCAGCACACTCTCATCCTTTGTACATTATTTTGATGCTATTATACAGTGCTGTAAAATCATATATAATAATATAATAATAATTGTTAGGCAGTTGATAGCCTAGCTTTTATTTTAGAACTTGTCAGTGAGGATCATTTCAAGTTTAGCAAACATGTCAATAACTATGGATAAGTCAGAATGAATGAGCCTAAAAGCTTCTTCGTGGGGGCTGCTGTTTCTCGCATGATTTTTTAAAATAACACTCACTCTCATTATTCCCCCCCCCCCCCCCCAATTTTTTATTTATTGGCCAGGACGGGCTTACAACTTCATATTAGCATAACTTCATATTAACACAACTGGACAATGACTCCAGGCCCACCTAAGATTATCGGACAGCTACAAAGGGCTGATGAACAAACCTCCCGCAACCACTGGTATATACACATTAATCGCAGTTGGTCGACTGCACCCTGCTTCACTTGCAGCAGCAGTAATCAGGTACTCTCTGGCCCACCAATATATTAAAAGAAGCCATGTCTACAAACTCAGCATTGACTTTGAGAAGAAGCTCCCTTCAATAAGATATATTATTATTATCTATCTAAAAATATCGACATTTTCATGATGAATCGACTTTACAATTTTACACGCAGGACACCCCCATGTAAACCCATCTTTCAGGCTGGACTTCTTACGAGTATAGTGACATTGCAACTGTACACCAAGTAATAACATCAAACATGTTCATCATAGCATCGTATTATTATTACTTTTTATGTTTTCCTAAAAAAGTAGATATTTTTACATTCCACAATTACCAAAAGAGATTTGTTCCTAAAATAGGCAATGACTTCCTCGTTATTCCTAAATACAGCAGGAGCAATCGACCTGATAGTTGTTGAAGCCATCTTCTATGCTCGCTCTACATGGCACGCGCATTTAAGATAAGCAGGAAAAAGTGCGTAAAAAAAAAAAATACTGCGATAATAATTGACTTCCGGAGTCTTACTCTTTACATGATCCGAATTTAGTCTTGCCAAGCTTTAGTGCGCTCTGGATAACAAATTTCGAGTACCAAAGAGTATAATCAGCTAAGATCGGAGTTCTTTGATTCTTCAGAAACTTTCGATGGCGTGTCTTGCTACACTTTTTAATTTTTCTAAATTTGAATATAATATAATATAAGAAGTTAAATAACAGGTAAAGGACACATGACATATAGTTCAAAATGAGTTTGGCATTGTATGCCCATACCTTGACTGACAATTGCTGCAATAGGTGTCTGGTTGCTTCACTAGAAGTAGGCCCACTGCGTAAAGTTGTTCTAGATGCTATCATAGATTACAGCAAATGGAGTCCAATTCCCCAGTGTTTCTACCACCAAAGGGACAAAGACACCACCTACGGATCCAACGTTTGCTGCCTGTTTCACGTCTTTCTTTCTTCTCCTTGAAAACCCACTGCATCGGTGCTCCTAGAAGCATTATTTACTGTGCCTGGCTGCAATGAGTTGACTACTGAAAGGTCAAAGTATGTGGACCTCCCATCCGGGTGGATGATGTCTCCTGGCCTGTCCAAGGACTCCGCAAATGCGTTGCTCATGTTTAGTAGACGAGTTGTCAATCGCTAGAGCTTGATAGATTATGTCACGAAGGGCATCATGCCTTCTGACCACACCAAAGCAGGTGATCTCCATTAGGGTCTATAGCCATGCTACAGTGACATCAGGGTGGTGGGGCACCTTTGAAAGATGGAAGGCCCAACCAAATCTTAACTGCGACCATAAATTCGTGATTAGGTATGGCTAGGCCCAAATTGGCAATAGGAGGAGCTTTTAGCCACGCACTGGTGTGATTGCTGCTTGACAGAGCATTGAGCCTGGCTTTTCCAAATAAATCTGATGAGTCAAAAAGGCGATCAAATTCCTGCTCATCAAGACAGGCTTATAGGGTTCGTTGTGAAATCTGGGAAAGATCCCTGTACTCAATACCTAGGTGATTCTCCAGGATGACTCTGGATGGAAGTTCTCCGAAAAACAAGGGTGGGGAGTTGGATGAAGGCACCAAATTTTCCAATAATTGGGGAACAATTAATTTTGAGTAGTCAGTGCTGGCAACAAAAGAGACTGGTGCTGATCTTGAGGTGTTTCTAAGACCCAGACTGCCTAGTCTAAGTGGAAGAGTAGCTTGAATCCAAGCATTCTCATTAACTGGACTTCCATAGAATACCTGAAAGTGTTGATCGGAGATGGCATCATACTGACAAAGCTGGTTATCGATAAGGAACATTGGCACTGCCCTCAACAAATGGTTCATCTTGCAGATTCCTAGGTAACACCGTAGTAGATGGAGGCTCACCTGTGCATCTTCCATGGTGGGGAGGATTCAGTATAGGTGGAATACCTTATTAATACTTGCTGTGACAGTTTGTTAAAAAAACTCTTCAGTTCCCCAAAGAGGCGATCTTGGGAGAGTGATTCCTTCGCTGGTCTTCTTTATAATCTCAGGAAACTCTGGAAATGAGGTGTCCCCGCTTTGCCAATAAACTTCACATTTCTCTATATTGAGGTGTAGTCCAAAACCATGACCTAATTCCGAGATCTGATGGAGGATACTAGAGGCCGCTGTATGGGGAGCAATGAAGGTGCCATCATCTAGATACCACATTTCTAGCTGTACATTTTGTGGTTGTTTGATTTTCTTCTTCAAGTGGGTGAGAACTAGTGAAAAAAGTAGGGCCCAGGGGGTCACCTTGTTGTACTCCAGGAGGAAATCAACCTACTATTACCAAATCTTAATTCAGCTTCAGTGCAGTAACAGTATTGGGTCCAGGCGAAGACATCAGGGATCAGTTCCTCCACAGAATCAAGAAAGAAGCTTCTATGACATTCATTAAATGCATTGGAAAAATATAACTTGAGGACACACATGTCCTCATGCTCCCTGAGATGGTTTATATATAGCCTGTGGTTTGAATAACTGCCTCCAAACCACCTTTAATTCCCACACCAAACTGACCATGAGGGAGAAATAACTCCGGGAGTTCTTGATAAACCAAGAAACAGCACAGGTGGCTCGCAAGTCTACGGAAACTGTCACCAACTGCTATTGGGCGATAACCCTTCCTGTTAGGCTTGATTAAGGCTATCAACTGTGCCACAGATCCATGGAGATAATAGTGGGTCAGCTTTCCCTGACAAGAGGAGGTTGAGCCATCGTGTCAACTCACCAAGGCAATTCTGTGAGGAAGGTGTAGGACTGTCTTTCCTGGCAGTCCCACATCCATAAATCCCTCTCCTCTCCTCTTCAGGGATGAATATCCTTGAAAGTTGATCATAGCCTAATCGATTGCAATCTCGCAGTTTGGCCTGTGTATTGATGAAAATTTGTGTAGAAAATGGCTGACAAGAGGTCGGATTTTCACCAGCCTGTCATAATTTTCACTGCCCCTTGGGGAAAGTGTACAATTATCTACAAAATGTAGAAATCTTGTAATAGTCCTGTACCTATCCCTGGATATTGTTTGGGATATAGGTTTATAGTTGTGGATGGGGTCCCTCTTCCAATAGTCGTCTATGGATGGCTGGTGGTTAATTTCCATTAGAATGCTGAAGCCTGTGAATGCTTGAATGTCATCCTCGGTAATTTCTTTCCAAGAAAGATAGGTTTCAGCACCCATGACTCCTTCAGCATACTTGTTTGTCTGATCTATCTCTTCCACTATGTTAGGGTTAAAAAAAAGTTCAAACACCTCCAGTGGTGATTCCGGAATAGGAACTGTAGGTCCTATGGAGTATATATTTAAATGGATAAATTGTAGGGGTCACTAGGTTTGTGGACCAAACTGGAGACAATGTCTGTGTGGAAGAGATAGTGGATGGCAAGGCTGAGGAGGTGGCAGTGGAAGGAATGAAAGAGATGGTTGGATTTGTTGTAGAGTTGGGGCTGGGGTGTGTAAGTAGGTGTGGTTGATGTTGGTTGAGGCATGGGTGTGGTCGATTCTGATGTAAGTTGAGGTTGGAGTGTGGAAGTCAGTGTGGTCAATACTGATGTGGTTTGAGGCTGGGGTGTGGTCGATACTGAAGTAGGCTGGGATATGGAAGTGCATGTTGTCGATAGCAATGGTGGTAAAAGGTGGCAGGTAGTAGTAGTGTTTGTGGAGTCTGATGTGGAAGCAACCATGGAGTCTTTTACTGAGATGGGTGGGGAAAAGCGGCATTCAAATGTACTTGGGTCGATGGGTTGGGGAAAGGTGTGGTGTGTAATGCGGCAGGTATCACAGAGGAATGAGCATCTTCCTCTTCAATGTCTAAATAGATTATATATATTATAATATTTTTTATTTGTTATATTATTCAATTGTTCACTAAAATTTCCTTACCTTCCTGCAGGCCTTCAAATTCCTCATCACTTCCGCTCATCAAAGACCCCATCTGCATCCAATGCCTTGAGGACCTCCTCCAAAGAGAAACATTGTCTTTTTGCCATCCTATTTTTAATAATGTATAAGTCACACAATTGTTTGCAAGTTTTCTAAAAAATGTTATAGTAAGTGCTATAATGAACTCTCAGTGTTATAGAGCAGTATCGCTGCAAATCCCTTCGTAAAGATTAGGCAGATCGCGCGATTGGTATGACGCCAATTGTGGTCAACCGCAGCACGCACGGGCGTGACGCCGTTAATAAGGGCTGCTAGGTGAAACTGCATGGAGAGGCCCAAAGAACTTCTGGAAAAGTTGGACAAGTTACTTTTCGACCTTCCTAATGATTCACTGCCACCATTACCTAATGCTACAAAGGAAGGACGTGAATGTTATGACAATGTAAGTAACAGTGGTAGATATAGCCCCTTCCCCCCACAACCATGATGTGCACTAGCTGATGTAACACTTGTTACACAGTACTAAATGGCTTGGCAACCCGCCCACCATCTCTAAATCATGGACACCCCTGGAGTATTAAAACTGTAAGGTAGCAACAGAGAAAATGAGGCATATTTCCAATAAAAAAACAATCCTGGCAGGGGTGGATCCAGGATTTAATTGGGGGGGGGGGGGGGCTTCATTCTGGTTAAATTGAAAAATAAGAATTTGCATGCTATATTGCATGCAGGAAGAGTTTGCATGACCACCCACACTTTCTCATGATCACTATTTCAGTTGTGAATGATATATATACTGTAGGGGTTCATACAGGATTTACAGTTTGGGGGGGGGGGAACTCAAAACGTTTGGCGTTTACGTGATGGGTGTAACCCCAAGTAGGGGGGGTGCCCCAGAATTTTTTTTGCAAAATCGATGCTCTCAGATTGATTCTGAGACATTTTGAGGGTACTTTCCTATAGTTAAAGTACTAGCACATGGAGAGAACATTCTAGATTATGACACAATTGCATCTTGCCACAGAATAGTTTTGTGGCAAGATGCAATTGTGTGTTAATCTAGAATGTTCTGTCCATGTGCTATTATTCTGTGGTTACCTTTCCTAATTGTAGTGTAGATTAAATCTGCACTACAATTAGGAAAGCTAACCACAGAATAATAGCACATGGACAGAACATTCTAGATTACACATGATTGAACTGTGACACAGAATATTCTAGTCACAATTTTGTATATGAAGAGCAAATGCTTCAGCTAGTAGCATTCTGCAACTAAATACGACCCAGAGAAATACAAACCTACACAAATGGACCTCAGGAACTTTTTTACCAGAAAGCGAGTGCGTGCTGGGTCTAGTAGAGATTCTGAGGAGATGAAGATGTAGTCCCAACTACGTCGACTAGTGATGCCTTGACTTACACCAATTCCGAAGCATCAGTAGGTAGATCAGTGTGTTCCAAAGCACAGAAGAGGAAACTCTACAAAGCCAGGCTCAGCTCAAGAAGGAGTGGGAGCAGAAATATCCTTGGGTGTACTGCGATGATCCTAAGCAGGGCATATTCTGCAAGCTCTGCCAGAAGCGAAGAAATGCACCTTCTACAGCCAGCAGTGCATGGACCACTTGGGGAATTCAGGATTGGAATCACGCTACTGAACAACTCAAGGAACACAGCCAGTCAAAATGGCACAGAGATGCTGTTATCCATGCTCGAATGGCAGAACAAGGAAAGTAGCAGAGTGTCCTCTGCAATGTTCAGCAGCTGCTAAGGAGGCTTAAGAAAGGAGAGCAACGAACAGAAACGTAGTGCTTAAGCTTTTGAGATCGATATAAATCGCCCGCTCCTTACAACCACATTCGATCCCCTGGTCCAGTTGCAAATTGCAAATGGAGATGAACTTCTCCAGCAACATGTCAAAGAGGGGCCACAAAATGCTCAGTACACATCCATGCAGTGATGCTTTTAGAGGCCATCGATAGCTGGCTAGATAGGAAGCTAATTGAGAGCTTGAGAGCGTAAAATCAAGCCCATACTTCTCTGTGTTAGCTGATGAGTGTGTAGATATTAGTACTACAGAAGAGCTGTCCATCTGTTGTTGGTAGATTGTAAATGGAAAACCAGAGGAGCACTTTCTTACAGTGCTCCACATATGTGCCGCTACCATTTCAGATGCAATCAGCTCCTTCCTTGAGTCGAAGAACCTGGACTATCGTAAACTAATAGGCCAAGGTTATGATGGAGCAGCCACCTTTGCCGGAGAACGCAATGGAGTTCAAAAAAGGATGCGAACTCTAGCTGCACATTCCTTTTACATCCACTGTGCCTGCCACAGGCTTCAACTAGCAAGCATGCAAGCTGCTAACACTGTTTCAGAGATCAAGAAGATGTTTGGAACCATGGGAAATATATGGAAGCTCTTCTTCTACTCACCCAAGAAAGCAGAATCTCTCAAAGCAGTCCAGTCTGTCCTCAAGCTTAAGATTGTGAAGCCTAGTGATACCAGATGGCTCTCACACGAACGCTGTGTACAGGCTATTTACCAAGAGCTTCCTGCCCTTATCGTCACCCTACAACAGCTGTATGAGACATCAGGTGATGCTGAAGCATACGGTATTGGTGCTCTCCTTGCTACTTACACTGGAGTTGCTAGTATCGTGTTCCTGTCAGAAGTTCTGGATATCCTGGCAAGGATGAATGTTTCGATGCAAAGAAAGCTACTTGATTTTAGCAGGTTACCGGTACTTCTGAAAATCACGACGGATCAACTCGAGCATCTAAAGGACGAAAGAAGTGAGTGGTTGGGTTCAGTTGAGTCTGAAATATCTCTGTTGATGGAAAAACACGATATAACACTCGGCACACATGGATCTGCATGAAGCCGTTGGTCTTCTATCACAACCACAGCCGAGTATCGAACTCTAGTTGTAATTCCATACGTCGATTCCCTTCTTCTAAATATTAAGAGTCGATTTACTGATAAAGCTGTGAAGATTGTTACTGCCATGTCCATATTCAGTCCCTCCCTACTACCCACTGAAGCATCCTTACCGTCATACGGCATCGAGCAAATCAAGATTCTTGCCGAGTTCTATGGAAAAGAAGCAGAGGTTGAGTATGCTGGGACGACTTACACCTCACCTCCATTGCTCGATGGCGATGAGCATCTTTCAGAGTGGAAGATATTTAGACAGGCTTTGCTAATGGAGAAAAAGGCAATAATGGAACGTAAGAAGAGTTGGTATCTCCTAGCATGCAAGAAATCCTGGATGAGATGAACAAGTCACATACGTACGGAGGAATTTTCCCTGAGACGTGGAAGCTATTGAACATTACAGTGACTGATGTGGACTTTAATGCAATTCTCGACATTTTTAAACAGAAAAATAGATGCATTTTACTTAATTTAGTACTACCGAACTCACTGTGTTGTAATTTTCACAATACATTATTGTATATCTTCGCTTATATATTATAAATTGTACATGCATAATTATACATGCATAATTATTATGCATAATTATTATAATTTTATTACTGTTGATCATGTTTGAATTTGCTATTGCTTCTACGTTCCCTTCTCTGTACTGCTCTTTTTCCCCGTTACTGTAATGTATTACATAAGAAATTTCATTAAATACATTTTTATTGTGAAAATTCTTCGGGGGGGGGGGGGAGAAATCGGGTTTTTTTGGGGGGGGGGGGATATCCCAGGGCTTCCCCCCCCTGTATGAAACCCTGTACTGTATATTTACTCCACAGGTATGGCTAACCTCAGTCCTGTGCCCTCAAAAGCACTCTAAAACCTACCGACTGTCAGTGGCCTACCACGTCATATTCATTAAATTGACCGTTATGTATAGCATATAGCTAGAGGGTAAATGTAAACACATATTTATCATTAAAACATTATGTATTGTAGATGGTAAATTTTAACATTATTATTACCACTAAATCATTTCATGTAGTATTGAGGGTGGATATAATCAGACTATCATTGATGATTAAAAAAATGTTCCGTTGAATAGAGGGTAATGTAACAATAAGTGCAGAGAAACAGAAGTTTGATCTATAAAGCAATAATCAGTGAAGTGTAAGAGAATATAATACCAATATTTTGCGAGGTTGATGCATAACAAATTCTTCAACCACTTCTTCTGGTGTAATACTAATAGTCTGTGTGGGATTGTAGCATTGCAAGTGCATTTAGTCTCTCTTGAGACATCGCACTTCTAAGAGAAGTCTTGAGAAAACTTAACACACTGATAGACCTTTCGCACTCACAGGAAGTAACTGGTAAAGTAATTGAAATTACCAAAAGAGTACGTATGTTGAGTCATGATCAGTGTGAAATAAAGTTTGTCCTCGAGTATTTAGCATCAGAGCCAGTTCGCGTTCCTCTTTCCACTTGCATTCCCATAGACAGCTTTACTGGTACAGTACTAGCTAAGCTAAATGTTGCAGGAGGCTAATAGCTAGCTAGCTACATAGTACAGAAACTTGGAAAATCTGGCTAACTATTTCAAGATGGCTTTAGTTAGGCTTAGCATAGCGACCTAGCTATAGCTAACTACTTACCTTGTCCTCGAAAAGTACTCTTTTATTCCACACTGTTTAAGTCGCTTTGTGGCACAGCCAGAAACATCATGGCACGTTCTCTTACTTTCATATGGATGGTGTGCAGCATTTTTTTTTAAAGGGAGGGGGGGAAATTAAGGGGAGGGGGGCTTGAGCCCCCTAAGCCCCCCCCCCCCCCCCCCCCCCCTTGGATCCGCCCCTGAATGGCTATATTGGTATGTGGGATTGGACTTCTTTGCACCTTCCTATGCCAACACTAACTGAAGCCAGATGTGTGGCCAATAAAGCAGAGCTGAGAAGTGAATGTTGCTTCTACCCATCTTTTCCTATTGGGATAGATGCGACTGGAGTGTTTTGGTATGGAGGCAACCTTGTTTTTCGGGAGTTCAGTGGCCATTTAAAGTGAGTAGTGTGAGGAACCATGCTTCCCATCATCTTATCCTTCAGAGAATTCCTGTTGCAGTTTCTGTCCAGCATAGGAACACACTGTGGCTGTGCTGGGTTCTGGCCGATTTGCTAGAGATAAAAATTTCTTTTTTTTATTATTGTTTTATTATTTGGTTTTGGTTTTATTATTTGTGTTTGTTTTCTGTTTTTTATTTATAATATAAAAATAATTTAGGTATAGCAAACTAGGTCTGTAAATAGTGGTCGCTCTGATTGTTTCTCCGTTTGTGCTCATGCTGACTCTGCAATACCCTGTCGACCAGCATCATTTCTGAACCTGAATAGTGACTATAGTGTATCAAGTCATAAGCACACGTATGAGTTCTATCAGTGACTTTGTTTTATTCCTTACTTTTTTATGAGGAGGAACTGATTGCATATAATTGTATCTATAATGGTTATAAGCCTGTTCAGTGCAACTCATGTCTAAAATGATTGTTTGAGGTGCACATGATTGTAGCAGGCAATGATTCCAAACCTTTGCTGCATTGACCAAATCTGTAAATTCAGAATATTTATAATATCTTGGAATTTATCGGGTGATAAGCAGTCTACTCCACCTCTATGAAAGTAATCCCACTGCGGAAGGGGCCAGTGCTTACTTGAGGGATACCTGCAGCTGTGAAAACCTTATCTAACCCCTTTTTCCCATGTGTCTTACATTATTTTATTTTATTTTATTTTTTAACTAGCAGTGCTGTTTTGTTGCAGATAAACAAATATTTCAACTCTGTAATTGCAAATAGTCAAAGATATACGTTCAGGTAACACAATGAAAATTACAGTGCAAACTGGCTAATCTGAATAGTCTTGTTACCTAGTGGTGTTTGGATTTGTGAATTTGTTGGATTACTCAAACTGTATAACTTGTACTGTAGTTGTAATAATTTATACAGCGCTACATTTATACATTTATACCAGTGTGTTACAATAAACTAAATATTCAGTTAGCTTCTTGAGTAATGGTGGTGAGTTTTTTCCCCTTCAATCTGTAGGCTGGGTTTTAAACTGTATAAATTGTTTTTCAAGGATCTAAATTTTTGAGGATTGCTTTAACAGAATATCTAACAGAATGAATAATTTTTGAGTCCAGGTTATTGCAGCCACCTGATAATTTACTTGTACACACCTCAACCTGTATATACATGCCACAAACAGCTGTTTGGGTTGGTACTGTATGTACAAACCTATTTGGTAGAAACACTTGGAACTGGCACCCTGCCTACCTACCTCCAAGTTTTGCTAAATAAGGCTGATTAACCCTGTTCACTGTATAAAGAGTGTTGCTAAATTCTACAGATGTTGTTTAATATAGTTATTAGTCGATGACCATTGGGATATGGATTATCTCCAGTGGTCAGGCTCAGCCTCACTCTAACACAGTCTAGTAATGAATTGATCATACCATCAAGTATAACAAAAATAAACCCAACACATAACAAATGTATATATCATGTATGTCAGGCTGTAGCTAAGTGGTCTGACAAAGCAGGGCCATGGCAACCAGGTGACTCATGTAGCTAGTACCTTACTGACCAGATGCTGATCAGGGTTTAGGATACGAGATTATATTTGCAATCAAATCATGACAAACGACTTGATGGTATTCACACCATACCATCAAGTCATTCCATTGTTTGTGCTTTTTTATTTTATATTTAAAATCTTTTGGTTAATAATCATAAATAAGCAAGAACATTTAAACAGGGAGGGGCAATGTTTCATAAGATGGGCACATTGGCCTTAATGAGTTGTTGGAAGGCATGGCCACTTGCTGAGTGAGCACCTCTTATTATGCAGTGGAAGGATGACCGTAGGAGAGGGAATGATATACATATTCATGCAATGGTATGACTGCATGATTGGTCACTTTTTGTAACTAGCATTGAGGCGCCAAGCCTACCTGTGAGAGACATTACAAGTGTTATGATGGAGCCTCGCTCAACTTCTCGTACTCATTGCTTGCATGCCCACTTTCTGTGAGTTTTCTTAGTTAGGAGAGCTCCTAGTCCCAAGCTTTGAAAAAGGAGTTTTCACTATACTATTTCTACATTATATTAGTAGAGACACGTCATGAATACAGATTCAATGCAGGATTAACTAACTAGCTATATAACTAATGCGAGGGCAACCTAGAAATGGAAAAAAAGAAAGGAAAAAACATACAAGCAACTGAAATAACAAACAACATTAACAATAGGAAAACTAATCAACTTAACAATAGGAAAAGAAACCAACATACAAGAAATTATCAAAAGTAGCAATAACAAGTGATTAAGACACAGAGATGTACAACCTAGAGCTACACTAAGTAACTGTGAACCTTTTTCAAGGCTGATACTGATCTCAGTGAAATAGTATATCCTCCATGATATAGGGTAGAATGCTGACAAAAAATTAATGGTGCTGACTAAGAGTTTAGATGACAAAGAAGAGATATGGTTATGAGGAGTGAAGTCAGAGGGGAGTGAGCAAGGCATATGCACCTCATGTTACCTTTTCTCATGTGTAATGTGTATTTGCTTTCACCTTGAAGGGAGACAATGTATGGCACGGATTAATTAATTTAAGCTCGCAAGAAGAGAGATCTACTATTTTGTCTTTTGTTTGGTGCTAATCACCATTCAAGTTTAAACAAGCTATATTTTCCGAGTCACACTCAAAACAAATTGGCTTGTAATGTTTACACACTCGACTCAAACATATCATTGTCCTGTTTTGAGTATGAAATTATAGCCTAAAAGTTGTTAAGTACACAGTGAACATCTCGCAGAAAGAAAAGCCAGTGTGAAGAATTCAAGAATTCAGCTATTAATTCCCGTTAATGATTACATTATCAGGTAACTGGAATCCTGAAAGTTTGGACGATGGCAACTTTAAAATGAAATGACCTATAAACCATGGGCATTTAGACGACCCTAAGTTTACTAGTGAAAATCAGGATATAAAAAAGCAGTATAATAATATTGGTGGATGTAATTTTAAATGGAGGTTTGTTTAGCTGGGTATATACTTCTAAATGGTAAGGGGTAATCCACTTGTTATGGTCTACCTGTGAGTCAAGGTTTAAATAAAAAAATAAAACCATTATTTGTTGTGGTAGATCGATGGAGCACGCTGACGAAATAAAGTAGCTATGTTAGAATAAAACTCCCCCTCCTTTCCTGTAAGCTATCAGCCATGCAGCCTACTCTCACTAGCCCGTGCAGCCAGTTTTCTTTACTCGAGGTTCGAATCTGCTGCCGTTTTCTCAATCTTTCTCTTCACTACGACAACCATTCCCGGTTTACATCAGGTCACTTTATTTAAGGTGGGTTATGCCTTCTTATTTTTTTACGGGTGAATATAAAGTGCATAGATAGATACATATATAAATATGTCATACGCGGTAATACCATGTTTTCCATCCAACTCCGCATTGACGGCTTCCTTTGCTCACCAAATAATCAATGATAACATGGAATGACAATGTTGTATTCCCCTCAAAATACAAGGGAGACTTAAGCTCAGGTTCGGACTAATGATAAGTTTATGGCAGTGCTTAGCTAAGCTGTGCAGCAATTCTTGATGTTGGGGGAATTCTCTCGACTCCCTCAATTAGCATTAAACAGTAGATGGTATAATAACTATTAGTGAATGAACTTTGAGCCTTTATGAAAGAAATCTCCTTTGGTTTGGTCTGGCCATGGCTGGACCAGCCAAACTACCTCCCCTGGTACCCATGTAGTGCACAATCTGGTAGACAACTCTTTACTACTTCTAATAATGTATACTGATATTGTTCCACTGTTACAATTTATTATATTTTTTAATTTGTGCAATGTTCCTACAATACAGGTATCAACGAGAATTCAAGAGGTCAGCAAGGTAATCATTGAAAAATCTACCCAATTGCTCTCATCAAGAGTTGTGACTCGACCTTTCAGAGTGTGCAGTATTGGATGTGGAAATGGACAGAATGATTACCGATGGCTGTCGTCCATTTTGAAGCAGTTCCCAGATGTCCATATTCAGTATGTTGGTGTTGATATAGATGATGGTACTACTGCCGAGGAAAGCTTAAGTTCCTTGAAACAAGTTGAAGTTAAAGTATATTTCCAAGACATCACTGACGGTTTAAGCGAGTGTCCATTTGATCTGATTGTGTCAGTAAGCAGTTTTTACTATTTACATTCTCCTGAACGAGTGCTACAACTCTGCAAGGACCTATTGATCATGCCAACAGGTACGCAATGCATGCAAATCTTGATCTGTATGTATTCATTGTCAAGTTTTTTTCTCCATTTTTTTAAAGGTATACCATGTATACCATGAATCTGGAATTCCTCATTGTCTTTTTTTTGTAGATACTTTATAACTTTCCATTCATAGGTTGTGTAATAGAATAAATTATGAATAGGAATTTATTTCAGAATACCACTCGGAAGGAAAATCAAAGGTCAATAAAGATTTTTTTAACTTAAAACCTAGAACTATGCAAGCATTGATGTACCACTCTTCACTATATAGTACATACTGTATATACAAATAAACAAAAAACTCGTATTCATTACATGCTTTCATATATTGCCAATTGCCAATAATGTCCAACATGTATATATATATATATATACACTAGTTAACAGTCATTGTATATACATGTAAATGTAGTGATTCTAGTAAGAGCATGATCTCGTTTTCAAAAATTTACATCTCAAGAAATAAATATTATTTTTTAATATGCTCATATGAGATTGTAGAGTATTGCAAGAAAACATGTTGTATTATTGTACCTAGCAGGTCAGCAAAGTTGTCAATTAGTTTCTTGAACCACAAAACACTCACTTGTAATCACAGTGTTCTATCACCATACCAAATATGGGAACTTCAATGTAAAGGGTACTGGAGAAAAATCTAATTATAGGGAAAACGCGAAAATTTAATTTCGCGGTTATGGTTAATGGAATGCCAAAAATGTGCATGGAATTGGAGACTATGATTCTTCCTCTATTATTTGCCAAAATTTCAAGTCTTATAGATGTGTACAAGTTAAGTTATGCATGGTTTTACAATAACACTATTTGGGGCTGGATTGCACTACCACTGTTCATTCTCCCTGACTCCCTGCCACTGTTCATTCTCCCTGGCTCCTTGCCACTGTTCATTCTTCCTGGCTCCCTGCCACTTGTTCATTCTCCCTGGCTCCTTGCCACTGTTCATTCTTCCTGGCTCCCTGCCACTTGTTCATTCTCCCTGGCTCCTTGCCAATGTTCATTTTTCCTGGCTCCCTGCCACTTGTTCATTCTCCCTGGCTCCTTGCCACTGTTCATTCTCCCTGGCTCCTTGCCACTTGTTCATTCTCCCTTTAGTTATTTTACAAACCAGTTAATGGAAGTGGTTACAGGCATTTCTGTGATTTTAAAAGTGAACAGGGTACAGTTTTAAAGATAGAGTATATATGTATCTTTGATATACTTACTAGCCTTTATAAAGTAGATCATTGGAAAGCTTCTTGAAATAAACTATCTTTTTCTACCCGATTGACAAGTAACAAAAATGTTATGACAGTAACAGTTTCCACTTAAAAAAAAAGTAGTACCCTTAATTGAATGATTTACCACCATTGCCACCACCTCAGGATATCATTCACACACACAAATATATGTAGACCAATAAATTAAAGCATTCAAATAACTACATGAGTGTGCATTGAAAAGAATTTGATTCACTCACGTCTTCGTGATGCTGTAGTTGGGAACTTTGGAGCTAACTGTATTACTACCTGTGGCCTGGGGCCAAACAAGCTAGTGAGAGTAGCTATTTACATAGCTAGAGAACTGTTGCATAAATATTTTGTTATATTTTTATCCACAGATTCCAAGTAGATTGCTCTATCAATATAATGTAGTCAAAAAATACTTACTCTAGTTCGATGGGGCGACAAAAAAAGGGAAAAAAAGAAGATATGACTGACGATCTTTATTGACAGTCTCTTCTAGGCAATGACTGCTCTTTCTGGAAACTTTTCTGTTGAGAAGAGCTGCATGGGCACATTTAGCTTATTGGTCATAATTATTGCATCGCTTTGCTTCAAACTATTCTTTCATCCCCAATTATGAATGAACATTCAATCTCTAAATGACTTGTCTGATACATGCATATACTAAGAAAGTTCCTCACAGCTTCTGTCAACATTCCCACATTCATCTCTTCCTTGGAGAATCATTTTTTCACAAAACACAAATAAAGCACACCAACGCGTGCTGACTGATGTGTTGCAACCAGAACTAGAAAGGAAAAAAGATTGAGTCTATTCAAGCAAAGCGATATGGTACAAACTGTCTTCATGTTCACAATATCACAAATTGGATGCTTCGTGTCCCTAGTGCGAGTGGCATACTGTGAACCGGGCTAAGTTTTGTTGTATATAATCATTGCATGACAAGCATAGGTTTTGTTTGCTTATCTCAATGGAGATGATTTTATAACATTTTTTTAAATATTCTGAAAAGATTATTATGGGGTTAAAAGGTTTTGCTATCAATATATAGAATGTTTATAAAAAGCCACAAATCAGGGTCAATTGTTATTATGGAAAATTATAACATTGAAATATATTATTATATACAGGATTGATGATCATCGTATTGGGGGAAAGAAATCCTTATTTAGAACTCTTTCAGAGATTCTGGCTCAAGCAATTCAAACTTGATGTTTGTTTTTCTGCCAAGCTGGCCGGTATTCTTAATGAAATGAGGATCCCCTATTCTGAGGGAAATATTCCTTACGAAATGGATTTCACTGAGTGTTTTCAAGATAATTTCGAGAAGCCACATCAGAAATGTATTCTCAATGTCTTAACTCAAGTTGATACCTTTGCTTATCCGAAAAATATAGTCCAAGTTTGTATTGACTATTTGCGTTCCACTGCTGAAGAAAAGAGTGATGTAAAGGGATACATTATGGGGAAAGTGTCGTTCTTTACCATATTGCGTGCAAGGATGTGATGCACCGGAGGTGTTTAGTTCTACTTTTACTAGTACTCAATGAACAAGGAATTATTTATTACTGAGACTTGCTCAGCCTCACTCAACACTAATAATGTGCAGAATTGTTGTTGGTTGAACATTTTGAAAAATAATTTTGAGTCTTAACTTTAAAGTAGAAGCTGTTTTTAATTTACAGGAGCCTGCATAAAACAGCACAAATTATCCGGAGATGTGTGGAAAAACAGAGTCAACATGCCTGGAGGCAGTACAGGAAAACGAAAACTCTGAGTAGCAGCTGTGTCTAAATTGAATAAGCTAGCATTAGTGATAAGCATTGTCACTTCCATGAAAGCCCATCATACACCAGCAAACTTAAGTATCAGCTTTATCATGTACACTAACACTTGTGACAAATAATGTCTTGGATGATGTCATCTACAGAGGCTCCAAACACAAGTGGGAGATCTATCTCCATAGGGAGATAAAAATTGAATATTGCAAATGCCTGTGGTAGTATAACTATTGTATTTTAGAACTAACAAAATATAACATTGTGATGGTCAGAGATTTGGTTTACTTTTTACGAATTCTAAATGATGCGCTGAACATTCGATCAAAAAGCATGGCTGGATCTCAGAAAATGGGAAAACAGGAGGAAAACAGGAGGAAATTAAGCAAAATTGGGAGACTTGGAGCATCTGATTATAGTACTGCAGTGAGTCTGCTTAATTAATTTTTCAATAACCTTTTCAATAATCAACTTGAAATTGTACTTCTCAATGTTTCAACTAGATGCTCTAGCCTTCATCAGGAATAAGCATCTAGTGGAAACATCGAGAGAGTACAATTTCAAGTTGATCATTGAGAAGGTTATTATAATTTTATTATGTCAACTGAGAGTTCATTGAGTGCTTGATTAATATTTAAACTAATTTTGAAATTTTTCTGAGACTGGGGTCTTTTTAAAAGCTACTCATGTGACTGAAGTTGTTCTAATAAGAGTATACCACAGTGTGATGAATGCCAAAAAAATAGTACAAGAAACAGTAGTTGTGAGTTTGTACAGCCACCAATTTATTTATAATTCGTACATGTATTGAGGATCTGGTAAGAGCAGTAAAGGTATAGAAACTGATCACCTCACAATCTGGACCTTTTGTTTCTGTGGCCATTAAAAGTTGTGGTATGTTCAGGCCTCATGCCCATGATTTTTTACAAGGACATTTAGCCATAGACTGAAAATCACTACAGAGTGACCAAGAACCAGCGAGTATGTTACCCAACTGATAACAGTGATGGTGAAAAAAGAATGAAAACTATAGTCGATTTAGGTCTCAAAGAAGAAGAAAAAAGGTTTACAGAACTGTCAACATTCACCCTATAATAGTGTTAACACTTGTTTTGTTCAAACTTTAATATCTGCTGTATAATAAACTAGGCCAACAGGGAGTATGCCACCATTGTTATATGACCTAAAAACACACAAAAATAGAAACCCTATCATTTCATGCTTAGGTTCCCCTGCTTACCAACTTTCAAAGTATTTAGTTCGGTTGATCTATGCACTTGGAAACAAAGTCAATACATACATGAAATACTTAGGACACTTTATGGATGTAGTCAAAGCGGCTTGGTACTGGAGACGGCTGGAGTTCCTTCTGCATGCGGAGAAACAAAGCTGTGAAGACTGTCCACTGGATCAGGAGTGATTACTTATCTTCTTTATGGAAGGGGGTAAGCCATTAAATTTACTTTTTTCTCCGGTTCTCCAGAAAATTGCTTGTTTCAGAATTTTCAAATGGTATACTTTATGAAGGCTAGTAATAGTTCTGTACAGTAATGACTAATATACTTACCTAAAAACTCTAAGCTGACCACTTTCTAAAATCACCTAGTGTCTGTAACCACCTGCCATTCAAAGGCTGTGTTACAGAACCGCATAATCACATTATGATGATAGGGTCATGATGCAATATTATTGTAGTACAACAATCACACCCTCATTAGGGAAATTAAAGGGTGTGATGTTGAATATCTTGGAATACAACACTTTCAGTATCACTGTTTCTTGTTTCTATTTGGTTGACTTGTTCTGTATTCTATGATGTGATTATCTAGTGAGCTTTAGTAGAGATGGTTAAAATACTTATCCACTCACTACTTGCTATGGGGTAGTAGAGATCATGCCCCACAGTTCACTTGCTGTGCAGGTGAATACATTGATAGATAGCCAGACATGTTTTATGCTTGTACCATCTGAGAAAAGTCTCCTTTTTATTGTCAGAGATGATAGTCTGCCAATTCCACACTTTACTGAGCACTGTATAAGACTTCCTTCCAATCTGATCCAGTAACTCAGAGGAGCTTCGAATTAATAGTAAGAGTCTTGTGAGCTCTTTTATCAACAACTACTACAGCTGATGCCATTGCTCAACTCAAACATCACAAGTATGCCATATCTAATTATATAGTACAGTATACTGTAGGCTGTGTTATAAACAGTGCAGAATGTATTGAAAAATTTAAGCCCATAGAAAATTATAATTTACTTGTATACATCACAAAACTTGTTAAGTACACACAGCTGTTAGGTTGTACTGTATGTAGCTACAAATCTATTTGGTAGAACTACTTAGTACTGACAAGCCTACCTATATTAATGAGCTAATGCTAATCTCCATCTACATTTGTGAGGGTTCAGATTAGCCCAGTTTGGATTAGCTATATATTATGCAACATTGTTTCGTGCAGATGGAGTTAATATGATGCGGGTGGCATAGCAGTATTGTATTATGCTATAGCAAACACACTACAGTAGGACATATGTGGAAAATGAATGTTATATTCAGTTCGGATCATGTGCACTAGTCTTATGAGTCAGTTGTGTTCTGTTTACACTGGGGGAGGAAAGGAGGGATAAAAATATCTGTTATAAAATGATAGGCTGATGATAAACACTGGAATATGCAATCAGGATTGGTTTGATGTGAAAATGCTGGCTCATGTAAATGTGATCAGACTAGTCTTATGAGTCAGTTGTGTTCTGTTTACACTGGGGGAGGAAAGGAAGGATAAAAATATCTGTTATAAAATGATAGGCTCATGATAAACACTGGAATATGCAATCAGGATTGGTTTGATGTGAAAATGCTGGCTCATGTAAATGTGATCAGCAGATCATGGGAGTGATATGTGATTATGAGACATCAAGTTCTCTTTAACTCACTTAGCAATTTGCCGATGTCAATCAATAAAAAAAAATCTAACTCTTTACCCTTGAAAGAAAAAGAAACTTCCATGTCATCTACCAACTTCCATTCACTCGATTTCTCTGGTTAAATAAACAAGAAATGGTATTATTCAGTAGGGGTGATGGTAAGCACAACTATTGTGAATTAAGAAAGGTAACATTTTGTTCTTACTATGCACTAACTGTGCATCAATAACTATATATACAGGGGAGCTGATGGTCAGATGAGTCTGCTCAATCACTTCTAGTAAAATTGTGGGTGAGGTCTATTAAGGCGCATGTTTTTTCCCATTATTTATGCCAGCTATGAACACCACCAGTGAATGATCATTTGGTGCAATGCATCTAGAAAAATTGTATCTGCCTCTGCTATGTCACAACAAAGACTTGACAACTTGATGGTATTACATGTTCACAAGTATCTCACAGACAAACTTACCCTATTTCCTCAATCTTCAAATAGAACATGCCCTATGGGAAATTGCTTTGCATTAATGAATCCCTCCACCAACGATCACCAGTGCATTACAACAAAAGACATCATAGATTGTGTTGATGATGACCAAGACTCCATGCTCTGTGAAGGGATATTCTAATTAAGCTGACAGGGATGTCTCTGTTGATGTCCCGAAAGGGGTGTTGAATTGTTGCTTTTTTACAGTTCAGGTCGATCAGCCCTGATGCTCCCTCAGACTCTGGGAAAGCTTCAAGGACATCCGAATGATCGGAGGATGAACTTGTAGAGTGTAATATTGTGTTTGGCAAACAGATCAAACAGATCTTTGACTGAAGAGAGGACCTTAATGGCTGTCTGTGGTGTGAGAGCTAATCCTGCTCCGTCATCAATGCAGAAGTGATTCTGAATGTATTCATAAGTCTCTTCACCGAGTCTGACAAATCTTCTTAAACTGTAGTTGTCCTCTACGGGACTTAGACTGCTGTCAAACATGTGGAGAGTTGCACAATATTCATGAGAGACTTGGATGGGTCATTGTCTTGGAAACAGAAGAAATAGATTATCATAATTCTCTAGATTAACTTGAAAACGTTGAGCCATGGACTTATCTACACTACTCCTTTCCTTATTCTTGAGAGATCACCACAGAGGTGGTTATTCCTGTCTGTACCTTGAAGCAACACTGAGTTGAGATTGTGCAGAGCTGTCAGAGACAAAACGAATCTTTCCCTTGCTTGGATGACAGATTGGAAACACTGGAAGACACAAGGATTTTCCTTCCTCTGGAGGTGGATCAGATGCTGAGACTTATTCTACATAGCCATTCGTGATGTTGTAAACTTCAGCATTTCATCAAATTCTTGATGGTTCTTCTTCATATGGTGAAAAGTCGAGCTGACCAGGGATCACTTAGCAGAAGTCCGGAGAGTTCTTGACATCATTTCCCATTTTGGCAAACAGAAACGATGACTGCCAACCAAGAGAGGTGTAATGGGCATAAGGTTCTTTCATGTTGATGTAATCCAAAAGCTTCATAACTGGCCACTATTTCTTCCTAGGAGGAGGAGAACTGGTGCACCACATTGGAATGGAGAGCAAGATACTTAGCTACTTCTCTGGTGTCAGGCATCTCCAAGATTTCATAAACACTTAGCAAAATCATATGCTTTTATCTTCAAAACCTCTTGAACTTTGAGACAAGTGATTCTCCTTACACTGGTTGAAGTGTTCCTTCTCAAAGTAGAGAGGGAGTACCGAAAGAGCTATGCATTGAAGAAACCAAAGATGGTTGGATCGGATCGCCGAATGTTTGACTGGTTATCCAAGATGACGTAAGTGTCCAAGACTTGTCGGGGTACTTGTGGTCCTATATCCCAAAGGAGTCTTTCCACAGCTTCTTCCATTTGGCATCTCCACAAACTGAGGTGCAGAGAGAAGTAGGCATCTTTTCTTCTACACCATCATTTTTCTTTGTTGACTTGTATTCCTGAGAGTTGTCTGATGCATATCACTGATGTTCATTGTCTTATGTTCCCATATGATTTATTGGGCAGGTCACTGTGGTACAAGGTGTGTTGATCCTTTGAACCACATTCCTTGCATTTTTTGGACATCAATGTACAGTTCGGTAACCTGTCACTCCGAGACTTATGTAGTAGATAAGATTTCCATTGATGCGCTTCTTCATGTCTTACAATAACATTGCCTTCAATGCTCTGAAGTCTTCTCGAGTATCAGAGCTGCAGTCATGAATGAGGCATTTCCTCTACTCATTTTTGTTTCCAGCAGAAGTCTGCAGAGTTTGTGATGCAATTGTCTTGTCATTGATACCAGCATTACATTAAGGTTAAGATTGAAAACCACTTGATCAAATTCTTGTAGGAAGTGACCGAGGGCATGGAATGGTGGAAGAGTACCATTGTGTTCGTGTTGATATTGGCAACTCAATCATTTCCCTTGTTTGCAATACTCCTAGTGAATTTTTTCGTGATGATTTGGTGATCTGATAGAAAGTTAAAGGTGCTCAACTGATCAAGATCAGGTATCTGAATGAGAATGATTGTGCAAAAATCAGAGAGTTATCTGACTTTCTTTGGTTTGCATGACTGAACGTTAAAGGTGCTCAGCTGCTTTCTAAGGTTAACTGTGATGAGTGGTGTGCTACCAAACCTTTCTTGCAGCTTGTTCTTGATAATTTGAAGGCATCTTTAGGTATTGTAACTCCTGCCACCTTTGAAATTCTGAGCAACCTTCTGTACTTCTCTGGCAGTGTGAACATCCTGAATATTAATGATGTCACCAGCACTGATTCCTAGTTCCTCAATCTTTCTCTCCAGACTCATATGCCAAGTGGATAACTATGATGGACCTCCCCTTAATGGAGCCACTGGTGTCTTGAAATGATCTCCACTGAGAAGATGTCCTGTGGTGGGATCCAGAGCTGGCTGAGCATCTGGCTGGAATTGCCTTGGCTAACTCCCCACTTTAACCAATGCGACTGGCAGAGAACTTCACACTGCAGCAAGTGGTGGAGGCCATCTGAAGTCAAATTGAGACAAAAACAGGGTTGACTTGGGTTGAAAGGCAGTCATTGAGAAAGGTTTGAAAATATGACACTGAGATGAGTTTTATGTCTGTGGTTGAGAGACAGTGATGAGAGATGCCGATGAAGTTACCCCACAGACTGAGGGTTGGAAAATGGGCTCCAGCACCGAGCTAAGGCTTTGCTCTGTAGGACTTGTAGGATGAGTTTGAAGAGGCCTGAGACCTATCTCTAAGTGCAAGAATTCTTGCTCACTCTTTCTCTTGTTCCAATTGTTGAAAACACCACTTGGTGTTTTTCTTCATCATATCTCCTGTTCTTCCAACTTTCTCCGCATACTCCTTTGGTGTTCTTCCAACTTTTTATATTTTTCTTCCTCCAGACGTGCTTCAATTTCTTTTTGAATTCGTGTCTTGTTGATCCTCGCAAGCATGAGTTGCATCAATAATGGTGAGCTGCTGATCTATCTAAGATTTCCTTGAATAATGTGATTACATGATAAAATGGCATTAACTACGAATTGATGGAGGTCTGCATAATATTTTCTTTGCTTAGAGCACGATGTTGTACTGCTTCTTATTCTAGAGACAATTCACAGAACTGATCCTCAAAAAAAGTTTTTTTCGTGGATAATACCATATTGTTAAAATTGAGAATGTAGTTGAGAATAGCTTTCCATGCAGTTAGTTGTTGAGAACATTACCGAGAAGATTGCTTAAGTGTTCTGTATCATCTGGCAAAAGCTTATGTGTGAGACAAATGGATATCCAAAGAGCTTGCTCACTAAATTCCCATTGACTTGACTTTGCTTCAGCATCGGTCTCCATCCTCAAAACATCTTAGGCCTTCCTTCCACAGTCCAGCTTCATGTTAATCAATCAATCAATTATTCACCATTAGTGTTACTCAATTCGACATTCGTTGGTTGTTCCTCAGCAGACATCTTGAGCCGTAAGATAAGCCATCATAAATAAGTGTTACAACTGAAGATTAAGAACAGAATATAACACAATGGAATAAATCTTATGCAAACAGAAGTCAGCTGATGCTGAATGATGGTCAGCCGATAAAATATGACACAAAATTGTCCTCCCAAATAATTAAAATAATGCTATTCTCATTTATCCACAATTTAATAATAGCCTCTACCTTCATGGCTGGTAGCAGTGGCTTCTGATCGAAGGAATATGGTGATTGCAGTGTATGGCTAACTCTAGCCAAGTGATGTGAAAGTGCTCTGAGAGAATATCATTGCCAGCCATGCAGCTTGAAGACTGAGATACTCTATATAGCTAAGAGCTAAAATGACTGCTACAGTCATTGGCCTTAATTCTAGCGAGGTAGAGAGCAAAATAATATTACAAGAGTTTTGTTTACTTTTATTAGGCTAGCTAGAAAATCAACAGTACTTACCTGACAGAGTCCTCAAGCCATGAAGAAAGCACCTTTGACCTACATCAAATAAAAGGCATATGCATGTGTCACATTTTCACCCTGAACAGTTAATTAAACTGTAATATTCTCAGCACTTGAAGCAACAGATTGGAATTCAGATTACCTTCCCCCTCTCATGGCATACAGGGGTCCAGACTTACAGAGAAACTGGAACTGGGTAGAATTTGGCAAGCATAACTCTTTAGTACTCTGACACTCAGCTTCTTACTGCCGAAATGGTGTGTCAACTGTCAAAAATTTGCATGTGTGCCTTGAATCCGTCACTAAACTAGTTAACTGGTTGCAAAAAAAACTTATAGAGTGTAAATAAAATTGAAATTCATCCCGATGATCCATCAAAGTTCATATATATTTCCTCCCCCCCCTCCTTGCAAAGCTTGCATACAATAGGTCCATTCATAAAAACTTTAATACCAATTGTTCCAGTGAAATCTCAATACTAATCTGTTTTTCAATTGCGGAATAAACAGGATCACCAGATCAGTGAATTCTCCATCAAGCTAACGTATTTACTGTGTTATGAAACACCCATACTCAGTTATGCTATTTAGTTTGTGGAGTTTTTGATCCTACTGTTAACAAGTCAATAGTAAGGAAGCTGTAGCTGACCCTCTACCAAAAGATTTGCTGTTTATTTGGTGGAGTTCTTCTGTGCAACTGTTACCAAATATTTGAGAGATGCTGTAACTGACCCTACGTAGGTGCAACCAAACAAAATATGGTATGTAGTACTTTTTTTTGTATTGTGTACAGCATGATGTACATGGGTACCGTCAGCGATAACAACTAGACTTAGCATGTGGTAATGTCTGGTGTAGAACAACACAAACAACAAGTTAAGAGAATGTACTTAAAAGCTCTGTAGGACTTTTAATTCTAATCATGCTTATCATGCATCAAAACTAGACTTTGTGGTCTTTATGTCATTTTACTTTTGCCCAAGTAGCTAATGTCGCACCCTTGTCTTTCCTTTGTCCTTTCTAGCTATCTTAGCTAGACAATTGTGATAAAGTTAAAGCGTTATTTAATTCACAAGAGCACGAATCAAAACATCCAAAACAATACAAACTTAGCCACTCTCTCTGTCAGCTTCCTTTTGCGAATGTCTACTTCGACACTCTACCCTATGCTAGCTGATTTAGCTCAGTGTAGTTTAAGAACAGCCGCGTCGCCCCAGCCCAAATGTAATCTTCCTATCACAGTTGACCCTGGAGCCAAAATCAGACACACTCTTATGTCTGTGTTCCCTGGTATTGGACCTAGTCGAACACCGTCTAGCCCTTAGCTAGCAACTAATGAGAATAAGTGTAAATAAGGCACAAATGAGGTGTGCCGTCCTTTCACAATATACAACTCAGTAATACTCAAAATACAGTTCTCAATACAGCATAATTACAACTTCAGTTCTAGACTAACTCTCCACAGTCCACCTCTTTTATATCTATCCAGCTGATGACATCATCACACCTCAGCCTCTGGCTGGGCACTCCTGAAATGACCTTGTAAGGGCATTTCGGGTGGCCTCCTGTCTCCAAGGTCCTGCCAATCAGATCGTTCACTGTTGTTTGCTGAATGGTGATCAGAATTATCATATGTGGTCTCATTACTATAGCCACTGGTGGTTGACAAACAATTAACCACATCCTCCTTGTTATTATGTGAGTTCTCACTACTCTTATTCATTAAACACTCAGCTATGGATGGAGTGTCCTCAGTCAGGGTTAGGGTCCCTGACACTCCCCCAACCTTAGTGAGAGACCCCCGGTCTCTGGATAGGGCGTCTGCATTGGCATTCTTCTTGCCACTTCTGTACTCAATCGTATAGTGGTATGGTTGTAATGAGAGGGCCCACCTTGCCAACCTGCCATGACTGTCTTTCAGGTTGCCAAGGTGGGTCAGTGGGTTGTGGTCAGTTTGAATTATAAATTTTGACCCTTGCAAATATGTGCGAAAGTGTTTCACTACTGCTACCACAATAGCTAGGGCCTCTCGTTCGATAGCCGAGTAGTTTTTCTCACTTTACAACAACTTCTTGGAAGCAAATGCTATGGGATGATCGTCTCCTTTACGGTCTACCTGGCTCAGTACAGATCCTATCCCATATGCAGAGGCATCCGTTTGTAGAACAAAAGGTTTGTCCCAGTCAGGTGTAATTAGCACAGGTGCTTGTGTGAGTTTCTCTTTAAGTGTCACAAAAGCTTGGTCACACTCAGTGGTCCACTTAACCTGTTTAGGCATATCCTTTTTAGTGAGGTCTGACAAGGGAGAGGCCACCGTTGAAAAGTTTGGAATGAATTTGCGGTAGTAACCACACAAGCCTAAAAATGATCTCACATCTTTTTTGTTTTGGGGTTGTTCAAAATTTCTCACTGCAGCCACTTTGCATTCCATAGGTCTGATTTCTCCATTCCCAACGATGTGGCCCAAGTATACACAG
This sequence comes from Cladorhizidae sp. MBARI D1340-BT2, assembly GCA_028752905.1. Lineage (NCBI taxonomy): Eukaryota > Metazoa > Porifera > Demospongiae > Poecilosclerida > Cladorhizidae > Cladorhizidae sp. MBARI D1340-BT2. Next base: position 6,027,288 of record JAQNBH010000001.1, read on the forward strand.
CTTCCACTGCCAAATGTGCATTTCTTTTCCTTCACTTTTAGACCAGCCTCACGTAGTTTTGTAAAAACAATGTCTAAATGATTCATATGCTCCTCCCATGTTTTGCTATGGATCATAATGTCGTCTAAATAGGCGACAGTAAACTCATTTAACCCATACAGTAATTCATCCATCAGTCTCTGGAAAGTTGAGGGTGCTGAGATCAACCCAAATGGCATCGTGACAAATTCATACTTCCCATATGGTGTAACAAATGCTGTCTTCTCGATATGCTGGGGATTTACAGGCACCTGGTAATATCCCTTAGTTAGATCTAAGGTACTTATGAACTTAGAGGTACCGATGTTGGTTATCAGATCGTCGATATTGGGCAGGGGGTATGGATCATTAATTGTCACCTGGTTTAACTTCCGATAATCCACGCACATTCTTTGTGAGCCATCTTTCTTTGTTACTAAAACAATGGGCGCCGCCCATGGGCTCTTTGAAGTACGGATTATCCCCTGATTCAACAGAGTTTCTACCTCGTCACGCAACACTTTCTGAGAATGGTGAGCTAGTCGGTAAGGGGGAAACCTTATGGGAATAGCATCACCTGTGGGTATGTCATGTTGGGCTATCTCGGTTCTCCCAGGTACATCCTGTAGCACATCCCTGTAACTTTTCTTAAATTCTTCTATGTCCAGGTTGTGAGAGTTTAGCATGGTGGGAGTGTCCTTTTTTCTAGGTCTTCTTCGTCAACATCTCTAGCCAAAAACACAGCTGGCTCAGGTGATGTCCATGACCTCATGCAATTTACATGGTAAATTCGGTATCTCTTTAGTTTGGTACCCACATCTACCTGGTACGTCACTTCAGTGATTTTCTTCACAATGGGGTAGGGTCCTTGCCACTGGAGATGCAATTTACTACCCTTCCCAGGTCTGTATACCAGCACGAAGTCACCCATGGTAAACACTCTTTCTTTAGCTGTTCGATCGTGATACAGTTTGTGTTTACTTTTCTCTTTAGTCTCCCTTCCATAGGCTAGGTCTCTCACCACCTGCATGTTAGCTTTTAGGGTAGCTACTTACTCTGACATGCTACTCACATCTTCTTCTTCCTTGCCATGCCAATACCTTACTAATTGGTCAAGGGGCATTTTCATTTCTTTCCCAAAAAGTAGGTGGTATGGAGTAAACCCTGTAGTTTTATGGACTGTTCCTCTGTAAGACCACAGTACATAGGGCAGGCATAGGTCCCATTCAACATCGGGATTCTGAGTAAGCTTACGGAGCAGTTTCTTAAGAGTGGCATTGAAACGCTCCACCATACCATCCGTCTGAGGATGGTATGGGGAGGTCCGTATTTGTTTAATGCCTGTCAGTGCACAAAATTGTTTCATCACTTTTGAAACAAAATTAGCCCCATTGTCTGATAGCAGTTCATTTGGTATGCCAATTCTGGCGGTCACATCCACTAGACAATTAACAATGGTCTCTGTTGTTATATTTCGTAAAGCAAAGGCTTCTGGCCACTTCGTAGCATAGTCCATGAGGACTAAAATGTATTTATTCCCCGCTTTAGTACGAGTTAGGGGTCCAAATACGTCCATTGCTATTCTTGAAAATGGTTCTTTCATTACAGGCAGAGGGTGTAACGGGGCTTTAGCTATAATAGCAGGCCCAGCCTTTTGGCAGATGGGACACGAAGCACATAGATTTTTAACGTCCTTAGCTATACCAGGCCAGTCCATGCGAGCTCTGATGGCATGTAGGGTTCTTTCTCTAGCATAGTGTCCGGCAATGGGAGTATTGTGAGCCATCTTTAGAATTTTACTTCTGGCTATTTCGGGCATAACAATAAGGTCTTTACCTAAGGTTTGATAGGGCTTTCTCATCAGTACACCCTCCCTCCAAAAGTAGGGCTCATTACTAACCCTTGCCTTTTCCCTTATGTGTCTTAGGCTTTCATCACACATTTGAGCATCACACAATTTCTTACGCGTAATGACTCCCATCAGGGGCTCATCAGTCTCCCCCCGCTTCTTTCACTCCCCCAGTATCACTAGCAGTGTCTGGCTCTGGAGAGGTCGGCTGGTCTGATGATACACTCTTCTCTACTTCATTTTCCTCCGCCTCACTTGCATCATCAACCGGGTAGAGAGCAGACACGATGGGCCCGTCTTGTTCCTGTTGCAGGCGCTCTCTTTCCTCGAGGTTGTCTTGCTTCAGTTGTTGAGCTCGGGTGACCACCATGCCTAACTCGGTTGTGATACATGTGGGTGGTGTATTCGATTCTTCTTCTTCGGGTTCTTCCTCAAGAACCGCCTTCAGATATCGTCGGAAGTGGGGAATATCCCGTCCCATCAGCATGTCCTCTGTGATGTGCTGAGACACTCCAACCGCGATCGAGGTGGTCTTCCCTTCCACCTCTAAAAGAACACTTGCCGCTGGAAAATAGGTTTTTTGTTCAGACGCTGGGCTGTACGGAATTTCCCATCCCAGATAATCCTTCTGGGAAACACAGCGAGGGTGTACGATCGTCTTCGTACAGCCAGTGTCTAGTAATGCCTTTACCTTTTGTCCGTTGATCCTGACCGTCTTGGTCCAGTCTGGCATTTTCGTTCGTTTAGTTGGAAGAAAAAGACTGCACTCTGCTTGCTCCATTTTAACTCGACAATCCCTCTGTAGATGACCCTTCTTCCCACATTTGAAGCACTCCATTGTTCGTAAGTCTCGGTAGGGAGGTCCGTCTCGACTACTTTGTTGTTGTGGTCCCTCAGTCTTTTTGTAGTGGTCGTCTTTCATAAAATAACTAGGTGACCTCTGGTGGATTGAGGGTATTCCTTTTTTAAGGGTTTTTTCTGTTCGAGCCCTCTGGTTTCCCATGTGGCGTATGATGGCTTCCTTTAATTCATCATAGCCCCGGCAGTTCAAATTTCTCATCTGGTTCTCTAGCCAACCAGGAAGCTTTGCTAGAACCAGTTCCATGAGTATTACCTCTCTGGTAGGTATGGTTGTTGAATCCAACCACTGATGGAAGGTCTGTCGGTACTCTCTCAACCATTGGTCCGGATTGTTCGAGTTAAAGGACTGGTTGAATACTTTCCTACGGTGTGACTCCGTGGAAATTTGGTAAACTGATTCGAGCATTCGTTTCACCTCTTGGTAGTCAGCTTGCTGGGCCGCTGGAAGTGCAGACACGGCCAGCAATCCTGCGCCAGATAGGGATCCTCTCAAATGGATGGACCATTGTGTTGTGGGCCATTCGCTCGCTAAGGCAGTTGCTTCAAACGTGCCTAGATAAGCAGCCATGTTGTCAGTTTCCTCGTTGAACTTTTGTAGAGTGAGTCGTGGAGGTGGTGACGTTAGAGGCAGTAGTTCTCTCCTTTCCTCTGTAGGTCTGCGCATCTCTGTCAGTAACCGTGCCCACCGCTCCTCCTGGCATTTCTGACGTTCATGCTCTTTGTCTCTTTTTGTTGTGCCTCCCATTGGCGTCTTTCTTCTTCTCTCTGCACTTGACGTTCCTCTGCTTGTATGAATCGTGTCATTAGCATGGTTAGAGACATAGGAGCTTCGGTATTTAGTTCTGTCTCCGTCTCGTCGATACCCCCAGGAGTTTGGAAGACGCTTCCACTTCGTAGTTACCGATCCTCCCCCGGGCGTCCTGATCTCTGTGCCATAATCACGAAGCGCCAAAAAAATAAATTGTTTTTAAATTCTAAACGTCCTAGGATAGGGTTTGGTTTCACAGGCTCCAAGGAATGATTACCCGAGCCGTTTCCCTGCTAATACAAAAATAATAAACAATAACAAAAACAATAACAAAAACAATAACAAGAAACAATAAACAATAACAAAAACAATAACCCCCAAAAATAAACAAACAAAATAGACAACTCCTGTCTAGATAGCTATACTGTCAAGATAGCTATACTGGAATCTAGCTCTGTCTCGGCTAAATCCCACCGCTGCCACCAATGTCAGCTTCCTTTTGCGGATGTCTACTTCGACACTCTACCCTACGCTAGCTGATTTAGCTCAGTGTAGTTAAGGACAGCCGCGTCGCCCCAGCCCAAATGTAATCTTCCTATCACAGTTGACCCTGGAGCCAAAATCAGACACACTCTTATGTCTGTGTTCCCTGGTATTGGACCTAGTCGAACACCGTCTAGCCCTTAGCTAGCAACTAATGAGAATAGGTGTAAATAAGGCACAAATGAGGTGTGCCGTCCTTTCACAATATACAACTCAGTAATACTCAAAATACAGTTCTCAATACAGCATAATTACAACTTCAGTTCTAGACTAACTCTCCACAGTCCACCTCTTTTATATCTATCCAGCTGATGACATCATCACACCTCAGCCTCTGGCTGGGCACTCCTGAAATGACCTTGTAAGGGCATTTCGGGTGGCCTCCTGTCTCCAAGGTCCTGCCAATCAGATCGTTCACTGTTGTTTGCTGAATGGTGATCAGAATGATCATATGTGGTCTCATTACTATAGCCACTGGTGGTTGACAAACAATTAACCACATCCTCCTTGTTATTATGTGAGTTCTCACTACTCTTATTCATTAAGGGGGGAGTAGACCATTTTGTGGGGTTTTTTCCTTCTTTTTTTCCTCCTTTCGTCAATCTATACCTTCACTATTAAATTAGCTGCATTTCAAGTTTCAACATTTTATTGTCAACCATTCTTGAGTTATGATACTTTTTATCCTCCCATTTCATTGCAACTCTGCGCAATGAACAAGAAGAAGCCTGAATAAACGCAGTAAGTTGGATTGTTCATAATATAATAAGCGTTCATGGCCAAGACTTGAAACTTGGCTAAAATATCGCTCAGTCATTTCCGCGCTATCTGCGCAAAGTGGGGTACAAACGTCTGCTCCTGCGCATGCCACGTTCTTTCTCAGTTCCCAACTTTGATCGAACCTCTGTGTGATTTCTATTGCGATTCTAAAGCTACTATCATGCACTTTTCAAACTGATTTATTATGAAATGTAATTTCATGTAGTGACATCACATGATACCGTGTAACTCATTCAATTTTTGTCTGTAGTAAATAATTTTTATATATTATGAAAGCTCTTGCATTACTCCTTCTTTTCAATTGACAAATTATCAATCCAGTCATTTTCTGATGAGATATTCAGTCTGACAGCATATGACCGGGGGGGAAATGAAATTGGGGATGTTGGGGCGAATAATTTTTTTATTTTTAATATCAATTCAAAAGAGGTATCTGTGATCACTCTAATATCACCATAAATAGCAAGTGATAGGCGGCTGAACTGTTGTACTGCTTCAATCTTTGCTTGGACTGGAGCTACATGACCTTGGTCTACTTTATGTCCAAGAAATATGCACCGGCTGCACTGATATTACATTTTTCTGCCCGTAGCGTCAGGTTGGCTCATTCAATCCGTTGAGGAATTTATCCACATGTAAGTGTTTTTCCCATAGATAACTAGATCGTCCTGGTCGGTCCATGTAAGCGGCTGCATACAGGTGAGTTCCATCGAGTAGGATGTCCATTAATCTCTGAAAGGTTGTGGTTGCCCCTTTTAACCCAAAAGGCATCCTCGTAAACAGAAAAGTTTCCATAAAGGCTGTCTTTTGCTTGTCCTCTTCTTTCATCAGAACTGGATAAAATCCCTTCCGTAGATCAAAGACAGAGATAAACTTCGCATTCCCTATCCGATCCAGGAGTTCCTCAGTCCATGGCATCACATAAGTTTCCGGGAGAGTGTCCACATTGATGGATCAAAAATCTCCGCATAGATGTAGTACTTCCACTGGTATAGTCTTCTTTTTGATGGTCACCAGAGAGAGTGACCAAGGACTGGTTGAAGGCCCGATAATTCCTTGCTTGAACATCGACTTGAGCTCCTTGTGTACAAGGTCCTGAATTGCTGCTGGGTCTCTGTTCCTGATGAAGGCTAGAGCATCTAGCCCTCACCCTAGATTATTCCTGGTGAAGGCAGCCAAAATGTCGAGTGAGTAAATTCAATTTCGAGTGTTCAACACTGTATTAGTTGCAATCTCACCTCCACTGTCTGTGACAGTCGAATGGAGTGCTCCACCAGGTTGGTCTTCCCAGGTACTGGATGAAAAGCATTCTCTCGTATCTTTGTAATCTCCTTCGTCTGCTGCTTTTCTTCACTTGTCATGTCATCACTGAGTGTTGGCTGAATTGGGCCATTCACTTCACGTTATGATTTAACCTTCTTCATTACTCATTTCGGAAGGTTCAGCTACTACATAGATAGCCATGACTGATGCTGAAGGGGTGTTCTATTTCTTCAACATGTTCACATGTAGTTGCTGTCCTTTTCCCTTTCTCCCAGGAACATCGATCAGGTAAGTAACTGGCATTATCTTCTCAAGAATCTGGTATGGTCCCTGGTATGATGCTTCCAGCTTGCTGTGATGTTGGGGTGCTAATACCAGTACCAAGTCTCCCACCACCATGTCTCGGGTTCTGGCATTTTGATCATGAAAGTTCTTGTTTCTTTTTTTCAATAACATGTCTCTTTCTGCCGCTATCTCTGCGATGTGTGCCATATGCTGGAGAGGTCATTCATATATTCTGCAACTGAGATGGGCACTCTTCGGTTCCTTCCCATTGCTCTCGAATGACATCTAAAGGGCCTCTGACAGTTCTGCCATACACCAGGTCAAAGGGTGCAAAGCCGGTGGAGTAATGGATCGCTTCTCGACTTGCAAACAAGAGCAAAGGTATCATTCTGTCCCAGTCTTTCTTGCCTCTTCCCGACTTCTTAAAGCATTGCCTTCACCGTAGCATGCCAATGCTCTAACATGCCATTCGATTGAAGGCAAGAGCACTGCTTGATTCCGAGTCGTTTGAGTATCACCTCGATCAACTTCGACATGAAGTTACCTCCTCGATCTGAGAGTGATCTGCCGTGGTTTCTGCATCTATTGACCTGACTGGTATCGCTTCAGGAAAGCGACTGGCAAAATCCATAACGGTAATCAGATAACTATTTCCTCTGTGTGTCTTGTGGAGTTTCCCCACTCAGTCAATCGCGATTTGGTCGAATGGAGTTTTGAAAACAGGCATGATGCTGAGAGGAGTTATTCTTTGGAAACATTTACTCTTTGGCATTCCTCACAGTATTCAAGCCGGTCTCAAATGTCTTTGTTGGGAGTGGGCCAATAGAAGCATCTCGAAACTTGTTGGACGTCTTTCTTCTACCATATGACCAGCTAAGGGTGAACTGTGTGCGAGGCTCAAGGTGCCTTTTCGTATGCCCTCTGGAACCACAACTTCCTTCAGTTCAGTTTCGTATTCACCTCTGCTAATGTGATAGAGCATTTCATTAATGACCCGAAATGGTCCTCGTGGTCTAGCTTCTTCCCAGGCATTTGTCAGAGTTTCGTCCTCATGCTGTTCTTTGATCAGCTACTCTCTTGTTGGAGCTAGTTCTTTAGGCTGGTCTGTCAGGCTATCTTTGAAGGTGGCCAAGCCTTCATGCTGTCTCTTTACCTTTGCCTCCTCATTGCAAGATGGTCTCTCTTCTAGGAGATCATAGTTTAAATTCATGAGCTCTCAAGTCTCTTCTTCTGCCTCTTCCTCCTCTTTCTTTCTTTGTATTTCCCTGGTCATGGCAGCACTAACTTATGCACGTTCCTTTCACTCAGCATCTACTGCTTCTGCTAGCAGCTCGAATTGGAGATTGTTGTCTCTTCCCAGTAGAACCTCTTTGTTGATGTTCTTGAGCACTGCTGCTTCCATCCAGAGCTTTCGGTCGCCCAACTGGAGTAGCACCTTGGCTATCGGAGCTTCCACTGTCTCTCCTGTCACCCTTTCAATATCCACATGCCTGTCAGTACAGTTGGCTCAGGGCACCAGGTCTTTTGCCACTCTATAGATATGTCTGCTGCAGAATCAATCTCAACTTCACAGTCACTGTTTCCAATGCGACCATGCAAAACATTCCAATGCAGGTTGACTGTGCTAGGCCGATCAATTCCCTGGCTCCTTGATGAATTTACCTTCTTTGTACATTCTCGACTTTTATGTCTCCATCCTCGACACTTAAAGCGCATCGGGCCTTGGTCGGACAAGAACTCTGGCTTAATTCGACCATCTTTGTCTTGGAATTTTTCTTTGCTACTGCTCTTTGATTCAGTCTTGTGTGCTGGCTCCATTCTCGAATATTTGGGAGTTCGCTCTTGATCTCGGAAGTCAGCTCCCTTTCGTCGATCATCATCTCTTCTTGACCTCTTCCTGATGTTAGGTTCCAACCTTGATCCAGGTAATACTTGAGAGCACCTCGCAAGCATACTTAGGATCTTCCTTGCACTGTTGCCTGACCCATGTGGCTGGTAGACCTCCCAGGAATGTCTCGATTATGAGCTGGACCACCACCTGTTCTCTCGATTGAAAATCATCTGTACCATGTACTCAATGATTCCTTGTCTTCGGGTTGAATTGACCACCATTTATTCTGCCTCTCTGCTTCACTGTCTCCAACTCGAGTGATGATGAGTTGTTGAAACTTGTCATAGTTCCTCTTGTCTCCTCTGGGCATAGATTCCCATTCAGTGAGCAGCCTTCTTGTCAGAGATGGCTTCATATGCTTCATCCACTGACTTTCATTGATCCTGTAGTCATCCATAATGGATTCGAAGAGAGCAAAGAATTTTTTGGGGCATTGTGCTTCCTCCCATTTTGCAATCCTTGGCTCCTTCTTGACGCTTGCTCCTAATGTTTGCAAACACTTCTCCATTCTTTTATCTCTTTTGGCATTCTCTAGTGTCATCCATCTCAATAAGTCCCGAGTTGATAATTCTCCCTCTGGCAATCCTTCCTAACTGCTGCAACAGTTCTGCCTTCAGAATGCTCACCGATCGGTTCGTGATTCGACTCGTCATGAGAGCGGCTTTGACTACATCAGTCTTCTCTTGTTCTAGCCGTACCTTCTCTCCCTTGACGGTATCTTTGGAGTCTTTGAGACATGCTGTCTGGTTTCAATGATTGAGTTCATTTCAGGGATCCTTCGGCCATTAATGAATCCCACCGCTGCCACCACTGTCACGCCCTTGTCTTTTCTTTGTCCTTTCTAGCTAGACAATTGTGATAAAGTTAAAGCTTTATTTAATTCACAAGAGCACGAATCAAAACATCCAAAACAATACCAACTCAGCCACTCTCTCTCTAAGAAGTCTTAGCCAAAAAAAGTCTCAACTCTAAAATCACCAGACTGGATCACCTGATGGGTGTGTCAGTCGTATTTAACAAATCATTACATCATTCACATTAAACCATATTAGCCACATCTATTGAGAATGTTCCTTTGTTCTTTCATTGTCTTGATTCCACTTGAACTAGCAATCCTGACAGCTAAGCAATCATTTCTTGAGCAGCAGACCTTTATGACTAGTTCGCTCTAATTATGATTCCATTTGTGAATATGTCAAGCTTTCATAAATCAAACAGATAGAGTTGACATCACTTTAGTTCTTGGTCAAGACAAGTTTGGGTGAAGAGAATCTCATCACATGTGAGTTGATCACACATGGTGTGGAGTGCATGTGTTTAAGAACAGCTATGGAATCTTATTCTTTAAATGTTCTCTATTATGCTTTCACATTCTCTTTCAACTACTGTATGAGAGGAACCCTGTTAGCTGCTGGTTGTGAGGGCACCTGTTCAATTCAATAAAATATTCACAATAATTCGCAAATCTATAAAAAGATATTACGATATAAAGTAAGGAAAGCATACATATAATATCTTATACAGTTTCAGTTTATATTCCATTTCAGGTTTTCATTTGCATTATATAGTGCCATGATAATACACTCTGTTAAAAAAAGAGAAAAAAAGAGACTATTTTTCATATTAATTCTGGTTGTGATATGCACTTTAGTAAAGCAGTATTTTTCCACTTGATGCATAACTCCACATAGTATGACAAATGAGGTTATTTTGAGGCTCTACACTTATATTATCCTTACATATAGGATAATGATACTGCAATATATTGTTCTTTTTATTAGGATGGCGAGACTGAAACTTCACAGAGCCAGTTCACATGTGCAGCTCCAATTTATGATCATATAGATCCAGCTACCACTACATGTACTAGGAATAACAATTACAAACAAATGTTTCATATGGACATGTTATATAGATGTTAGTGCTTCTGCTAAACCATTGTAATAATACTACAGCTAGTCAGATATTTTTTGCAGTAAAATTATTTTGAACTCCTTACTATTGTTGCTACAGAAATATAAATGTGAATAGCTATGTAAGATTTGAATGTTGACTGCTTCCACTATTAATAGCTGTTTAAGTTCAATACCCATAAATCCACATCTAGCAAAGAGTTTGCTATCAAGGCAAGAGATATACTCATGAGATTCCAGTTAAGTCTTGAAAATGATTTTGAAATAATACATGCTATGCAATGTGTATGACATTGTTGGACACTAAAGTAATTCTAGAATGATTGAGGGGATGACTGCATTGAAATAAAGTTAACAATTTTGAAGTGAACATTGTTGGTTCTTGGAACAGGGTTATCTAAATCTTAATTTATTTATTTCTATTATATTTGTAAGGGGAATTATCAAACTTACATGCATTTTTTTGTTGCTTTTGTTTTCCACAGTAAACAACAAAGAGAACGTGAATTAAAGTGGTTTTCATGTTTTATAAGCACAGATATTTGTGCTCATTATAGAGGTCTTTTCAAGCTGGTATGCACCCAGTAATCTCTAAATAAACCCATAAAAGCATAGCTATCTACTGTTGCTAATCCCTTTTATTTGTATATTTGTTTGTTTATTTATTAGTTATCCATCTAATTATCTTAATTTATATGGAATACTCGTTTTCTTGGCAGCATATTCCTGACCCTCCACCCTTAAATAACACTCCTCTAGTTTGGCTGATATGGCAATTTAGATGCAGGGTTTGCAGCAGGTTGTGATAGAGCCCTTATGTAAATTAACATCACCATAACTTCCAACATTGTGGCTGTGATGGTATGTCCGTGACTTCATTTGCTTCCTCAGATAACGCATTTTCTTGGTTAGATGCAGGGTTTGCAGCAGGTTGTGATAGAGCCCTTATGTAAATTAACATCACCATAACTTCCAACATTGTGGCTGTGATGGTATGTCCGTGACTTCATTTGCTTCCTCAGATAACGCATTTTCTTGGATAGGCAGATCACATGATTCAACATGTCTTTTCCATACTTTCCCCTTTACTACATCAACTAGATAGCTAACTGGACCAAGTTTCTAGACAATGACACCTACCTCCATCTCCCCGTCTCAGGGATGCAGGTCATGTTGTGACTTTTGAATAGCCTGACTTTCGACACTGCCTCGTGGAATTGGGGCCTGAGAAGGTCCAGTCTGATGCCTAGGCATCTTCATAGGGCAACTCCTTGGTAGTGAAGTGATTCAATAATTGATCAGTTCCTCTTCTTCATTGCTCAGCATGTGGGAGATAACAGTAACTATGCACCTACTGCCATTTGATTTGGAAGCGACGTATCATAATGCACCACAGCACTTGATGTATAGTTTTTGAAAGGCTGAGGTATATACACTCAACTAACTATTTCCACTTGTAATGCACTAGGATCCCCCCCCCCCCCCCCTATAAACAGAACAATTGCAGCAATATTGGGTAGGAACTTCCTACACAGGTAAAGGGGCCTGAGTTACTTTATCTAATTTATCTGCCATGGCGCACAATCCTGTGGTATAGATTACGTGACCAACTGAGTGACCATAAAACAACATTAACCTGCTTGATTTGATTACATATTCCTCCAGGTTCTTTTAATGCATGGGCTAAAATCTGTAGGTGTTCTGCATTATTGGTCCCTATGATGAGGATATCTTTTATATAACATGTTGCCTTTGGGTATCCATTGCAGAAATCCATTCATAATCTAAAAGGGCTGTTGTAGAAGCTTCACCAAGTAGTAGTCGATAAAGTTCCTTGTGGTGGTTGATTGTAAGTAAGCCTGAGAGAAATCTTGGGTAGTATGAACTATTGCCCCAGGCATGGAGATGTTGATAAACTTGCAGAACTGGTTTAATAATCATATTGAAGTCCCCACATAAATATCATGAATTTACCATCCTGCTTGGATACAGACAATACAGGAACTATCCAGACATATTGGGAGATTTTCTCAATAGTATCTTGAGTTTTATTCTATCAAGCTACTTCTCTATGGCTTCCTTAATTGTAAAAAGTACAGGGACTTACTGGGATGGGCACTAATAGTTTATTGTAAACAGACTCCATGGATTTGTGGTAGACTACAGCCAATCCAGTTAGATTTTTTGAAGCCAGTCTCAGCTAAACAAGGCTGTTCCAGATCTAGAAATAACAAGCAACTTGAATTGTACCTCTGGTTGATGTACTGCAGGGTCACACCACTTCACCAATCCTGCCCATTCATTTTTCAGGATATTTTCAGGGCAACATCTGTCTCCTGGTCATGATATAGAAACAGATTACACCATTTCTTTGTGAAGCAGTAGTGCCTGTGTTAATTCCAGGGCCATAAACTTATTGTTGAGCAAAACTTCAGTGTGTATCATATGAGATGGACAGCACATAGATCGGGAGTTGCTCAGCGTCAATATCTGGTGGAGTTCCAGAATTCCTAGCAAGTTAGTTAGCATTAGCAGACTTGATTTTTTGAGAATGGTTAAATCAAGGTTTCTGGTTACTAGACAACTTTTAACTGCAGCACACAGGCACAATGTGTCCCTTTTTACCACAATTATGACACTCTGATTCCCAAACACGGCACTCTGAAAGGGTATGGTACAGTGACCACAGCAAAAGCATGCTTGCTTTGCAGGTGGACTGTATTGGTTAACTGGACTAACTAACTCTTTTGTTATCTCCCTCAATACTATTCAATGACCTCATATTTTGGTCTGCAACATCATCTTCCTGAGTCAGAGAGAATGCCTGTGTGAGATCCAATTTGGTCTCTGACATCTGAATTGTTTCACTGCAAAAGCCACATGCCACCACCCAAACTGCAACATGTATACAATCTCTGGAGCTCAGCCATATACTCAGCAATTGGTATGAAAGTGAAAGTGAAACCTCTCACCAATCACTACTGGAGTGGGTGAAAATGTTTCTTGAGTAATTCCACCAAGTCTGCATATGTCTTTACCTGGGGGGAAATGGACACAATCAGGCTGTGAAGAAGTTCGTACGTAGTAGCCCTGATGTTAGTGAGTAGTGGCGGCACTCATTGTTCCTCAGGTATTTTGTTTGTTATCATGTATATCTCCAACTCTACCTTCTGGGGCTCGTGTTTAGGCAGCAATATCACCGATGAATTTGGAGATGGGTCTGTCATATCACTCATTGCCAGTTTTAGTAGCTGTAGTGACCTCTCTAATAAGCAGATTACACTAACCTCTCAATAGTTTGTAATATTACTATTGTCAACAAGAACTCATGAAAACCGAGTGGTAAACAAATTCATGAAATCTCATACACCTGATCTGAGAAATCAATCTCATGAAATCACATAACCTTGAATACATTCCCACCAATGACATATGGCCTGAGAATGCAAAATTATGCCTGACAGTTTAGAATAAAGAGGGATAATGAGAACCCAGTGGAGGTTTCAGGGAAAAACAATAAGGTAATCAAACTTAAGCAAAGGACATATGATAGTAGAGTAATACACAGATTGCTTACCCTATATTTTGCCTTGACTCTAAACTGTGTAGTAAGTAAAATTGAGACCTGGCATAATGGCTATAATGAGTGATGTGCATAATTTATGACCTTTCCAGAAGACAGACTGGCAGAGAGACCAGCAGACACACTGGCAGATAGACACAGACATATTGTCAGCCACATACAGACCAAAATACCAACTGGCAGGCAGATGAGCAGACAACATACTGGCATGAAGACATATACAGACCAACAGACAGACTAGCAGATAGACCAGCACTAGCACACAACAGATTAAGTGGCCTATATATCACGCCTCAGCAACTAGATGTATTTATTTTCTCCACACAATTTGCACCGTAGATATATGCTGATTCACAGAGGGAATTTCATGTTAAATTTAATTGGCATGGCCGAGGGTTACAGCTAGCACTAAGAATCAACCATAAGGCCTGATGAATTGGTCAGAGACCACATTTCAGCAGATTTAGAGGCAGGGAGACTATTTGTACCTTTGGAGAAATCAATTGGTCCCTGGTCTGTGTTAGCCAAATCATTAACTTCCACTAAACCAATAGGTGGTGCATGATAGTTTACTTTTCTCTCCTACACAGCATTAGAATAATGATGCCATCTCATGGGAATTATCATCGATATCTTACATTAGTGTGTAAGATGGCACACTGAATCTGTGCATTTGAACAAAGTTGGCAAGAAGTGACCTGAAAATGCATGTCACATTTGAGCTGAGACAGCCAGCAGAGAAGTGACTAAAGTCTCTTATAAGATTGAGGTGCTCAAAGAAGAAATGCCCAACGAAGGAGTAAATAATCATTTCTGAGATACGTGGCTCATGGAGCTTCAATTATACTCCCAGGCCACATTTTTCTACATATGCTTTTCAGTAGACTGTACCCAGTTAGAGCACCAAAGCACTGCACATAACTAAATGCAGGCAGACTTAACTTATGGAAGTTTTTCCTTCAAGGTGGAATACTTGATCCTTTTTTCAAGCGTCAAATACATTAGTCCATAGCTACTCTGATGCCTCAGGTAGAATTAAGTGCAGTGCCTTAGTAGGTGGACTAGGTTAGTTCCAAGTCTAATGCCAATCAGCTAGAAAGGTTTAGAGATCAATCTCAAGAGCATGATACCTGAAATGACAGCAGCTGCAATATGTGGTGTTGATTGGTCAGGTAAACATGTTTGTTTTCACCACAGCAGTAGGGGCTTTCATAAATAATGGAACAGCTAGGACATCTATTGCGAAGTTTCTTCTTCTATTATGATTATGATTGGGGATCAACAAACTGGACTCAACTATTTACTCACGACTAAGGTGTCTCCAACTAATTCTAATCTCTAATGCTCATGCAAGCTCCATTATCTCTCAATTTGCAAAAGGTAACTCTAACCGAACACCTTTACCTGTGAGTGAATCAACTGTACATTATTTGTATCATATCTATTTCTGGCCTCACATATCTACTAGTCGTGCTTAAGTGCAGTGCGTCACTTGCTGATCACTTATGGCATGGCAGATCTTTCTTAGGGCTCCTTTTCTCATGTGGATTATGGACTGAAATGATCTGTAGTGATATAAAAACTAAAAACTAAGAGTAGTTGCCTTTCTATTACACAGCAGCTGCTCAGGAGGACCTGCAACAAGGGAAAAGAAGCAACCAGACTTTGACATGGTCATGCTGGGGCAGCTTTTTATCTGGGCTTTTTAAGCCTCATGCAGGCAGGGGTGTTGGCTTGCTCTTCTCATGATGCCTTTACAACTGCCATGCACAATGCAGCATTGTGTTTGTCGATTCACGTTATGGCTACACATCTCTCAGTCCACCTGAAACAGCAAAGCAACCAATTTGTTGCAGGTATACATCTAGATACCAACTGAGCATACTATGCTGCAATATTTGAATACATGGCCATTAATCACATTCAATACGGCATTTTTCTTATTCATTGATGGGTCTACCTTTTCCAGATCCCGATTAGTTCAGTCGCATTGCCAGGTACTGGTAATGGTTGGAGTCTGTCACACCAGTATGGCCACAATGGCTGCCAAAGTGAGCTTAATTTACCCATTGATAAAGACGACATACAAAGCCTTCTCGAAACATACTTCACCAGGAGACAAGGGAGTGGACTCACATGTGTTCTTGACACACCTCACAGTTCACCAGAAATGGAGTCCATTTGTGGGCAACAACTCTGCATCTTGGAGTTACAGTAGCCCCATTATCCACTTGCTTCAGTGTTGGGATACTTAGCCATCCACCCCTTACTCTCTATCTTTCGATGGTGCGACACTTTCAGGACCCAAACTCATCTATTACATGTGCCAGGTGTTGAGAGTGGTGGGCATAGATGATTCACATTTCAGTGATCATAGTTTCCATAGCTACTAGCAACTTCAATGGCAGTTAAAGTATGGCTAAGTGACTCCCTAATCAAGAGCCTGGGAGGTTTGGAATTCATCAGCTTTCTTACTGTACATTAGTACCCCTCAGTAACAGCTCATATCAATTTTGGTCACCCCTCATTCTAGCCCATATGACAATTGACACCTCATCTGGTCATCCATGGTATTCATACATTGTACCGGTAGCTATATATGTTATAGCTATGTGATGAAATTATGTTGGTGTAATAGTTGCGTAATTTGCCGAGTGTGGTGCATTGCACCATTGGAGGATATATTACCTGATATACATGCACCCACTTATACCAAGTGCAGGAAGTATCAATAATATGCCACAAGCCTTGGTTGCTGTGCCCATGCCACTGGACTTATATTTAAAAAAATTATCATAAGGGCAGGTATCCTCAATGAGTTCACATCTTTTGTTGTTGTTGTTGTATATTTATCTAGTTGATGAAAATTATCACGTGTGTGTAACTGTATTACTTTTCTAACAATACACAAATGGAAGCTAAAATTTGACTTGATTAATTGTCAGCCACTTATATATTCAGTCAAATG
Source organism: Cladorhizidae sp. MBARI D1340-BT2 (assembly GCA_028752905.1). NCBI lineage: Eukaryota > Metazoa > Porifera > Demospongiae > Poecilosclerida > Cladorhizidae > Cladorhizidae sp. MBARI D1340-BT2. Next base: position 6,043,990 of record JAQNBH010000001.1, read on the forward strand.
AGTATTTAACCATCAAAGCAGCAATTAGATTATTCATGTAGCTATATATACACTGAAATCTGTTTATTTTCATTGAACACCCCTAGGGGCACATTTAGACAGCCATGTGCACTTATGACTACATGGCATAACATTAGATCCCCTCCTATTATCAATTTAGGTTTACCTTTAAAATGCAAAATATTTAAAGCCAAGATAATTCCATCCCTTTATATTCTAAAGGCAGCTATAGAGGTAATTAATAATTGCATTATATAAGATATAGATTTGCTGCACAGTGCAGTTTGTTCCCATTATAATCATTTCTCAATAATCAACTTAAAATTATATTCACTTGACGTTTCAACTAGATGCTCTAGTCTTCATCAGGAATAGATTGTTCCCATGTTTAATTTTTTCAATACATGTACTAATATTTTTCTAGACTAAACAACTTATATGGATATATATAGTAAACAACAGATAAATAACCAGTTTCAACATTGTTTACTATATGGATATAGTAAACAACAGATAAATAACCAGTTTCAACATGTAGCTAGAGAGCTAAAGCTAGACGTATATGTGACATTTCAGTATCTATATTAGTAGCTACAAACGCTATTTCACAGTATCCTGCAAACATTCTGCAATGAACTTCATTATAAAGACTAGTCTGCTGTACTTACTCACTCAGAGAGGTATGTCGGTGGATACATTCTAGATATTACATCAAACGATTTTAGAATTAGTTCCAATTGCTTACTTTTTTCCTCCACAGTTTCTTATTCTCTTGAGATCTCACTGCTGTCTTTTCCCTCTACTAATACATCGTACTGTCCTGGAACTGTTAATTTCACTTGTATTGGAACAAATATACCTGTTGTTTTGGAATGGAAATTCAACGGAACGGTTGCTGGATATTACAGATTCAACGATCAGAAGTTTCCACTTCCTATTACTCCTATGGATAACATACATAATTGGGTTGTACCATATATCAATGTAATTGCTGCCAGCAGTGATGGATATGTTATGAATGTTACATCAGAGTTAATAGGAAATGTGGATGTTTTCAGAAGAACAAAAATTCAGTGTGATTCTCAAGGACTTCATAGTGAAACATATCATGTCTCCACTCGAGGTAATATTATTGTGCTTAGTGTAGTAGGCACTAGCTATTTTTCTTTCTCATTAGATGAGATAATCACATGCAATGACATAAATCTTATTCATTCCACTTAAACTAAATCATAAATGCTGTTGTTATCTTTGTCTGTCTTGTCTATTACTTTTGGTCTTTAATATACTTGTGAAGCTAATTCCTAAACAATCTCTACCCCCACTCCATATAGAATCTCCTCCACCTCCCTCCATTGGCTCCTGCTTCCTAAGTGTATCACCAAAAAACTCTGTTGTCACATTTCAATGGTCTTCCAACTTCTCCAATCATTACGCCGTAGACAATTATCATGTTACTGCCACCCGTGGTTCTTCTTCTTCCTCGTCTTCATTACATTTAGATGACCAGTTAGTAAACTCGAATAAGAGCTACAGCTCCTTTGGACTAAAGGATGACATGCGCTATTCCTTCATTGTCACTGCTGTCAACTGTGAGGACCAGGAGGGAGATTCACGTCTTTTCAACATTTATGTTTCAAGTAATTTTTGATTTATTATTTATATCCACCACCTAGTTCATTGGTCTTCTATGTCAGTTGGCATTGCCACTTTCTGGTATATTGATATACCAGAATGTGGGTTTTGGGTAAAGTTGGTATCTTACATATCAGGTCTATTGGGAAAGTTGGTATAATAGTTTGCTAGAAAGAAGAGTCACATAACATTGTATAACAAGTTGAGTAAAAAAAAGATAGAAATAACAATGATCGATTGTTTTATTCTACTCCCAACTTCAATGACCTTTTAGCTTTAGAATTCTCATAATACAGCTTAATTTTTAAAATAATTATTGGTGTGCATAAGAGAACATACCAGCTAAATACTGCCCATATCTTCGCATATTTCCAGTTCCAGAAACACTCCCAGTAATCCTTGAATTTCAATAATGAAGTACACAAAGCAGACCTAAAAATAGACAAAAATTAACTTTGTCTTTCCTAGACGCACATAATCTTTGTGCAGCATTAAGTGACTTCATGTCACATATTTTTCAAAGGTAAGATGTTACCAAAGATCTTCTAAGCTGCATACCATATACTCAAGTGGCAGTTAACAACATGGTATGCATGCAACCCACCCAACCCATTACACACACACCTAACTTTTAGATTTGGGTATTTGTATAAAACACTTACATAGAGTTGGACAACCTGATAACTTTGCCTTGCTTCATGCATGTGTGGTGTGTGGTAATAGAAGCATGTAATGACAGTTGGTGTGTAGTCAATTTCTATACTAAATATGCATCCAGGTAAAAACTCATCAAAAATGACTCAAAGATTGTATCTAATGATATTATTTCTCTCCTTCACAGAAAGGCTTTCCAGTGTCTTTAATATTACAATGCTATACTGGCAAGAGATCTCCTCCATACAGCTCACTTGGAATCAAACTCGTTTGGTATGCACTTAAGGGGCTATAGTTAGAAGGACTTTGTTTACTTCTGTGTAACATAACCTTAACATTATTTTTGTGTTTGAACTAACCTTTGTGCAGTTTGCATGTGGCATGTGTTGAACATTCACAGCCATCCAGTCTTTATTCTGGCCCTCAACTCATGGGCATCACCACTTCATAGGCTCTGATAATTTTATGTTCACTGATCTAAAACAAATTAAATATTATACCTCAGTTGCACTCATTTCTTGTCGTTAAAAACAACTGTAATATTTCGATGCTGCCATTATAGTGGCAAAATATTAACCCTTACGATCCATTGGGCCAGATGTGAAGAGCTAAGCTAGTATGTTCTTGATAGGTTATAAGGACTCCACCTATTTAAAGTGAATATGGTGGTTAGTTGAGTATGTGCAGCCTCAATGGCCTCCATGTTCTGCACATTGTGATCAAGGCAGGTTATCAAATGTATCACTGAGCATGTATGAACTAAACCAAATAACAGCTTCCTGTATTTCTTTATAAAGGCTGGTTATCAACACACCTGCTATGGACAGGATATATGAAATGTATATCCCTATGCTACATCATGACAAATATTGAATGCACACTGTAGAGAAAGGTTTTTCTAAATTGTAATAATAAACGCTTGTATAGCATCTGATATAATATGCTAATTATAATGGTCACGATGTAACGGCATGTAGTGACAATGTGAATAATTATATAAACCCAGGGGGAAAGCATTCTAAAGCATTCCATCGGACAAGATGAATATGACTTCAGTGCTTTGATCCAGTTGCTTATAAGTGATTCAACAGGCAGGATTCTGAAGAATGAGAGCTTCCTACAGAGTTACGATGGCTATTGCAATGCTGACTCAGAATGTTCCATATCTCACAGAGTTGCTAGACCTGATAGCAGATATTATACAGTTTCTGTCACTGCAGCAGCTGATAGATATGATCAGTGCAATCTGCCAGCCAACTCGTACTTGGAAATATTACGTAAGTTATACACTCATTCTCTCTCTATAATTATAAGGAATATACACATTCGTTTTATTATTCCATGTCACATATATATGCAACAAGACGTGCAAGTAATCGTGACTTTATCCAGCATCTAATACATATTTAAATCTCAGCAAAAAGACACCAAAAAGGTGTAAAAACACAGTTGTATGCATGTGCAATATATATATATATACACACACAAAATTTGAAGTCTTTACTCTCATTACAATACTGTTCAATCCAGCTGTTCAGATTTGTATAAATAAAGTTTGTCCACACAATATTACAAGCAATTATAGCTCTGTTTACTCCATCTTAATGCCGAGCTTGGAGAGACTGAAAAGCTACAATTGTTATCAGTTGTTTCTTTGTAAGACATAATTATCTAAAATCCTATAGCTAAGCATTGAGCCATGGGTACTTCAATGGTGAGTGCGTAATTTCACATAGAATGGGGACACATTCTATGAATGCATTGTTGTTTTCTCACACCAACAATTGGCAGCATGAATATTACACTTGCTGCAACATTCCTACAATATATTGTTCCTTGTATTTACAGGCACCAACTATCCTAAGTGACTCAATTCAAACTAACAATATTCCTAACCTTCTCTGTAGAACGTTTATATATCTTTTATCTATGTTAATTTTTAAAGCCAGATCAAAAAATCCGATGAACATCAAATTGAAGTTCTCATAATTCCCATAGCTGCCTAAGCAAACAATTTTAGTGTCATGAATAGGCTATTAGAGAGAGAAAGGTTAGGTATAGATCAGTGTCATGATAAATAGGGGGAGCACACAGGTTCATTGTCACCATTTTGCGATTGGTTATAACCTTTAGGCTTAGATTGTTAAGCCCAAACTCCATAACTGAGACTATTGCAGCAGTTCTATATTCCTATAACAACCTTTAATCAATAACAAAATTGAGCATGTATTTAATGATGTGTAATGTTCAGGGGAAAGGGACTCATTGGGAGTAACTATTTATAATGAAGTCATGGGGACATCATTTGCATGCAAATGGCACATTGAATAGCCAAACTTTTGTATTGTTGGCAAGTCAACAATTTTGTTCACCTGCAGATGCATTTTTCATGCCTCCAGCGATACAATACAAACAATGCAACATAGTGCATCAAGCCTCAATCTAATTCTACTGAATACAAACACCACACTTGCAGAAAAATGGCAAAAAGAAGAAAAAAAGGCAGCAGTGTCGTGAAAAAATTCTACAAAAAAAAGTTTTAAGGTAATGAAGATGTCTGGACTCAGTTTTGTGAGGAATCCAAATACTGGGTGCCTACAAAGCTCATCTAATGAGTGACTACATCCTGCTTCTTTGGGAGCCCTGCCTAAGGATCCAACTAATGGGTGCCTAAGCCCTGCTTCATGGCAGACTAATGACCTGGTGTCTATGCCATGCTTCATGGCAGACTAATAACCTGGTGTCTAAGTCCTGCTTCATGAAGAGCACATCTAAAGAAACCTAGGTACTGGTTCATAGGAAGCCCATCTACTGGACGAAGCCAAGATATTGGGTGCATAGGCTCTGTTTCATGGAAGATAAGCTACTGGATACTTAGACCATGTTTCAAGGGGAGACCAGCTAGGCACCTCTTCATGGGAGCCGAACTACTTCATACAGATGATAGAACATGGTGTGGCAACCTGACAGACTAACTATAACAGCAGTATGATCTGTAATAAATTCTTGCATTACTTCATGGTTTTGTCCAGACAATGCCAGGTGCCTCTTCTAGTTTTATATAGAGCAGAGCTTTTACAATATCTGAAGCAGTAATAAATACTCTACAAAAATAGCTATAATACTTGCAACTTGCTCTATCAGGTAGCTGTATTTCAGAAATTCTACGTTTCAAAATATCTTTATGGCTTCCAGTCCTTGGTTTCAGTACTTATGCAGAAACTTTTGGCTGATTCAGTTAGATTGTGTTGTGCTAGCCATTGCCCTAACATAGTCCTAGACTTGGCTTTAGTTATTGCACTGATCCTAACTCTAGTTATTGCCTTAGCCATAGTCCAAGCTGAAGGCCTAGCTCTGTGTTTATCTGTACAGTAATGATGATGTAATGTGATATGAACAGTAGAAGAAGGAAGTATTTTCTTGCATACTATATAAGGTTATTATTTTTAAGACTTTCACAACAAAACTGAGATTTTTTAATGGTGTGTCATGTCATTTTGTGTATCTGGTGCAGCTGCCATCTACCTGGAGATGATAAACTCCACTCTAATTCGTATCAACAATACACTCTATGCCCTTTGTACATCCAGCATCAAGGACCTCTCTACCTGCAGCATACAATATGGCAAGGACCCCTGGTACCAAAATATGAGCCCCCCTGTGATTGGACCTATGAACCGTATATTTCCTTTACCTTATGTGGAGATAACATCAAGCATTTACTATTACCAGGTTTCTGTGCTAATCAACTCTACATTGAAAATTATTGTACGCTCATACTACCAAAGTTGTGCTGGAAAACCAAATGATGTGGCAATGCCTACATATACATTTGACAACGTGGATGCTGACATGAAGAACAGGGTGGTATTGGAAGGGTATCAAGTGGGAATCACAGTTTTAGCCTTTGTGTTGGTAATAATGACACTAGCAGTGGCTGTTGTTGTATTACTACTACTTTATCTTAAAGGTAACTACATAGTTTTGTATTAGTATGGTAGTAACACATGTAGAGTAGAAACATTACTAAAGATTTGTCAATGCAATCTATTGTGTTCATTTGTAGAGAAAGGAAAGAGCCAGAAAACTCCAGTTTCGTGTTACAATATTTCATTTCAGAGAGAAGTCAGATCTAATTTGGCACCAACCTCTTGTATGACTGACACTGGAACTAAGCATGAACATGGATATGGCAGTGAACACAAGGAAGAAGTAGTTCATGATGGGATGCAGATTGGCATGAGTTACAACTTTGAACAGTGCACTACCTACAGCACAGCTACCACATTAGTGTAACCCTTTCATGTATCCCTCCTATTGTAAATCTGCATGCACTCCTGTCTTGAGTTGTTTTTCCTGTGACATTTTGTTATTATGAGTGAGAGTTCTGTTGACAATGAAAAAGTAAGCACTGGTGATCTGTTTGGATGACTTTATAGCAGGTTTCCTGCACAATGATGACTAGTTTGCATGTTCTGTTTCAGTCATTAATAAATATACATTATTACATTGATACGGGGAAATATCACGAGTCTGTGGTTAGTATTTCCACGAGTGCCGCAGGCACGAGTGAAAATACCGGCCAATATGGTAAAATATCACAGTAGTTCTATTAGTACTATTCTCTATGAGTGGAGTAGATAGCTACATGATAATAATACTTACTTTAATAGCAAGATCTATATAAAAACAACACAGTTCAGTTCTTGGAGTTGTTCACTTGGTGTTCTAGACTGCTTATGAGGTAAGTTTCCCAAACTGATGACTTAAAATAATGCATTAAATGTTCTGCATAAATCATAATAAATGGTACTAGCTAATTATATCACTAAGGTGAGGGGGGAGGAGAAGGAGGGAAGGGTAAGGAAAAGGTTTGGCTTACTGATCAAAACTAGGCATGTGCACTTATTTCTTTGTATTAGATTATAATACAGCTACACTGAGTCACAGTCACAGTGTCACTGATTACTTTCAACACTTGGTGCTGTAATAGAAATCGGCCAGAAAGTAGAAAGACAAAGAAAGAGGTTAGGATTGTTAAGTGTACGTCAAATCATATAGCTTCAAAGTCACCACTTGCAATATGGCAGGTATCTCCTACCAAAATTATCAAACTGGCATACGCCTTTTATATCCAGAGATCCTTTTAAGTGAATACTTCCAGAAAGCTGTAGGAGGTGCTACTGCATAACTGAAGGAAACTTCTCTACTCAAGTTCTTCAACACATGAAGTACACCTAAGTACATGGCCACTGAGCACCTCTGCACCAAATTGTAACGAGTATACTAAACATTGGGATACTAAATTATAAGTACATGGTATTTAGGGAGTATGACCACATCCCCAGTCTCATTAGCCAGCAATCCTTTATGCACAAGCACACATGTTGTATGACATTCCATTCTGGTTCCATATATAAACAGCGTGAAATTATGTGAGTAAATCATATATAAGCTAGACTGGTGGCTAATAACTAGGCAGAAACTTCCCTCTCTTTGTATATGCATACATCCATGTCAATCTGTCCAGAAAGACTACTATCTTTCCCCCCCCCCCCCACTTCCAACCCATAGAAAGATTAACATAAAGAGAGTCATCCAAACTATTTTCTATCAATAATTTTTTTTGATTGGGACTCAAAAATGAAGCTGTAAAATAACAAAGAAAAAGGGTCCAATTCTATACAGTATTAGTACTATTTATTATTAGGTTGTATACCTTACAATAGTGTAGTTCGATAGAATACATGTACCATTTACTCTTAGGTGCCACACCTTACAGGAGTGGTTCTATATAGTACATATACCATTTATTATTAGGTGTCAAATCTCTAGAGTAGTGTAATTCTATACAGTACATATACCATTTATTATTAGGTGCTACAACCTATAGTAGTATAGTTCTCTAGAGTACATGTACATTTATTATGAGGTGCTACTACCTACAATAGTATATGTGCCATTTACTATTAGGTGACACACCTACAGTAGTGTAGTTAGTACAAGGTGCTACACCCTACATTAGTACATGTACCATTCACTGGTGCAAAAAGTGTTGAGGTTCATATTCACCTATTTTTCCCTGAAAGGGATGCATTTAGCATACAGAAAGAAACAGAGGGAAGTACTTCTTAATTAACATATCTCAATCCCAGCTGGTAAAATAGTCATTACCTGTAGGTTTGTTAGATCTGTATTTGGGGAACTGACTATATAACAGATTGTATATCTCAAAAAGCATCTTTGTTTATTTAATACACTACCTACCTGGCTACAGGCTCAGGTAGTTTTGTGGGATTTCACATATCCAGATGAAATAAAGGTTTATAACAACATGCAAACATGGATCAGCTGATTATTCATCAAAAAATGCTTCCAGATATGGTAAAAACATACATTCCAACATTTATGATCAGAGAAATCACTCGTGAAATTATGAATGATATTTCAGCTAGTAAAGGCATGTGGAGTGAAGTTTATAAATTACTTGTATTCTCCACACTGCACCTGTAAACACAGCCACAGCTGAAATAACTTTTTCTACTCCACAGAGATTAAAGGAACTACCTGTGGTCGACCATGAGTCAACCTCGGCTAAAGAGTATGATGCTGCTACATATTCATAAAGATTTAACAGACAAAATAGATGTATTGAAGACTTTTTAATGTTAAAGAAAGAAGAAGGAACTACTTTGGTCCTTTTAACTTAGCTATGAGTCATACTGTCATTTATTATCCTTGAGTCCCATATAATATACTTATTCATTTTACTATAAGCTATTTTGAGGTTTGTGCCTTCCCCCCCCCCCCCTCCATAATATTTGCTTCCAGCTCTGTGTATGATGTGGTACCTACTAATAAATTGTACTTGTATATACTCTATAGTCTAGTAGTCGAGTAGTATTGGCTTAGTGACCAAGTCAATGCAAGAACCTGAGGCAGGCAAATCTTAAGGAGGCGTTCCAGATGTTGAGCCATCCTTTTGCATTAAATAAAACTTCTGGTAAATACTACTATACCAGCTGGGATTTACATGAGACATGAGTAAGCACTTCATTCGGTTTCCCTTCTGAGTGCTAATGCATCCGTTTTCCTATAAAAACATGTGCATCTACTACTGCTATGGTGAGTGTAAACACAGCTAGCTAATGATGAAACTGATGGTGCTGATTTCACAAATAGTATTCGCTACTATGTTGATGCTAATTGTAATTCCCACTGACTTGTTGAGATATCACTTCTTTAGGTAAGGATGAGGATGAGGATGAGGAGGAGGTGGAGGATGAGGAGGTGGAGGAGGAGGAGGAGGAGAAGGAGGAGGTGGAGGAGAAGGAGGAGGTGGATAACAGCAACAATAGTAATAATAATAATATAAAAATTATACATGTAATAAATGAAGAAAAAGAGATGCTTGATATTAAAACATCAATGGAGACAGAATATAGAAGAGTTGTGGTGGACTTGGTTTAAGTTCATCCTTTTGAGTGTAGCCCCCCAATGGAGTGGCAAGTGATCTCGATTGAACCACTAAAAATGAAATAATTAAAAAAGAGAAATTCTACCATGATATATATTCACATTCTACCAATAGTGGGCTCAAGTTTGCTCAGTGAAGTTGTTGTGGTCTACATACCTGGGTACACTCTTGTTTCCTATCGAAATAATTTTCGATCTGTTTATTGTTTTATAGACATTTAACAAACATACTCGATTACTATACTAGATACAGTAGACCCTCACATGCGAATCCATTTGAACCTTCCAATGTTTGGAAAAAAATTCAGATATTTGAAAAGCATGAATGTCATCATAATGAATATAATAAAATAATAAATCATGGTATTTGCTAATAATTATTGTTAACAATTTTTATCTTCCGGTCTTGGAATGAGAATTGCTTACTTCCTGGTCCTCGGAGGAGAAGCAGCTATGTCCTCAGTAGTTGCCATATTCTGTTACACACATACATCCACGCATTTATTTACAGTAGTGTTGTGTGTACTGTGTATAAGCATCAGTTGATTATACAGTTAAACACACTAACTGTGAGACTATGTAACATTAATAAAAGTTATCAACAGTAATTAATAAGAAAATCCATAATACTAATAGTTAAGAGTGTCTCACTGCTCAAGGGATGGGGATGGAGGTGACCAAAGATCACATCATCTCGCCATATATACAACAGTTATTTTATCCTCTGCCATCACTTCCTACAGAATGCATAACTAACTGGCTCATCTCCTCCCTCCATACCCTTCCCCAACAGCAATGCCACGTGTCTGTCCTTACCCACTTTTCTGTATTCATCCAGCCACTGTCCAACCCCTACCTAATGCCAGTGTACATGTAACTGCAGTACATGTAACTCCAGTGTACATGTAACTCCAGTGTACATGTAAATGCATGTGTACATGTAACTGCAGTGTACATGTAACTCCAGTGTACATGTAACTGCATGTGTACATGTAACTGCATGTGTACATGTAACTGCATGTGTACATGTAACTGCAGTGTACATGTAACTGCATGTGTACATGTAACTGCATGTGTACATGTAACTGCATGTGTACATGTAACTCCAGTGTACATGTAACTCCAGTGTACATTCTGCACACCTCATCCACCTGTGCCAACACCTCTCGAATTCCTCACACATTACCAAGAAGTGACCACATCCTCCCCTGCTCCACTATCACACATGATACAGCTCTCACCCCTAACTATCCTACATCTCTTCTTATCCTCAATCTAAATTGCAACCACACACCTTTCTGACCATGCATGGATCTCACATACCTCTCCACCCCTGCACCATTCTTTGCCAATTTATAAAACTTCAGCATTCTCTTGCTGTTTACTTCCTCCTCCCAATCCTTCTCATTTCTCACCTTCATTTTTCCCTTCCACTTATGTACTGACCCAACCTAATTATTTAGCTCATATTTTCTCCTCAAGATCTCATATTCTTCCCACCATCTCCTCTCTTAGTATATGTACAACAATTTTTTACCAATCTTCTGTTCTAACACCTCTAATCTCTTACCAAACAAAATCTTCATCACTTCCCTCCTTTTCTCCAGCTTCCTCCACCCCATATCTCATCATATTGCCACTCTTACTACTGTATTTCTTGCCTCCAACAATCTCCTACAGCTGACTCCAACTTCTTGCAAGCATTATGTCCTCCTGTTCACCACTTCGACTGCAAACTCCATACTAGTTCTCACTAGAAGCCTCTACACCATTCTTCCTCCACCTGTCCATTCTTCTCTGATTTAAAATGGCACATGCGCTGGCTTGTCTGTGCTATTGAAGTTGACATTTACCACACTTATCACCATAATCATACTTTTTCAAGGTATTGGAACATTTTCATCCTTTTTAAAATTTTATTTCTCTATATAATATTTCTTGCTTGCTCACCTGATCATATTGGAAAGAAAGTTTTCTTACTATTTTATATCATAGTTACTGCAGATGGTTTAATATCGTGAATGATGCCCAACTTTATTGTAGCACTCAAAATGAATTTCCAGAGTGATGCTAGCACATGAAATGCCAAGAACATATATAGGACTTCTTATGAGCTATCTTGCTCACTGTGACACTTTAAGCTGCTCTTTTCATGTAAGTTCAATGTTTTCAAACATCAGGGTATTGCTGACTATTATATGTACCTGTGTGGTTAGCTGTTCTTCTGAACGTCCTTTTAGAGGACTGAAATGAAATTCCCTTCGTATAACAACGAGTAATACTCGGCTCAATGGGTTGACTTTACTCCACATGAACTCTAAGTTGACATAATGTAATGACAATGACCTTTTCAATAATCAACTTGCATTTTACTGTCTTGATGTTTCGACTAGATGCTCCACCAGGAATAATTATTCCTGATGAAGGCTAGAGCAGCTAGTCGAATAATTCCTGATGAAGGCTAGAGCATGTAGTTGAAATGTCGAGAGAGTAAATGCAAGTTGATAATTGAGAAGGTCATTGCAAACATTCCTATTGACATTTCATCAGCAGTTGACAAATTTGCTCAGCGCCATCCCCGGTGACTCAAATGGTTATTGATTAACTAAAGCCGACTGCTAACTCATCTGATCATCAATCTTTCTAACATCGTCATAAGTAATTATAATAACAACAACAACAACAACAATAATAACAAAAATAATTGTTGGAAGTGGTTGTGGCTGGGATGAGGTTGCTGCTTAAACACACCACTGCTCAAATTTGGGCAATACACTCCCCTGATCCTTGAAAAACTTCACTTGGATGAAACTCCCTCATTGAATGAAACTGATGAAAATGCTGCAGGGCCCTCAACTTCTCACAAAGCACAGTGAAAGTTGACATTGTGGAATCTGACCTGACAATAACAAAATTGAAGTTGCATTGGTAGCTAGATGCCATTGCTACTCTCAGTTGATGGTAAATGAGAGTGGATAAATAGCTGTTCCGAACTAACAAACACAGTCAGCTGTGTATTCCTGTGATATCCAGTAATGATAGTAAGGTGCCACTGATATTTGAGAATTACAATTTGGCACACTCTTTTTGAAATTTGCTTCATGATAGGAGGTAAGAAGGTCAAAAACTTCATATAACAGACCCACTAGCAAACAGAATGGCTTGTGTACACATCCTAGTGTGTACATTCTTGTGTGCAGGGCCTTCTGTGGACGTCCTTGTGTGCAGGGCCTTGTGTGCATATCCTTGTGTGCAGGTCGATGTGTGCACATCCTTGTCAGCACGTCCTTGTGTGCACATCCATGTGTACACATTCTTGCGAGCACATCCTTGTGTGCACATCCTTGTGAGCACGTCTTTGTGTGCACATCCTTGTGTGCACATCCTTGTGAGCACAACCTTCTGTGCACATCCTTGTGAGCACATCCTTGTGTGCACATCCTTGTATGCAGGTGTCCTTGTGTGTAGATCCTTCTATGCAAGACGTTCTCTGCACATCCTTGTGTGCACATCCTTGTGTGCAGGTCCTTGTCTGCAGGACCTTGTATGCACATAGTTATCTGCACATCCTTGAGTGTACATCCTTGTGTGCAGGTCCTTATGTCCAGGTCCTTGTGTGCACATCCTTTTGAGCACATCCTTGTGTGCACGTCCTTGTGTGCACATCCTTTTGTGCAGGCCCTTATGTGCAGGGCCGTCCTTGTGTGTACGTCATTGTTTGCATGTCTTTGTGTGCACATACCTGTGTGCACATCCTATTGTGCACATGCTTCTGTACATGTCCTTGTGTTAACATATTGTGTGCATGTCCTTATCTGCATGTCCTTGTATGCACATCATTGTGTACACATCCTTGTCTGCATGACCTTATGTGTAGGTACTTCTCTGCACATCCTTTGCACATGTCCTTGTGTTCACATCCTTGTGTGCAAAATGTATTCTTAAGTATTACAATTGCCAAATGGTATGATCATGGCTGTGTTTGGTATGTCCAGAGGCCAGATGGTTATCTGACATAAGTCTTTTACCAGGTTGATTTTGCAGAGAAAGTTGTTGCCATGAAGGTTGGCAGCAAAATCCTGGATATGTTGGACAAAACAACAACCAGGCTTGGTGTTCTCATTCAAGTGGTGACAGTCACCACATGGGTGCCATAATCATCGGGATTGGAGAGAAGTTGCAAGGGTGAAGCCCAAGAGCTCTCGGAGCAGCTAATAATGCCCAATTTCCCACAGCTAAGGCCAAGAACTTCCTCCTCGTCACAAAAATGAGGTGACTTGCTTTGGAATGAGAAAAGTGGCCATCAGAGAGTGAGTGTAGGAAACTTTGAGAGGGTCTCAGCAAAAGTACCATTAGCCACGCCTGCTGCTGCACTGTTAACCTCTGCCTATTGGTGCAAGCCTCGAAATCCTGTTGCAAGGCTGTTGGAGTCAACCAGAGTAAGCAGAGTCTCGTAATTGCTGACTTCAACCAAATTTCCATCCTTGCAGTCGATGAGGAGGTTTTTGTTGCAGAAGAAGTTAGCACTGAGAATAGGCTGTGTCAAATCTGCGAGGAGAAAATCACACGTAAGATAGTGTGGGCCAAATTATTGTAGTGACATCATGCACTTGCCGAAGGTCTTGTTGTAAGACTCGTTGACCACAATGAGACTATCACCACATTGACCGGCCCATTTGTTAAAGGTGATTGCAGGGAATATTCTAAGCCTGGCTCCTGAATCTACAAGGAAATGCCGGGCCGAGTGCCGGTCATACACATACAGGAGGTGATTAGAATGGTCTGTTTGGGGATTGGACGGATACCTTTAGTGCCAAGCCAGAAAGTTTTGCTAAGTTTGTGATTTATTTTGGTGTCTGCTGTGGAAACTTACAGTTTCGGACACACCTGTGGGAATTTTCTCCAAACTTGTTGTGCAAATCACAAAATCAGAGTCAAAACCTGATGGTCACTTTGGTTTTTTCTCAGTGGTATTGAGCACATCCAGCTGTCTTCATTATCCTGTTAGCATTCCTCCCTAATGTGGCAATCACTGGTAAAACTGCCTTGATGTTTTTGTACTTGTGCACATCTGGAGTCTCCTGTAGTGGGACTGCATGCATTTCTACACTGTCTTACCCAACTGGCCCACGATATATTATGATATTAGCTATAATGCCTCGAAGGTGGAATTGAACCTCAGCAGCAAGGAACCAGCAATCAGGGTCATCTAAGTCATCCTTGCCTGGCCCATGGCTGCCAGATCAGCAATAAACTTGGCTCGAGTAGTGAGATCCACAGGGAAAGATCCCTAACTGTCCTGTTCTTACTTTCCCGGAAGCCTAATGTAAGTTAGGGAGATGACAGCAAAGTCAGTAGAGGGTGTTCTATCCTGTTGGGGTCACTGTCTAGCATTGCATGTAGGTAAAGTGCAACAAATAAATATTCTGCCTAGTATTCGGCCAGGCCCAATAAATGTTTCATTTTTAAGTCGTTTAAATTCTGTCTTGCGACACTAAGGTTTGCCGCAATCTCCTGAAAATTATGGTTGATAACTACATGATAAAGCAAGCATGGCCACAGAGAAACCACCACATGAAGCTGAGTTAAATACGGTGCACTAAGACTCGGTGCGCAACTATGCAATGTTATTATAAGAATGCTGATCTCCATTTTTGCATCTGCTATAAACAGGACGATGATGAACTGACAATTTTGATCAAGGTAGAATTCTGGAAGCAGGTGATGAGGAGGAAGAGCCGGAGGATGTGTATAACAAAATGTTGATTATTAAATTATATGGGAGGATGTGAATAACAAGATGTGGAATATATGGGAGGATGTGAACAGCAAGATGTTGAATATTAAAATATATGGGAAGATTTGAACAAGATGATGATTATTAAAATATATGGGAGGATGTAAACAAGAAGATGTGAATTATTAAAATATATGGGAGGATGTGAACAACAAGATGTGGATTATTAAAATATGCGGGAGGATGTGAACAACAAGATGTTGATTATTAAAATATATGGGAGGATGTGAACAACAAGATGTGGATTATTAAAATATATGTGACAACGAGATGTTGATTATTAAAATATACGAGGGGTCTAGAAAACTTTAAGAAAATATTCATACCAAGATAGCCATTTCATTAAAAGGTTATGAATGCACCCTCTTATGGGGTTGTAAGGTTTTCAACATTATTTTACATTACAATGACCTTCCAAATAACCAACTTGAGATTTAATCTCTTGACATTTCAACTAGATACTCTAACCTTCATCAGAAATCCATTATCTAAGGTCATTATTCCTGATAAAAGCTAATCGAAACATCGAGAGATTATATTTCAAGTTGATTATTGAGAAGGTTTTTGGTAGAAACATGAGTGCTGACCATGATTTGGGGGAAGGAGTTGATTGTTTACAACTAAAAATCAAGTAGCCAGATATAAGTGGTGGAAGTTGGAGGTGGGGGAGGGGGGTGGGTGGTGTGGGGTGTGGATGGTATATTAGTGCATGGACATAGAAAATGAGTTATTTGTTTGAAAAGAAGCGATTAAAAAATTATAAATATCAATAATACATAATGAAAGATCCGTGTTTATAATAGGGAGTGAATTCCAAAGACAAGGAATGCAAGTGAAAAACAGTAAAGATTCTTTACATTATATACAAGGATGAACATGGATGATTAGTAGATCTGTAGTTATAGTGAACATAGAAATGTAATTAAGAATATTGAAATGTTATGATGTTTTTTTAATAGATTTTACAACAAATATTTAGTTTGAGTCATCATTATGGGAAGAACTTTTAAGTCGTTATTTGTAGTCTGATAACAAATCTCCGAGGATGAACTTCGTTTTTCTTCTTTGGATCTTTTCCAATGGGACAAAGTCTTTTTTGAGATGAGGGCAGTGTGGGGGAATTAAATTATTGTTTACTAGCCTAAATATGTACTTATAAATCTTGGAACTGTTATTATAAGTCAGCCCATTATTTTCAAAGGTAGATTTGGCATTAGACAGTGATGAATGAATTTTGGGAGGTAGTGAGTTTGTGGAAGTTAGTGGAAGTGGGATTAGATTTGTATTTCTTTCCAAGTGTATTAAGACAATTCAATTCATGTTTTAAATTGGGGGTCATCCATTTAGGATGTTGGTAGGACTTTGGGGAAACATATCCATTGATCGTCTTAGAATAACACTGAATTCATGCCAAGCACTGTCAATCTCAACTGAATTAAGGAATATGTCTCCAATAGATATGAGGAGAGAGCCTGATAATCCACATTAGAGAAGTCAAAAACATATACCGGTAGCTGTTTAGATGCTATGGTTGGAGAGCATTTCGTATAGAAGATGAAGCAGAGGGCAATTGAAAGGTCTCTAATGATGTCACTATTATTATTGAGTACTAGATGAACCTTTTGATAGGTGTAGTAGCAGTGACAAGTTGCCCAAGATTATACTCAAAAACAAATTCGCAAATTTAATTAGATAAATTAGGAGATGCAGTCAAAGTGGTCTAACAGATATATGGAAAATTAAGTTGCCTATTGTGTTGAACTGCCAACCAAATGAGAGAGGTATGACAGAAGTGATTGAAGGTAAGAATAGTCAGAGTAGAGGTATGTAGAGTGCACATCAAGTAATAGAATTTTGGTTGTAGCATATTTGAAATGTAACTACTTCTAATCCTTCATGAAAAGGCAGAGGTACTGATTCCTCAAGTGCCACCAAAACACCGCAACCCCTTGAACCTCTATCTATACTTTAGTGTTACTGAAGTGCATAGATAATCAAAAGAGCATTCATTCATCAACAACTCAAAACAATAATAATTGTTCTCCAGAACTCATTGTTTTTAGTCATGAAGCATTCTATTGTGCATCCCCGGATCCGGGATACCACAGAATACCCACTCCCCCCTCCCAGTGGAAGAGAATGAAATGATAGAGGCCTATCAGAAGCGAGGAGGAACCTTGATGGGCCGTCCTTAGCGTGAGGTAGTCAGTGGTCCTGACTTCTGCAAGGAGGGTATGAGAGACATAGTATGGTGTAGGTGGGATGGAAAGTGGTTGAGGGAGTGTCGGAGGAGCAGGTAAATCCTTACTGTAGGAGACCTAGAGCCGATCACTGTGCATACAGTATCCTGGAGGCCATTGACGTCGCGGATGAAGTGTTCTTCAGCTGTCTCTAGGATCCTGAAAGGACCATGGTAAGGACATTGGAATGGTCCATGATGGGCGCCATGGCAGACGTAGATAAATCCCATTGCAGCTAGGTTGTGCAGTGTGTAGGTCGGGTGCTCACCATGGAATTCAGTAGGTGGAGGTAGAGCATAATGCATTGCATCCTGAAGAAGGTGGAGGAACTCAGTTGGTGGGGCAGAGCTTGGCAGGTCAATCTCAGCAGGAGAAGCCTCTCCAGGTAATCCTGTCAGGGAAGACGGGGCAACCACCTGATACCGACACTGTCCCTGTATGAATCAAAGGAAACCACACAGTCAACCTAACACAAACCTACATACAAGATAATAAAAGGAATATTTGCAAAAAGACTTACATTTACAGAGGGAACCTACCAGAACATTCTAGTCTATCCTGATTGGCTGGAAAGACCTCATGACCTACAGAGAGTATATAAGAGATAGTCCGTCTGAGGGAGAGATGGAAGTTAGAGAGCGAACTGAAATGTACTAGCCTTTATCGTTAGCCAGTGTCATGCTCTGATGTACTTGGTCATGATGATTGCATAAGTATCTACATATATACCTGGGTAGGGGGACCAAAGGGTGAGTCTATAAGAGCTTCTGGATAGGAGGCTAGAGATAGATCACTGGTATAGGTCTAGGAGGATGCCTGGGTAGAGAGACCCAGTACCTGGAGGTCTAGTCATCGTGGGTGACATATCCTTGTAGCCAATTAAGAGGGCTGCACCTAGTACAGAGGAGTAAGGTAGCGTCCCGACAAAGGTGGCAGGGGTGGGATCTTCAAGATAGTAAGACTCTGGACCAGCTTTAGCTACTTGCAGAGGCATTGATGAAGGAGACAACCTAAACACGGCCCTGAGGTCTGAAAATCCACCCTAGGGAAGAGGCTTTGGTAATTTAATCTTTTTTTGTTGTGCTCTTTCCTTCTGCTGTCTGGTTATGATGACTGAGGACAGGGACAGAAGGCAGGGCAGAGAGACCCAAGGCAGAAACAGTGGCACCACCGAGAATGCTGCTCTCGTCGACCCCATGGATCGCTTCCTCAACCAATGGATCCAAATAGACCAAATGAGCGTCGAACGAGAGGAGCAGAAGAGGCGACAAAGGGAGACCTAACAGGAATAGCAGAGAGAAGAGAGGGAGGCCCTGCAGAAGGAGAGAATGATGCAACTCCTGCAAAAGATGCATAGACCTGTCCCAGCGGTTAACCCACCTTCCAACCCTCCCCGACTCGCCATTCAGAAATTCCAGGAAGGAAAAGATGATATAAGTGCATTCCTGGATACAGTCGAAGGCATGGCTAGGGCAGGAGATTGGCCGGAAGACCAGTAGGCCATCACTGAGAGGCTCCCTGTCTGGAACTGGGCTAATGGAGGTATCTGCAATGGCAGCAGTTTAGCAAGGTAACTAAGAGCAGGTGAAATGAGAGCTGTTAAGGGAATATAGATTCACCAAGGAGACCTATCGCGGACGTACTTTTGAGACTTCCTTCAACATCACCAACCCCGATACCTGGTTCACCTGCCACCGGCAGAGCTTCTTCCAGTGACTAGTCTCCTTCTCCCTGGACAATGAAGATACCATGTTGATGGAAATGATGTTATCGCGACTGCCGAAGTGTCTGGAGAATCGAATGCATAACCTCAATCCAGCAAACGATGAGCCCTCAGAGGCTGTGCTCAGACATTTGGTGAATCAGCCAAGGAAGAAGTTGAAGACATGAAACTCCACGGAAGGTCAACCACTGTCAGGGATCTCCATGGACTCGACCCTGACTGAGAGAGAACCACACGGGTCGTCAGATCTACAGGCCAGCGGAAGTGTCTCGAACGTTGATGAACCACACAGGTTGCCAAATGGCTCAGACAAGTCAACTGAGGAGAAGGATGCTTATTGGTTAGAGACTCATGCCGTAAGGCCACTCCAGAATACCAAACATGGTCATTTTGGGAGAGATTGTGGACACGTCTGACAAGGGGATGAAGTGAAGAGAGAGGGAGAGAGACGAGTGAAAAAGAGAAGAACTTTGATAGATTTATGTGTGATTAAGACTAATGGTCTAGTGGTAAATTAGAATAGCGTTGTTCTAATTTGGACTAGGCATCAAAGTGTTCCTCTGCATTGCCAAGCTAAAGCAGCTGGAGTGTAGCGAGCGGGATGCTTACATTGGTAGCAGTGGTGGGATAAGTTGTGAGAATCCCAGGCATAGCTAAGTGCAATTGTATTGTTTCTGAGTTGTAAACGATTAGCTAAGTTAGGGATACCGTTCGGGTAAGAACCTTGGAACGTGCAAAACAACCCTGACATAGTTTTTAGAGTTGTGTACCAAAAACATTTGTGTGGTTGTTATCGTTGATTGAATCAGATGGCTCTACGATCAAGCGACCGCCACTAACAGGAAACGTCCTCGAGGAGGATTATCAAGAGGAGGAAGACACTACATGACCCCTTGGTCGCTTCGACAAGTTCATGGATAGTTCGATTGAGCTGGAGCAATAAAAAGCTAAAAGGGATGAAGACCAACGTGCTGAAGAGAGACATTTCGCTAATGATCAACAGAGAAGGTGGATAGAAGCTATGCGCGACCAGAGACCACCTTCAGCAGCAGCAGCAGCAGCACCAACACCTCACCTTACTCTCCATAAGTTCAACGAGGAGACAGATGACATGTCTGCCTATCTGGACACATTTGAGGCCACAGCAGACGTAGCAGAATGGCCTCAACCTCAATGGACCATCAGATTGAGAGGATCGTTGTCTGGGGCAGGACTGCTAGTTGTCGCAGCACTTCCAGCAGAACAACAAGCTGACTACGCCACAGTCAAGAAAGTGTTACTTTCAACGTACCAGATCTCGACAGAGACCCATAGGCGAAAAGTGTTTGACCAGACGTTCAACTCTACTAATCCAGACCAATGGTTGAGGGATTATAGGCAGAATTTCAACCAGTGGTTGGACTCCACCAGAAAGATGGACAGAGAAGTCTTGATGGAGATGGTTCTCATGAAACTTCCAGGTTGGTTGGAAACCCCTATGAGAAACTTGGACTGCCAGAATTATGAGGATCTGACGGAAGCGGTCATCCGATACCTATGAAACCAAAAGACACGAACAGACTGCTACGTAAAGAAAGAACCTTACCCTGTGACGAGAAACCCGAGTCGTTTCGAAAGAGCAGAGCCCAAGAAGAACGAGCAACAGCGGAGCCGGGATGGACCTCCTCCCTATCCTAAAGACTTAAGATCCGTGGAATGCTTTAGATGTGGTAGGAAAGGTCACTACCAAAGAGATTGCAAGGTGAAGGTAGAGCATGCCAAGTGCAGCCTTCAAGTCGTACCACGACAACACCACATGCCCGACTGGACAAAAACGGTCAAGATCAATGGCAAGGTCACATCAAAGCCTTACTAGACACTGGATGCACTAAGACCCTCGTGCACCCCAGCTGTGTTGACAAAGAAGATTATTTGGGGTGTAATATACCGTACAATACTGCATCAGAAAGGAAGATTTACTTTCCAGCAGCAAGTGTGACCCTCGAAGTTGAATGGAAGACCACGACCATTGCGGTAGGAGTGTCAAAACATATCACCGAGGATATGCTGATGGGAAGGGATATACCTCACTTCCGGCACTACTTGAAGAAGGCTCTGGACAGCGAACCGAGCTACGACGAGCTGAACACCCCACCTACTTCCATCGCGACTGAGTCAGGCATGGTGGTCACCCGTGCTCAGCAACTGGAGCAGGACGCACTTGAGGAACGGGAGCGCCTACAACAGGAACGAGACGGGCCCATCATGTCTGCTCTCTACCCGGTCGCTGATGGAGGTGAGGCAGAGGCGAGCGAGATGGAGACGAACCCTCCTACTGATGATCGAGAAGGAGAGGTGGAGTCTGATGAGACGGATGAGTGTTTGGACGGCGTCATTACCCATGCAGAACTGGGAAAGTCCCAGAGGTATGATGAGAGTCTAAGTAAGATAAGAGAAAAGGCAAATAACAATATTGAGCCTTATAACTGGAGGGATGGGTTGCTTGTGAGACAGCCTTACCATACCCTAGGGAAGAGTTTGATAGTAGTACCTCAGGTAGCCCGAATAAGATCTTAAGCATAGCCCACAACACCCCTATTGCTGGACACTTTGGCAAGGACCGGACGTTGCATGCCATCCGAGCCAGGATGGATTGGCCAGGAGTGGCCAAGGATGTGTGCCCAGTTTGCCAGAAGGCAGGCCCAGCCATTACATCTAAGGCCCCGTTACATCCTTTGCCTGTTATGCGGGAGCCTTTTGCAAGGATTGCAATGGATGTATTTGGTCCTCTAAGAAAGACCAAGAAGGGGAACAGATATTTTCTAGTTCTAATGGACTACGCAACGAAGTGGCCTGAGGCTTTTGCACTAAAGAATGTAACCACTGAAACCATAGTCAATTGTTTAGTGAAGGTGACATCCGAATTGGGGTACCTGGTGAACTATTATCTGACAATGGGTCTAGCTTTATGTCAAAGGTTATGAGCCAGTACTGCGAGATCACGGGAGTTAAGCAGATCAGGACCTCCCCATACCATCCTCGGACTGATGGTATGGTGGAGAGGTTCAATGCCACTCTCAAGAGACTGTTGAAGAAGTTAACTCGAGACCCCAATGTAGAATGGGACCAGTGTTTGCAGTATGTGCTATGGGCCTATAGGGGGACTGTCCATAGAACCACAGGTATTCCCCCATACCACCTTCTGTTTCGGAAGCCTATGAGGATGCCCCTAGACCAGATGGTAAGGTATTGGAAAGGGAAAGAAACGAGTGATGAGACCAGTGTTGTTGAGTTTATTCAGACTCTAAAAGCAAATATGGAAATTGTACGAGATTTGGCTTATGAGCGTGAATTGGGAGAAAAGGTGAAACAAAAACAGTATCATGACATCACAGCTAAAGATAGAACCTTTGCTGTGGGAGACTATGTGCTTGTGTTTAGACCGGTTAAGCAAGACAAGCTGAAAAACCAATGGCAAGGCCCCTTTCCCATCTCCAAAATTATAACTGATGTCACTTACCAGGTAGACCTGGGTGCAAAGGTTAAAAGATATCGCACCTTCCATGTGAATTGCATGAGGCAGTGGACCTCCCCAGCCTCTGCTGTGTTCTTGGCACAGGACACTGAGGAGGAAGACCTGGAGTTGGACAAAGTGAAACGTGCACCCATTATGCCAGAATCTCACCACATTGAATTGGAAAAGTTTAAACGAAAGTACAAAGATGTGCTGCAAGATATACCTGGAAGAACTAATGCGGTTCAGCATGATATTCCCACAGATGTTACTGTTCCCATCAGGTTACCCCCTTACAGACTTGCACAACATTTCCAAGAAGTTTTGAGGGAGGAAATTAGGACCCTTTTAGACCAAGGCATTATTAGACCCTCTAAGAGCCCTTGGTCAGCAACCATAGTTTTGGTGGCAAAGAAGGACGGCACCAAGAGAATGTGCATTGATTATAGGAAACTAAACAAGGTGACTATAAATGACCCATATCCATTGCCCAACATTGAAGAGTTGATCTCTAACCTTGGATCCTATAAGTTCATTACCACTCTTGATTTATCCAAAGGATATTACCAGGTTCCAGTTAATCCAAAACATTGTGAAAAGACAGCTTTTGTGACACCCAATGGGAAGTACGAGTTTGTTACTATGCCATTTGGCCTAATATCAGCCCCCTCCACCTTGCAAAGGCTTATGGACGAGGTATTGGATGGATTACAGGAGTTTACAGTTGCCTATTTGGACGACATAGGAAGAACACATGGCCCATTTAGATACTGTGTTTACGAAGTGGAGAAGAGCGGGACTGTCAGTCAAAGAGAGGAAATCCACGTTTGCAAGTGGTAGTTGTGTGTATTTAGGACACATAGTGGGAAATGGGTTAGTAAAGCCAGTGGACTGCAAAGTGCATGCAGTTATGAATTTTAAGCAACCGCAGACCCAAAAGGATGTTAGATCGTTCCTGCTATTATAGGAAGTTTATTCCCAGTTTTTCTACAATAGCCACCCCTTTGACTGAGCTGACCAGAAAGAACATGTCAAAGAAAGTCAGTTGGACTAAAAATTGTGATCAAGCGTTTGTACAACTAAAGGAAGCATTGACTGCAGCCCCTATTCTAACTACCCCTGATTGGACCTTGCCATTCATTTTACAGACCGATGCTTCTGCATCAGGGTTAGGATATGTGCTGGGTGAACCCGAAGGGAGAAGAACACCCCATTGCTTTTGCATCAAGGAAATTGTCACCCAGCGAGAGGAACTATTCTGCAATTGAAAGGGAAGCGCTTGCAATAGTCAAAGGTATCAAACATTTCAGGACCTATCTAGAAGGGACAACATTCACTATTCAGATGGATCACAACCCCCTCACCCACCTGAGTAATTTGAAAGACAGCCACGGCAGGTTAGCCCGGTGGGCTCTTTCCTTACAGCCTTATGACTTCACTATTATACACCGTAGTGGCAAGTGCAACGCTAACGCGTATGGGTTGTCTAGAGACCAGGGGTCTCTAACTAAGGTTGGGGGAATGTCAGGGATCTCCACAGACTCGACCCTGACTGAGAGAGAAACAACACGGGTCGTCAGATCTTCAGGCCAGCGGAAGTGTCTCGAACGTTGATGAACCACACAGGTTGCCAAATGGCTCAGACAAGTCAACTGAGGAGAAGGATGCTGATTGGTCAGAGACACATGCCGGAAGGCCACTCCAGAATACCAAACATGGTCATTTTGGGAGAGATTGCGGACACATCTGACGAGGGATGACGTGAAGAGAGAGGGAGAGAGACGAGTGAAAAAGAGAAGAACTTTGTGATAGATTTATGTGTGATTAGGACTATTGAGAACTGAGAGTAGTTGCATCGTTGTTCAATTAAAAGGCAGCGTACCTCGTTTGTGCCTTGTTTGAAATTAAAGCTATTTAACTCGCTCTCAAATTGTAGCTACAGGAATACTGTAGGCTGGCTTGGTCTAGTGGTAAATTAGAATAGCGTTGTTCTAATTTGGACTAGGCATCAAAGTGTTTCCTCTGCATTGCCAAGCTAAAGCAGCTGGAGTATAGGGAGCGGGATGCTTACAATCACCCAAGGAAGATCTTTCCGGCCGCATGACCCTAACTCAACCAATTCAAGCCCCGAAGGATTGATGATCGATAACAATCCAGGAGAAGCCCAAATGAAGGAGGGAGCTTCAGACCACACCCAGGAAGTCTGTTAGATATTAGGTGCTTCAGGTGCAACAGACCAGGACACATACAAAAGAATGTCGAGTTGAGATCAAACAGGCCCAGCTTGGAGGCAGAGCACAGTCCAACTTACCATTGAACCTTGGACGAGAATAGCAAGGCTCAACGGGAAGTCCGTCAAGGTCTGGTTGATCACTGGGTGTATGAAGTCATTTGTCCACCCCAGGTGCATCAGCAAGTGGCAGAGACTTGGGTGGAACATCCCCTACTCCACGACCAGTGCCAGAGAAACATGGTTCCCGGCTGCCAGGGTCACCCTGGAGCTCGGAGGCAACAAGAAAACACTCGCATATGGTATTTCTGGAGTTGCTCTCATCGCCATCCGAGCTCAGAGGAGGAGACGGTGAGAGAGGAGGAGTCGGCTTGGGATCAGCAGACCTATGTCCAGGTCGCACTGAGGGAAACCCGATGCTGATAGCACTGAGCTTGATGAAAGAGAGAACGGAGCCCCCATGGGCTCAACCAAGGGAAAGACACCCCTGGACTAGAAGCCAATGATCCTGCCGAGCTGATGAGAACAGAAACAGACGAGGAAGAGGACAATCTTCATTTCCAATTCGAAGATGAATTCATCGACAAAAGAATGCTCCAACCCAAGAGGTGAGAGAAACGACCACACCCTGGTTGCCTGAGAAAGTATCCCCAGCCGAGTTGAGGGCCATGCAGCAGTCGGACCCTACCCTGGAGAAGGGATCCGACAGCTCGCGGACCTCAACGATGGAACTTACTTGTAGGAAGAAGGCTGCTACTGTGGACCCCCATTACCCCTAGATGAAAGAACCTGATCGTGGTGCCAAAGGAGAACTAAACGGTAATCCTGAGAATGGACACTGCCCTCAACTGCTGGACACTTGGGCAGGCCCGTATGCTGGCAACCTTCTGCCAGACGATGGTACTGGCCTGGGTTACTGATGGATCTGAGCAATGCTTGTATATCTTGTCCAAATGTCAGCTGGCAAAGCCCGTGTTAATACAGCATGCCCCCCCTCCATTCCCTACCTATCATAAGCACATCCCTTGAGAGGATTGCAATGGATATCTTTGATCCCCTCAAAAGGACCAAAAGAGGCAGTAAATATGTGCTTGTGATAATGGATTACGCCACCAAATGGCCGGAAGCCTATCCTATCAGGCACTTCCAAAAGCCTGTTTGCTAGACATGACTGCCCATCTTGGCACACCCTGAGGAACTTACAGATAACGGGGTTAATTTTATTTCCAAAACCATAAAACAGTTTTGCGAGCTGACTGGTATTAAGCAGATTAGGACCTCCCCATAACATCTCCAAACTGATGGTATCGTGGTACAATTCAACAGTTCCATGAAAAGACTCCTAAGAAAGCAACAACCTAACCAAAGGGAAAGGAATGATTACCTGCCATTCATTCTGTGGGGCATAACCAAGGTTCCATTCATAGCACAACAGGGTTTTCCCCCTATGAACTAGTATTCGGAAAAAAGATAAAAATCCCTCTTGAAAGGAAGGGAAATAGGGAGGAGCGAGAGATGAATGTGGTGAAGCACCTAAGAGTATTGTGGGAGAAGCTTGAGGCAGTGATAGAGATGGCCACTAGGAATGAGGGAACAGCCAAAGTAAATAACAAGAGGTTATGGTCAGAGGGCTAAGGAAAGACCTTTCAATGTAGAAGACCATGTCCTAGTGTTTCAACCAAGAAGGTTGAACAAACTCGTGAGTAAATGGTGTGGCCCAGTACTCATTGTAGACAAACTAACCAATGTGATTTACCAAGTTCATTTAGGGCAAGGTCCGAAGCACCTACACACCAATCATATCAATGGAATCAAAGCTTGGAACTCCCCCATTCCAGTGGTACTGGTGGCTGCAGAGACCACCATCAACCGAGATGCTACAGAAGAGAATATACACGACACCACCCTCACAGCGAAGCAGACAAGGGAGTTTGTCAGAGGAATTTGCTGAAATCATCAGTGATGTACAAGGAAGGACGAAAGAGGTAGAGTACATCATTAACATGGATGACGCCTCCCCCATCTGCCTGTCCCTGTACCGACTCCCTCATGCCTACCTCGAATATCTACAGCAAGAAATAAGAACACTGATGGAACAGGGAATCATTGTTCCCTCTAAAGGTTGGTTCACAACATGACGCTGGCCGAGCATTGCATTGCATGTGGTCAATTGACCATTGACCTCGAATTGCGCTCAACAATGACGGACACTGATTGCTCCGATGCTGCATTTTAGACACTGGATTAGAACTTTTTCCTAATCGAGCATCTGAAATGCAGCGTTGGACCAATCAGAACATCGCGTGGTGGTGGTGGCTCGGGTTAAAGGTCAATTGACAACACTCAATGCTCGGCCAGTGTTGTGTTGTGAACCAGCCTTAAGAGCCCCTGGGCCGCCCCAGTGGTGCTGGTACCAAAATCAATCGATCGAAAAGACTATGCATTGACTATTGCAAATTGAACCTAGTGAGACCGAGGTCAACCCTTACCTCATCCCCCGAATCGAAGAAGTAATAGACGGGATTAGGAACTCACATTGGATCTTGGTCATAGATCTGACAAAGGATTATTTGGCAGGTCCCCATGGAAAAGGTAAGCCAACCTAAGACAGCCTTCATCTCTCCATGGGGAAAACATGAATTCACCACTGTGCCATTCGGCCTTGTCGCGGCCCGTCCACCTTCCAGTGGCTGATGGACCACTTCTATTATTATTCCACAACATACGCCATACCATATCTCGACGACATTATTGTCTTCAGGAAAACATGGAAACAACACCTCACCCACCTCATGTATTCCAGAAGTTGAGAAAAGCTGGCCTAAGGATCAAGGAAAGCAAGTGCCGTCTAGCGTGTAACTCCTGCATTTACCTGGGACATTAGGTGGGGCACGGGAAAGTCAAACCGATGAAGCTAAGATCATGGCAGTATGTACTTTAAACCAACCGAAGACAAAAAAGATATCATGTCATTTCTCAGCCAATGCGGTTATTACTGTCAATTCATCCAAGACTTCTCAACCATTCCCACACCCCTCTCAAATGAGATGGAAAAAAATCGACCTAACAAAGTTAAGTGGACACCAAAGCTCGAACAAGCCTTCACAATACTGAAAGACTGTTTGGTTCACTACCCCGTACTACATACTCCAGAGTGGAGAAGTGAGTTTATTCTCCAAATGGACGCTTCGAGCACAGGAATTAGGTTATGTCCTAAGTCAGCTCGATGATGAGGGCGAAAATCAAACTATAGTCTTCGGCTTGAGAAAGCTGCTCCCTCGAGAAACTAACTACTTGGCCATCAAGAGAGGCCTGGCAATTGTATAGGGTGTAAAGCATTTTAGGGCCTATCTCGACGGCACACACATCAAAATGGAGACAGACCACAATGCCCTGACACACCTTTCAAGGCTCAAGGATAGTCATGGGCACATAGCACATTGGCTATTATACCTACAACCCTATAATTATACCATGATGTACAGAGCAGGGAAAATAAATGGCAATGCTGATGAGTTAAGTAGAGAATATGGTTATCGTCTGGAGGAGGGGGTGATGTCAGGGAAGAAGGAGCAACTACCTGATACTGACACCGTCATCCCTGAATGAATAAAAGGAAACCACACTACAACTTCAGTCAACCAAACACAAACCTACATACAAGATATATTAGCAAACAGACTGTCATGGATCCCCCAACCGAAGGAACCCGACCAAACCCACAAGACCATATAACTGAGAACTGACATAGGGACCACTAATATATAATTAGGTTAACTATAGAATATATCATGCACAGACACAGAACTGATCAGTATGCATATTGCCTTATAGAGTCTGTCCTAGGTTAACGACTGGCTACTTAAAGGAGCCAGCTTGTGGACAAGGCCAGAATGCCTCCTGTAAGTTTAAGCAGTGAAGGCATCAATTCCTATCATCTTCACTGGTTTGGCTATCTCGAGTGGTATAACAAGCTAGATATCCATAATATCTGGTGGCAGCAGCTTGAAACAGATCCACTCCAACTACCAGGCTACCATTCATTCTCTAACTCCCTCAGGTTGTCATAATTCTCTCCCTAGTGCAGGTCTGATAGAAGAAGGACATTGATCCCTGAAACTGCCCGAATGAGGGTCAAGGAGGACCATTTTCTGACCCTCGTCTGATACGGTCTGCCAGGGAAGAAGGAGCAACTACCTGATACTGACACCGTCATCCCTGAATGAATAAAAGGAAACCACACTACAACTTCAGTCAACCAAACACAAACCTACATACAAGATATATTAGCAAACAGACTGTCATGGACCCCCCAACCGAAGGAACCCGACCAAACCCACAAGACCATATAACTGAGAACTGACATAGGGACCACTAATATATAATTAGGTTAACTATAGAATATATCATGCACAGACACAGAACTGATCAGTATGCATATTGCCTTATAGAGTCTGTCCTAGGTTAACGACTGGCTACTTAAAGGAGCCAGCTTGTGGACAAGGCCAGAATGCCTCCTGTAAGTTTAAGCAGTGAAGGCATCAATTCCTATCATCTTCACTGGTTTGGCTATCTCGAGTGGTATAACAAGCTAGATATCCATAATATCTGGTGGCATCAGACCGACAAGTGAGCAGATTGATTGTCATGGAGAAGGCTCCCTCTCTCATACCCTACCATGTTGTGACCTGGGTCCAACATTCCAAGAACCCCTAGGAGCTGGGCAACCTGGCAGATGAGTTCATCTTGCTCTATTATAAGCCTGAGCCAACCCGGCAGTCATTGTCCCTTTCAGAGCAACCTCATCCAGGGGGAGGTGGTGGATACCGACCCAGACCCAAGCAGGATCAGAGCAAACTGGAGCCATCCAAGCCAGAAGGGATTGCTGGACCCAAAGAGGGAGGGAAAGACTGTCTACCTGCCTTCAACAAGACTCTTGGACCTAGATTCTATCATTGCCAGGAGTTTGGCCACACTACCATCAAATGCCCAAAGAAGGGGCTCATCCTGGTAGGCATGAACCCTAATGCATTATCTCTTATCTTCCACCCAGGTAGCATAAATGGACAGCAGGTGGACAAGATCGCCATCGATACTGGCTCACCCTACTCCCACATCCACGGCAGCTGGGTCCAGTCCAAGGATATGATGAGAAAGTGCTTGTTGGTAGAAGGTATCAATAGAGTGGAAGAGACTACCCCTGGCCAGAATGACGGTGTCGGTCTGAGGAAAGCAGCACACTTGCCTGATGGTAGTTAATATCAAGCTCCGGATGGACGCTCTCTTGGGTTATGACTTCCTGCATCTGTGCGATCTCCTCAAAGCTCAACTCACTACTCCCAGACATACCAGACCTCACCGCCTATGTGCCAGACCAAACTCATATGCAGAGGCTGTGGAGTCAGTCACCCCCCGAAACATCCTCTGAGGGTGAAGAGGAGTCTGGGGAGCTCTTCTCCTCTTCTACTATGAGTAACTCCACCTAAGAGTTGTCCCACAGTGGTGACAGTGATGATGGCACCAGCAGTGGTGTTGCATCAGAGGGGGAGTCTGAATAGCAGGTTTCTGATAGAATTGTGATTTCCCCCAACCTTCCAGCACTGACGGAAGAGCCCATCGGACCTGGAGCTAACCACCTTGGTGGATAACCCACCGCCTCGCATTACCTGACCGGAGTTCCGTAGGATTTATAGGAAAAAGGAGAGACTTAAACATGCAGCCATCTGGGGTCAACCCCTCCCCCTCGATGAATGCCAACCCCAGCTTGCAGCAGAAGGACCCCTCACTGGCAGCCATCAGGAAACAGTGTGCCAGACCCGACTACAAGTTCTTCATGGTCAACAACCTCATCTACTACCAATGGAAGGCAGCAAGATGGGCAGAGATGGTTGGTTCAGCTAGTACTACCTAGTGAATACAGGGAGACGTCTCTAAGGGCAGCTCATCAACCTCCCTGGGCCAGATACCTTGGCAGGACGAAGACTAAAGACAGGGTGATGAACAGATTCTTCTGGCCAGGAATGAAGGAAGAGGTGGCTGAGCTGTGCAGCAGTACCAGGTGTGACAGAAGACTGCCTCTGGTCGGATAAGGAAGGTTCCTCTCATACCCTTACCAATAATGCGTACACCTTTCTCCCGCATAGCCATGGACTTCATTGGACCCCTTCCAATGATGGCAGATAGCCACAAATACATATTAACTATGACACCTGGTTTTCTGAGGCCCTTCCCATGAGGTCCACCACCAGTCAGGATGTGGCAGAGGAGCTTATCGGGGTCTTCGCCAGGATGGGCGTTCCAGATGAGATCTTGACAGATCGGGGCACCAACTTCATCAGCAGCCTCATAAAAGAATTCTACTGTCTATTTGGCATCAAGGGCATCTGGATCTCAGCCTACCATCCCAGGACAGATGGGATTGTAGAGAGGTTCAATGGAACACTCAACGCTATGCTATGGAAGTTCATGGAGGGGTTCAATGGGCAGTGGGACAAAGCCCTTCCATTTCTGTTATTTGCCTACAGAGAAATCCCACAGGAGTCCACCAGCTGCACCCCATTTGAACTCCTCTATGGCAGAACACCCAGAGACCCACTACACATCTTCAGACAGGACTCGGAATGCCCCACCACTGGCCCAGAGAATGTGCTCTCCTACCTCCAGTCTGTCTATTCCCACCTCGACTCAGCCAGAGACAAGGCCAAGGAATCTGAATCCAAGGCCAAGGGCGAGAAGGAGAGATATGACCAGAAAACCTGCCAGAGAGCTCTCAAAGAGGGTGAGCTAGTTCTAGTTATGTTACTCTCCTCTTGCAACAAGCTGCTGGCAAAGTGGCAGGGTCCATTTACTGTTACAGAGAAGCTCTCTGCCTCTACCTCCCATGTGCACATGGAGACCAGCAGCAGACCACTCCGAACCTTCTACATGGAAATGTTGACTAGGTGGGAGGACCCCTCTGCGGTCTGCCTGCTGGGAAGGATTGCCAATTGCCAGGAACATGTGACCTCCCCGGCATGCGACATACCCACCCGTCCCGAAACCACTCTTATCCTACACACTTTCATCTAGCCAGACCTGACACCCTTGCAGACCGATGAGCTGATGGCGCTGCTGACAAAACATGAGGAGGTGTTCACAGACCAGCCTGGCCACACATCAAGGGCAGAGATAGTGATACGGACAAGTGATGCACCTCCAATCCATTCCCCCCTCCTACAGACTGCACCACGAGAGACTGGAACTGGTGTAGCAGGAGGTACAGCAGATGCTCCGAGATGACCTGATTGAAGTCTCCAACAGCACCTGAGCCTCCCCCTAATGGACTAGTGGCTAAGAAGGACGGGTCGCTGCGGCTGTGTGTTGACTATCAGAAGCTCAACTCAGTACCATCTAGACCCCTTCCCGATGCCAAGAATAGATGATCTGATGACGGGCTTGCGGGAGCCTCCTACATCACCACCCTTGACCTTACCAAGGGGTATTAGCAAGTGCCGGTCCATGCAGACTCCAGTGATAAGACAGCATTTGTCACACTTTTGGTAAGTATCCTTTCAAGGTGATGCCCTTTGGGTTGGTGGGAGCACCTGCCGTGTTCCAAAGAAAGATGGACCGGCTCTTTGCGGAGAAAGCAGAGTTTGTGACAGCATACAAGGATGATGTCATTTTCAGCACGGACCTGGGAACAACACCTGACCCACTGCGACTACATCCTCTCCCGCATCTACCAAGCCGGCCTGACAGTGAAAAGATCTAAATAAGTTAGCTAATTTTGACTGTCTCCTATTAGGCCATTTAGTAGGCAGGAGCTGTGTCAGACCACATGTGGCCAAGACAGATGCCGTGCGGAACTTTGCCATCCCCTAGAGGAAGAAAGATGTTCTCCTTTCTGGGCATGGTGGGATACTACCAGAGATTCATCCCATCCTATGCATCCATAGTGGCCCCTCTTTCGGACTTTACCAAGAAGATCCTGCCAGACCGGGTCCACTGGGAGAACATCCAGAGAGCCTTCGACTCACTAAAGGATGCCCTCACATCCAGCCCCGTATTGCAGGGACCCGATTTATCCAGACCCTTCGTCATACAGACCGATACCTCCGATATAGGTATCGGAGCAGTGTCAGCCAGGTGGACACATCACTGGGTGACAGGCTGGTGGCTTACTACCCCCGGAAGTTGAAACCAAAGGAGAGAAACTATGTGGCCACGGAAAAGGAGTGCTTAGCAGTGGTGGAGGGAGTCTGACACTTCCGTGTCTACATCACTGGAGTGCGGTTCACCATCGTGACAGACCACCACTGCCTCCCCTACCTGTTCACCATGAAAGATACCGGAGGCCAACTATTCCGCTGGGCTCTCCTCCCTCCAACCCTACCATTATGAGATACAGCACCGTCCGGGTCGCCACCATTCAAATGCAGACTGACCGTCGACAGGCTTGGGAAGATGAAATCACCCCCACTTCACAGCAGGAGGGAGACGGGGGTTGTGTCATGGATCCCCCAACCGAAGGAACCCCCGACATCAAACTAAGTCCAAACCCACAAGACCATATAAGGTCATAAATAAGAACTGGCATAGGGAACACTAATATGTAATTAGATTAACTATAGAATAGATCATGCACAGACACAGAACTGATCATTAGTAGGTATTGCCTTATATAGTCAGGCCTGGGTTCATGACTGACAGCCGACTTTAAAGGAGCCACTTGTAAGGCCAGAATGCCTCTTGTAAGTTAAAGCAGTGAAGACATCAATTCCTACTATCATCTGCACTGGGTTGGCTATCTGCAGTGGTATAACAAACTAGTTATCTGTAACACAGAGTTACATTTACCAAGGAAACCTTCCAGAACATTCTACTCTATCCTAATAGGCTGGAAAGACCTCGTGACCTACAGAGAGTATATAAGAGACAGTCAGTCAGAGGGAGAGAGGGAAGTTGGAGAGAGAACTGAACTGCTAGCCTGTATCGTTAGCCAGTATTATGCTCTGATGTACTTGGTGATGATTGCACAAGTATCTATCAGTATATATTCACATATGTACGAGGGTAGAGGGACCAAGGGGTGAGTCTATAAGAGATTCTGGATAGGAGTCTAGGGATAGATCACAGGTATAGTTCTAGGCGTGTGACTGGGTTTGAGGCCCAGGCGTCGCGGTTGATGGTACCATTGTAGCCAATTAAGAGGGCTGCGCCTAATGGTAATATTATTTAGGCAGAGGAATCCCCGACACATGCACCCTGGTGCCTTAGATGAGGTCGGCAGCAGAACACCCAGCGTCTTCTCTCCAGGCTATTCTGATGCCAAGGAGGACCAGAGGCAGGTCATCCATCCAGTTTGGTCCAGAGAGATGGGCTTTCAGCGATGCCTTGAGCTGCCAGTGAAGGCGCTCCACCATCCCGTTGACTTAAGGGTGGTAAGCTATGGTGGTGGATGCAGAGATGCCCAGTAGTTTATTGAGAGCAGTCCATAAGTGTGAAATGGACTGTGGCCCACAGTCAGAGGCGAGATACTGAGGGACACCGACCGTGCAATCTCTCTATAGTAGAGTCTCCTATTGGTATAATAGCCTCAGGCCAGCAGGTGAACCAATCAATGATCATGAAGAGGTAGATCTTATTCTCCAAGGTCGGGAGGGGGCCGATGATATCAACGTGGATGCTGCCAAAACATCTATCTGGAGGACCTCTCCTGACAAGGGGGGCATCTACATGACGCTGGATCTTCGAGGACTGGCAGGTATGGCATTCCCGGCACCAGTGACGAATGTCACGCCTTGTGACCATGCCAGACGAAATGAGAGGAGACGGCTCATTATGTTGGCTTGCATTCGGGATGAGAGAGCCCGTGGATGGCTTTAAAATGCACCTGGTACACTCAGCTGGAATAACTGGCTGCTCTTTCCTGTGGAGAGTTCATAGAGGACAGTGAAGTCCATGAAAGTAACGTCAGTGAATTGGAGACTATGTTATGGAAGTCTTGTAGGCAGCAATCTTCTTGGAATTCTTCTGATCGGTGGCAAGACGATGGGTAGTCGATTGTGGGCAGGGCAATCGCAGAGAGATCGGC
Source organism: Cladorhizidae sp. MBARI D1340-BT2 (assembly GCA_028752905.1). Taxonomy (NCBI): domain Eukaryota; kingdom Metazoa; phylum Porifera; class Demospongiae; order Poecilosclerida; family Cladorhizidae; species Cladorhizidae sp. MBARI D1340-BT2. The sequence continues at coordinate 6,079,313 of JAQNBH010000001.1, forward strand.
ATGCAACAAGGCATCGGCGATGACATTTGCCTTGCCGGTGATGTGACACACATCTGTGGAGAACTCAGCTATGAAGGAGAGATGTCGGGTTTGTCTTGGTGGCCGCTCAGCGGCACTAACGAAGGCGAATGTCATTGCTTATGATCAGTGTAGATCGTGAAGGCCCACATTTCTATGAAGTGGCGGAAGTGCTTGATGGCAAGGTAGGTGGATAGGAGCTCTCGGTCGAAGGCACTCTGATTATTTTGGTGTTGGAGAGCTTACGAGAGAAAAAAGTGTTTGGGCACCATATTCCGGCCTGAATCTGCTCTAGCTGGCCACCGACTGCCCTGTTGGAGGCATCGACAGTGTTGCTGGTCTTAGCTCTTGGGTGGAGATGATTTAGAATCGTGGCAGAAGCAACGGCGGGCTTGGCAGACTGAAATGTGAGCTGGCATTTAGGCGTCCAAGTGATGGTTTGTCCCTTGACCTTCGTAGCCTGATGCAGAGGTTAGGGTTTCTCAACCAGTATCGGCATGAAGCGATGACAGTAGTTAAATCATGCCAATAAATCCCTGGAGGATGGCTTTGGAGTCTGAGTGAGGAAACTCACGTATAGCATCAATCCTCGGGGAAGGCAGGGACGAGATGCCAGTGGCATTGACACAGTGGCCTAGGTAGGTCAACTCTGACACCCCAAAGACACTTTTAGCTCGGTTGACCTACAAGCTGTTAGAGGAGAGGAGTTGAAAGACCTGGTGCAAGTGGTTGGCATGATCTGTGAAGTCGGTGCTGGCCACCAGGATGTCATTGAGGTAGACGAAAACGGAGGGGATACCACAAAGGATCATCCATCACCCTTTGGAAGGCTTGGGTGGCGTTCTTGAGGCCAAAAGCATTTGCAGAAACTTGCATAAGCCGAAGGGCGCGATGATCGCTGTCTTTGGGACATCACCGGGTACCATTGGGTTCTGGTGGTATCCTCGGACGAGGTCAACTTTTGAAAATACTGTCAAGCCAGCCAGGTTGGCATTGAAATCCTGGATGTGAGGAAGCGGGTAGCAGTCGTCCACTGTAGCATCGTTGAGGCGATAGAAATTGCCACACATGCGCAAACCTCCTTGAAACAATGTGTAATGGAGAAGCCCAAGGAGAGTTTGAGTGGCGAATGATGCCAAGCTGCTCCATCTTGGAGAACTCAGACTTAGCCATCTACTCTTTTCTGCATCGAGGCGTTGAGCACGTGCATGGAGTAGGGGCCTTTGGTGATGATGTGCTTCTCCACCCAGTGCTTGTTCATGTACGTGGGTTTGAAGTGGGGGATAAGGTGTTCTCGGTCGCCATTAATGATGCAGTCGAAGGCATTGACCGAGGGTGCATGGATTCCTGAGACAGATGGTTGCTGGCAGGCGATCTTAGTTAGGATCACTGTGACATTGGTCATGTCGATGAGGAGGCGTCCGGCCATGTTGATGGCGAGCACATTGATGATGAAGAAGTCTGCTCCAAGAATGGGTCTGTGATGTTGGAAATGTGGAACTCCTGGATGAAGGCGTGACCTTTCCCCAAGATGAGAGAAATGCTCCTTTTCCTCCACGTTTTGATGAGGGAGCCATTGGTGGCCGCAAGGGGATCACCTGGAGGGAGGGACTTCTTGTCAGCAGGTGAGGCTGGAAAAAATGTGAAATCAGCACTACAGTCGACGAGGGTAGGAGTGGCGGTCCGAAACTGTCATGGTATTTGTCTCCCTGTAGCTGACCGCGGAGATTTTTAGCTGCCGTACTGGTTGTTTCCCGAGGCCATATTGAAGGGGATTAGATGGCTGAGCAGATAGCCCTTTCGATTGCACTTTTGAGATGCTTCGCCAAACTTGGCATGGTGGAAGTACGGTGCAGCAGCAGAGGATGGTCCAGAGGTAGGACGTCTGCCTTTCTTGACACCAGAGATTCCAGAGAGGCCTGAGACGATTCAGGAAGCCTCCAGGATTCGGTTACCGTCAGTGGCACTCTCATCGAGGTCAGTTTTGGAGGAACCGGCGAGAGCTGGCGGACCTCAGTGGGTAGTTTGGCCAAGAAGGGGGCACGAAACAGGGTCTCCGGGTTGGTATTGAGAGAGCGGATGTACTGGAGGAGGCCAGAGGGTGTCCTGTCACCAAGGCCGGGGAGGGAGAGATCATTATCCTTCTGGTCTTGCGTTTTGCCAAAGTCTTTGATGAGTTCTACTTTGAGAGAAAGGTAACGGTGGTCAGTTGGGGGAGATAGAACGAGGGCCTCAAACTCCCCTGCGGTGGCATTGTCTAGGGCTGCAACGAGGTAGTTACGCTTTGTCTGGTCGGTCAAGATAGGGGGCTGGCGAGTGGCGAACTGAGCTTCGACCTGGGAGAACCACAGAGCCGGACGAGCCGCCCAGAACGTGGGCAGTTTGAGGGCCACGGCGTTGACAGCAGGTTTGCTATCGAACCCTGAAGGACTAGGGCTAGGGCCTGAACATCTTCAAGGGAGAGGGCCTGAACATCTTTGACGGCGAGCGACATATTCTAAATCAAACGTCGGGGTCACCACTTTAGCGTTACTGAAGTCGATGGATATTCAAAAGAGCATTCACTCAATCATCAAACAACTCAAAACAATAATAAATGTTTCCAAAAATAATCTCATCATCGTTTTTAGTCACACGAGGCATTCTTTTGTGCATGCCCTGATCCGGGACACCACAATAGAATTTAATGAGCCAGGATTCTGTGATGTAGGAGCAAGATTGAAAGAGTGCAAGCTTATTTACTAAACTACGTGTATTGAAAGTGCATAATTGTATAGATAGTCTTGAAAGGTTACTTGATGCAGTGTTGCCATAATGTTTTTGGTAATTTCCAAATTACTCGCCGAATTTTTTGGCAACAAAAAATCCAAACAAAATCCAAACAACAATTTCATGAGAAATAACATACTAAAGTGTGTTCATAGAATTTACACATGTCTTTAATAGTTCAGTGTTCAGTTTAAATTCATAGCATTTTTGAGGAACATTGAATTGCACTGTTAAAAGTGAATTTAATGTAGAAATTCCTAGTCTGCTTCTGTGCTTCGTTTTGTTGAGACCAATGTGGCTGAATAAATGTTCAGTATCAGCATTGCCATGGGGTAAAACTAGAATTGCTTTTGCGAGTTTTGCCAATGTGGAGTAGCGATACTCAGTTTCCAAGCAGTCTTTGATTTGGCTGATTGCATGCCAATACTTATCCACCTCTGGTGATGGCCGTGACTTTAGGAGGTAATGGCGACGTGCAAAAATCCATAAATTCCTCTTGAAGGCTGGGTTTGTCACCAACTTGAACTACCTGAGGAACACACTCTGCTGCAGCAAGCACCTGACCAGCCATACTGTATTGTTGTAAGCCTGGTTGAAGCCATTTGAGATTGGAGAGTAACTTGTGATTCATAGGTAATCATTTGACAGCTCCCTTGGCTGCAGCAATCCACCTAGCTTGAATAGTCTCCCTAAATTTTCTCACATCTTCAGTCCATCCTCTACTTCAAGGTATGATAGTGTGTTGTGACTTAAGAAAACTTCGTGTAAAGGGAAATACTCTTCTGAGTTATCAATATACACTTGTGAAACATGTTTAGCAGCACACATGTACTCAGAATTCATGAACCGCAACAGAAATTTTCGTATTAAGCCATCGAGCTCTTGGTATATAGAGAACATGAAGAATTGGAGATTGCTGCTGCATGTACCTGTTGAAATTATTAATGCAGAACATAGAAAGAGCAAAGTAAGCTTTGGTCAGAGGCTTTTCAAGTACAATTTTTACTCTTCTCACTACTGCCTGCTTATCCTCAGTACTTCGAAAGTATGAGAGTATGGCTTCATATTGCTCGATAAGACGATTTACACAAGCTTCAAGGCTGAGCCATCGTGTTTGGCATGCTTTTAACAACTTGTGTGGCTTGCATTCCACAAAACTCTGAAATTTTTCACAAACTGTTGCAGCCTCCTTGGGCTCTTCTGGAAATAATACCATACATCAGTTGTCAGATCTTCCGATTCATCAAGCAAGACTTTGCAGGCCTCATTTGCTATTAGTGATGCTATGTGACAATGACAATAAAGAGCAACTAAAGCTGGCTGCTTACATCGTAACTATGACGTCACTGAATTTCGTGCTCCTAACATTACATTGGCCGCATCTGTACCTAATCCGACAAGATTATCATAGTGGATTCTTGAAAATGCTTATCGATTGCATTAAATAGCAGCTCTGCAGTTGCCCTCTTTGCACTCTCTAGAGCAAAGAAGACACATCTCACCTGTCATTGGGTGTTATCGAAGAATCGAAGCATAATAGCAGCTTGTTGTGTAACGGTAATATCAGTTGTCTCATCAGTTTGGAGGCTGAAGTATTTAGTCTCTACTGCTGCGAAAATGGTTTTCCAACAATCCTGGGCAATAACTTTCAACACAGCTGTTGCTTTACTATGACTGCACTTAAAGTCTTTAGCAATAGAAGAATTAGGAAACATCAACTTGAATAGTTTGGTACAATGATCTCCCAATTGAAATGCAAGATTGTGCTCTAAGGAAATATTCGAGGAGTGCTTCTGCATGGATTATGGACTCCTCTCTTAATGGCCCAAAGTAGGACTGTAGAGGCAGTACACACACACCATCTTTTTCTGAGTGTTTGTGTAATCATGTCTCCTGAGATCTCTAGTACCACGTCTTCCAAGGTTTATATCACAAGAGCACTTCATACAGAAGGCTAAAGAAGATCCATTTCTCGAAGTTGTGGCCCATGGGAAAGTCTTTATACTGTCTACGATAGACACACAATCGGACTTAGAAGACCTGATAGATGTAGAGATTTGACTGTCAATGTCAATTTGTGAAACCTCATTATCAGAGTCAAAATCCATATCTGAAGAATCTTCTTCAGGTAACCTTGAAGTAATGGGTTCTCCATACCTAACTCACTCTGACACACTCACTGTGAAAGATTCTAACTCTAAGTCTTTCACGAGTAATATTGGTTATCCTGATATTCTTCCAATCCCATGATGATGTAACAGCTGTTTATTACCAACTCCCTAGTAACCAGTTTGAATTGTGGATTAGATCTTCTACCAGGTTATTATTACATATGTGGGGAATTTAAAGTTTAAAGATGTTGTCTCCAGAACTGCAATTGAAAAGTGATTTTTTACGAGAATTTTACGTTGCTGCAATCTCAAAACTCTTAAACAATTTTCTGTTTACTGATAATGATTGTGATCAATGAGTTTTCATTTTTGGATCATCTTTGTCATTCTATTTCTTCTTATTCCAGGGATCTTACCTCTTGCTTCTCCATTTACATAATTCACTGATGATGATCTCGATGATTTATCATGGAGTTTTGAGACATATGCTCATGTTCTGACAGCCCATAATTCCACTGCAATGAGTATGCAGCTAGGAAGACTATTGGGATGCAATGTCAAAGGTTAAAATTGTTACTGATATTTGACACATCAAGGTTTGTAACTGGCAAAGATTTTACTAATTCTACCCCACTCAAATGCAGACTCTGAGAGGTTATTTATCAGGTAAGAAAATTAGAGAGGAAGCAAAGAAAGCACTTGACCCTTCTACAGTGTGTGACTTATTGAGCATAAAACTCAATATTATTATCACTTTGACAATGAAATTTTGATGTCAAAAGAGATGCTGAAAAGTACTAAATCAACCAGGATCAGTATTTTAAAAAGTAGAACATCAGTTGCTACCAATGTCTCTAAAGATTCATATGTGGATTATCACATATATACATATATTTTTTTTTGCTGGCAGTAGCTTTTTGAATGTCGAATTCTGTGAACATTTTTTTGTTCCTGAAAATCAGGTAAATCCTGCAAAATGTGGTAACTTGTCCCTGAATTACAGTTTCTAGGGTTGGCAAGTCCGACAATGTTATAAGTAAGTTGCATATATAGGTATATAGCCGAGATGTGTTCCCTTAGCTAATTAAGTACATTTCCATCTTTTTGGACCTTGCCTAGACCAATGCAGCAGCGGTAGCTAAAGCTCTAGTTTGTATATAGCCATGGGGAGTTTTCCAACGGTTCTAGAGTGTTGTTTGGAGGTTTTGAAAATTTTATATATCAAGTAACACTGTATGCTATGTAGAAACTTTACTGCTTTATCTGAGGGTGCTTCTCAGACATTTGTGATCAACCAAATTGTAGATCGTGGAGAATTAGCTTATGGACAAGTGAATTGCATTATAAAACTTTCAGGTAGAGCTCAGTATGTTAATGTTTGATATGAAAAATATTAAGCTTCAGGTTGTCGGGTGATTTACCACGAGCACTCCATGATGAGTTATAACAATAATTAAATAAACATAACAGAACAACAAAAACAACAAACAAAGGAAGCAGCCTATGGAGATTTTATAATATACATGCAAATGTGCAAATGGTGAGATCTAATTTCATCGGTGATACTGCCAGATAAACATGAAAACTTTCTTCTGGAAATAGCAGAAACTCAAGTGTGCTGGTTTTTAGTCAGTTCTTTGGTGCTTCCTATTTGATGCTACCCTTAACCCCCGCTTCCCTCATAATCCAAGATCTGCCCCTGATGCCAACCCTTTACCATACATAAAATAGTCTACAATCCATCTTTAAAAAAAACATGTTCACAAATATGCACAGACCAAGTGCTGACATCTGATTGTCTCTCATGTCTGCCCCAAAGCACATGGAAACAGTATCTAGCAAACACAGTATTAGTGGATAATGAACCTTCTCTGTATGAACATTATTACGTAGGACCCTTTACCGGACTGAGGCCATTTACCCATTACACATGCGCACACGCCTTTGATGCCAGTTATTGCACGCATTGCTTTTGTTGAACATCAATTGTTTATCGAGTTGCATCTTCATAGCAAACGCGCATAGCGCCATTCTCTATGCGTGCAATAACTCTTGATTGGTAGAGAATAGATTCTATTAGTCTGTTAGACCTGGCAGGAGAAGATTCGGCTACCTGAGGAACAATTGTCGGCTTCACTTCAATAGACGCCCACCAACCTCATGGAAGCAGTACTATGCCCATTCCCTGGATGCACCTACAGCACGCCAACGGGGATGGACCCAGCTGTGGCAGCAGTGGTGCTATCCACTCATGCCATGACCCACAGCCAGGCCACCAAGGCCAGACCCGCGCCTGTGAAGAGGCCAGAGGTCTCCTCCGGAGGCACGACCGAGGGTTGGTCTTATTTTACCACTCGATGGCGGTCCTACGTCCCGGCTGTCCAGCTGACCGTCACAGACATCCCCATCCAGCTCCTAGAATGCTGTGATGCAAGGCTGAGGCGCGATGTGACCCGGTGTCGTGCCATATTACTCGCACTGCCATATTACTCGCACTTCACCCAATGCGCATGCACGTATACTTTTCCCCTTCCGCCCACGCAAGGCCGAAAACCGCTGCCATATTACTCGCATAGCTAATCATTGCTGGGAGACATATCTACAGATAGTATTATTCGCGTAGCTAAGCCATTGCTGGGAGACAGATATCTACAGATAAGTATGTACCGATAATTTAATTTCCCTATGATGTTGATCTAACAAACTATCCCTCAGATATAGGTTGATATCAGGTCAGTCATGGTGCGAACAGAGAAAGACCCACGTGTGTTCCTGCGGAAGGTCGAGTACTATTTACAGAATGGTGCATATAGCTGTGACACAGTGGTAGGAGAACGCAGTGGTATTCGGAAGAGCAGCATCAGTTTCATTGTCATTGGTATGTAAATAATTCACCACCTGCTTGTTACAGCTTTACTGGTTCAGATTGTGGTTGTCATATGGACATAAATTGATCAATGCCAATGATTTCACAAGCCTCCAATACATGGTCTATATTCTCCACAACAAATTAGGCCTACATAAACCATTGCTTTCCTGATACTTGTGTTGTACATGATTTCATAGAACTTGGCAGATTTCTTTCGAAGTGACCAAAAATGAAATAAGGTGTCTTGTTATAAAGGTTGTGTCATGGCTATTTTGTCTATAGGTGAGACGATGTTCTACACACAACCAGCAAAAAACCATCCCAATGAGAAGGTTAAGCGCTTGGTCATGTTCTCAATTGATGAGCAGCAGAAGGTTTTGCGTGAGGCCCATGACATCAATGGTGCACATCAAGGTCAGAAGCGTACCTTAGCACGTCTTACACAGGACTATTATTGGATGACTATGGCAAAAGATGTTTATAGTTGGGTAAGTATTTGTACATAGTGATATATCAATACATAATGTTGTAATATCGTAAAAGCTGGTTGATAAGATGGGGTCTATATGTTATATTAAGTTACCTGTTTTTTGTTAAGTGTCTACTTAGCTGAGATATATTTTATTAAGCTCGGCCGTCTGCTCACCCAAAGCCCACCCTCCTGTCTCTCCCACACTTGATCTTTCTCCATCATATGGTCACCAAATCTCCATGCATATGATTACCTCAAACAGCACTGTTCAGGGTGTGCTCTGCCAGAACTCCTGAAGGTTGGGAAGCTAATTCTCGAGCTCTAATGCACACAGTTGCAGAAACAGTAGACAAACAAATAACAATCAGGGTTTTCATATTATGCATGTACTCTGTACCCTCGCTGTCATGTAGTTGCTCAGTTTTAAGTGCCCCTTTTGTTGTTTACTGATATAATAAGTGGCCCAGCTTGACAAATGGTAGTTTTGTGGTGACCCATGGATACCTCAGTCACTGCATGCAGCTGTATCGCTTGTGTTGCACTGCAGCTGTTCATGGCTTATCACTGCATGCAGCTGTCATCTCTAAGTGGTGATGGACCAAGTGATCCAGAAGACGGCTTCCCTTTGTCTATGAAACAAGCTGGACTATTTTTACTCAAAGTCAAAAAAATAAACTTTGTTCAACACGTTATAGAATTTGTAATGATCGTTTATGCTCGATATTGTGTCAATATCGATGTTTCTTTCAGAAATTCGAATAAGGGTGTCAGGAGGTAGGACAAAAAGCAATGTTATAATGAACTGAGGGGGCAGCATTCCTTAAAAGAGCATAAATGAATTTATGTTTTCTCTGAAGTAACTATAGGTGCTCTCTGGGATGTGGTAATGCAGTACATGTTTTAGAACAAAACAGGTCAACACTAAACACTAAAACTCTGGTGTATGGTACACATCTGTAGTATGCACTGCCAGCAAATGTTACATCCATGAATCTTCATCACTATTATCAATATCCAAGATAATATATGGCTCCAGAGAGGTTTTACTGCATCTTCAACATTAGACAGGCCCTATAAGCATCTAATGACAAGCATAGCATGTAATTGTAAACAGGGTGTAAAAAAGAGGTAATGTGTTGATTAAAATCACAGTGCTGAGTGCATCATTCCAAAGTGTGCTATATATACGTATACTCAATAATCTAAAGGCTGGTTCACAATAGACACAACACGATGCGTCGATTGTGAACATGAGGTTGCATCCCATACGCTCAAATAGACTTCAGTTTTATTCAAGCGTCGGATCGCAACACAATGTGTTGGTGTGCTTTATTTAAAAATAAATGAAGAATGATAGAAGCGGTTTGCCTTATGGCAAGTATGTAGCAATCGTACAGGGACATAAAGGCATGATAGAATGCCTAGAAGCAAGTGGCATGTGAAGTAAGCCAATAGATTGTTGATCAAAATGATGTAGAACTAGCTATATTATATTGTGTACATAGCTTCACCTAGTTATTCTAGCAGTAGCCATAGCAGGCATGAGGGTAGTCCTACAGGTTGGAACTATCATTCGTTATGTTTTTTTTTTTACATAACGCTTTATATTAGGGGAATTTTGACTCTGGGAATTTCCAACACACGTGTTTTGAGCAGACAGTTGATAAGTTTCTCCTTAAAGTATAGTTCGTGTGGACAATCTATGAGTTGCTTGCTCAATGTGTGGACAAGTATTAGTGTGGGCAATCTGTGAATTATTCAAATCCTGGTTTGCTCATAACATGTAATATATCAAAATGTTGCCTCATGAAACTACAGTCGTTTTATTGTGTTTTTAGATATCCACTTGTCAGCGGTGCCAAAAATTGGAGCAGATTAAGACCATTGCAACAGAGCTACATCCTATCAAAGTTTCCAACAGGTCACTGATTTTATACTGCATGTCCCATGCAAATCACATGAACATTATATGCTTAAACTCCCTTCATCCACACACCCCACATCTGGGAACGTCTGCCTACTAGGCACCTGCACATTGCACAATCAAGTCATGTGTATCGCATGGTCCTCAATTTTTTTTGTTGTGAATGGCATGACACTGCAGCTTCGATGAGACAGGAATCACTGAGGCAAATACCATAATTTATTTTTAAAATAACTGTGTTCATGTTGTTTTCAGTCATTGCACATGTGCAGCATGTACATGTACAGTGCAAGTACAAATTTCAAGGCAAATCATCAATATTGGGGGAAATGTGGGTGTGTTCCCAGATGTGGCTGTTTCAGAATTATGGACAGTGCCTATCCAGATAAGAGGAGTTTGAGTATATATAATAGCTGTGTGTTTTTTTTGTATCTTGGTAGAATAATTTTTAATGTTTTATATTAAAGATGGGAGACTCTGGGCATTGACCTGATCGGCCCATTTGCAGCTACCGATAAAGGCCACAGATATGTCTGCACTGCGACTGACCTTTTTACAAAGTGGGTGTTTGCTCGTCCCATTAAGGGGTTAGTAACCCATTTTTTAATATATATATTTTTTTATTTTTTTAAATTTTATTATTATAACAATACATATACACTATTTATATTTCAAATATGAGAGCTATTGGATGCTTCATTCTAAAGTTATGGAGAGTTTCATCCACTCTCCTCATTTCAATATCATCCAGAACTTGCAGAAAATCTCCCAGACAATAGGTAAGTTCGCTCAACCGATATCTCGGTAACCGTTTATGCTAGAATCTAGTTCTAACCATTGAAATGAAGCTAATTTTATACTGATTGATGCCATGGAAACTGCGCAGCAGCTGCACGAAAATATTTGCCACGCGCACGCTCAGTAGGCACATGGATTCTTTGCTCAAAATGGCCGACCGCGTACAGAAGCAAGCAACCCAACGACGACGAAAGCGAAGCAAAGGCTTCATGAAAAAGAAGACAGCACCAGCAGCAGAGCTTACAGAGGTACCTGCAACTCCTGTGCCAGTTCTGACTGCCAGCAACAAGAAGCTAGCTCTCAGTACGCAGTCGAGTGTGAGTGAATCCGGTCCAAGTACCAGCGGTAGTGCCGGCAATGAAGAACTTCGGGAAGGAGCAGGCGACTTTTGCTTCGTTATGAACACTGAGGCCCTGCATCTTATTGCCAAGACCTTCCAATGCTGTGGCTCTGAACTTGAGGTAAGGAAAGACTTGAGCTGTAGGAGGGGCTGGGTAGCCAAGATTAGTTTGAGTTGCAGCCATTGCAATAAGGAAGTAGTTGTTACTGACCCCTACAGAAAGGAGGATGTGTCTGTGAACAGTAGAGCTACCCTGGCTATGAGAGCTATAGGTAAAGGCAGGTCTGCACTTCAGACCTTCTCTGGAGTCATGGGGATGCTGCCACCAGTCAGTGCACAAGCTTACACTTCCCATAACAAGAAGATACTGGAAGCTTCAAGGGAACTGGTATCTCTCAACTTTGCTGCTGCTGCTGCTGAACTTCGTGTAGGTGCCAGGGATGATGAATTGATTGATGTGAAGGTTACTTGTGATGGGACATGGTCCAAGCGGGGTTTTACAGCACTCTATGGAGTTGTAGTGGTAGCATCTTGGGATACAGGTAAAGTTTTAGATGTAGAACTCAAGAGCAAGTTCTGTTCGGTGTGTTCAGCACGTCGTGGGATGGATGAGACCTCTCAAGAGTTCATGGATTGGTGGGAGGTGCATCAGTCAGAGTGTGGATGCAATTACGTAGGTTCTTCATCAGGGATGGAGTGTAAGGGAGCTCTTAGTATTTGGGAACGGTCAGTGGAGAAGTATAAGTTGCGTTATACCACATTGATTGCAGATGGTGACTCCAAGACACACAATCTCATAAAGGAAAAGAAACCATATGGTCGTGAGGTTGAAGTGAAGAAATTTGAATGTGTGGGGCATGTACAAAAGCGGATGGGCAATAGGCTCCTAGCTCTGAAGAAGACAAAGGTGACAGATGATAGTGGTAGGCGAGTGCAATGGGGAGGAAGGAACCGCCTCACCAAAAATACCATTCTACTTCTGCAGAAGTATTATGGGAAAGCGATCAGGTCCCATGTAAATGATGTAGAGGCGATGAAGGGTGCAGTCTGGGCAGTTTTCTACCATTCCCTATCCACAGATGACAATCCACAACACCAGTTTTGCCCCACTGGCGAAAGATCATGGTGCAAGTATCAACGTGCTGTGACCAAGTCAGAGCAACCACCACCACACAGCCCAAAGATTCCTTTGGATCTAGCCCAGTATATCAAACCTGTGTTTGAGGACCTGTCCAGTCAATCCTTGATGGAACGATGCGTCTTAGGAGCGACTCAAAACCAGAATGAATCTTTTAATTCAACTATCTGGAACCGTTGTTCAAAGACAGAATTCTGCTCACCAGAAGTTGTGGAGATTGCTCTGAACTTTGCTGTGCTAATTTTCAACTCGGGACATTTAGCTTTGAGGCCACTACTAGAGCGACTTGGTTATTACTGTGGACCCCTCACACATCAATTTCTTTCGCAACGCGACATCAACCGTGTGTGGTTGGCAGAGCACAAGGCAAACCAGCTGGTGAAGAAAAGAAGGCAGGCTCTACAATATAACAGAGTTGAACTGGAAGAGCAGAGTATCAATGAGGAAGGGGAGACTTATTGTGCTGGGGGGTTTGATTGATGTCTTGGATACATCTAAGTATCACTTTGTGTGTGTGCTGTGCCCAACATGCATTGATTATGTGTTACTCAAACTTTGACCACAATTATCTCAAAACAAGATATTTCAACCTTCCAACGATTATATTCTACTTATTTCTAACACAAATTATAAATTTTATATATCATTCTGTAGCTCTTTCTCTGCTCTACTAAATAAGCCAGAGATATTTTTGTTAGGTGGTGCCATTCACATTTTATGCAGCTATGTGTGCACCATACTTGTGGTGATTTTGATCAGCTGCTTTTCAATTATATCTCACTAGAAATCTCTAATCACTTTTGGCATTTTCTCTGGCTTATTTAGTGGTTTAGTGGTTGTAGTAGCTAGTAGCTCCAGTGTGAAGAGGAAGTGATTAGCACTACCCATCTTGGCACTAGAACTGCTAAGAGGGTGTCAGCATAGGTTTTTGAAGGTCATCTGCATATTCACCTGTAACTCTGCAAAAAAGGCAATATCATATATTTTTAAACACATCATTATAAAGGTAATTAAATTAGCTACAATTTGGTATCAAAATCACCTATGTAGAGGCAAGTTAAAAAAAGTTACAAGGTCATACAAAAACCATGAATTGTTCATGTGGTTATATGGCTTACTACCCCCTTAAGTCAAAGTGTGCCGCAGATGTTGCTAAAGTGATACTTGAGCTCATCTATAGCTATGGTCCTCCAAGGAAAATGATCATGGACCAGGGCCGTGAATTTATTAACCAGGTTAGTGACAAGTCTTAAATGTTTTTAACATTCAAGGTGCATAATATTCTAAATACGAATTCAATTCAGGATTTCTCAATGTAGTTAGCTGTGGTGGTCAGACAACTCATCTCTTCTCCATAACTACTACGCAGATAGCTTCTTTTATAGTGATGTTATTAGTAACATAGTATAGTGTGTACTTGTATCTATTTCATGCTTTTCCAACTCAGGTAAATGATTTCATCTTTGCTGCCTTTGGGGTGAAGCGAATGATGTGTTCTGCTACCATCCAGAAACAAATGGCCAGGATGAGTGCACAAACCAGACACTTAAGAGGGCACTGTCCAAATACACAAATGACAGCCAAACTGACTGGAACAAGTAAGTTACTATATTTGAAGCTACTATGCATCAATGGTGGTCAGTGTATCTGTTGTAGCAGCTTGCTATTACTGGATGGATTTTGTAATCCATCATATGACCTAGAGTTCCACTATAGCAATTGTAACTGTTGGTTGGTGTATAGGCTTACTATGTACATGTCTTTAGTTCTTCTCATGCTTTGCATTTTGTTGATATCTTAGATTTGTGCTCTCTACCACTTATGGCATCAACACTAGCATACAAGCATCAACAAAGCAGCAGCCCTTTGTACTGATGTTTTATCGCACAGCTTGGGGTGCCATAGCCATTAAGGGAGGCTTTTACCATTTCTGGGGTGGTCGACACAACTTGTCATAACTTTTTTATTTATTTCTCAATGCAAGTGAAATTTTATCAAGATGCAGTGTATTGAATGTGCTTTCTTTTGATATGCTCAGATTTTGCATATCTACTACCTAGGTGAAGTTATGGATCCCACCTCAGTATCAGGGGCAAATATTCTAACTCATGGCCACTTAGTCCTAACCACTTCCCACTTAGGAAGTGCTTAGAGTGATCATAGAAGTAAAAAGTGAATGGCTAAAAATATCATTAGCACAACAACTGAATTTTAAGAGAGGTCAACCTGAAGTTCTAAACATGGTATGTATATCCATATGTATACCTTCACCATGGATGGACTTAAACATGTTTTAATCATTCACTTTTTAGAGCAGGGAAAGGGCTTTCAAATGATATATTAAAATCTTGTATACATTAAAAAATGAGCAAGTTAGAATATCTCCAGATTCGGAAACAGTGATTTTCAGAAGCCATGAAAAGTGGGTGTGTTTTTGGGGGGTATTTTTTTGGTAAAAATCGAAATGATGACGATTGCCTGACAGGATGCGCAGATCATGTGATGACAGCACAGGGCTGCGTGGTAACTATGGTATATAATTGGAAGGTTACTGAGAGCTTCATTTAGAGTCCTTTTCCAGACTTCTATCATGAACGGTTAGGGAGATACGCTTACCTTTGGCAGGATCGCCGTCTTCAAGATTCAAACAGTATTTCTTGATAATGTGAAATAGAATGCACAAAAAGGTGCATAATTTCATAATGAAGCATTGAAATACTCTGAAACTTGAAACATAACAACTACATGCATCAAGGTATAGAACAGAGCAATAAAAATTAAAAAATTAAATCATAAAAAAAATGGTAAAAGCCTCCCTTAAATGCAGAACATGATTGTGAAGAAGAGTTACAGTATGTGAATATACACACTGACATGTCTCCTGAAGAGATTAAAACAGACTTGGAAGATCGTGTAGCAAAGGTAAAGACCGTCTAGTGGCAGACTATAATTAACCAAATATGATTTCGAAACTAATTCGCTGTGCATATTTTATTTGTGAATGAAATTATTGGCAGTTTTCATATTAATGTATGTAAAATAATCCACAGCAACTCCTTCCGTATTCACTTAGGTACAGGCCCTGGATGAACAGGTACGAGAAAAAATTGAAGAAGCCAAGGCCAAGCACAAGTTGTATTTTGATGCCAAGCAAAAGAAAGGCTTAAAACGCTTCCAGTTTGCAATAGGTATGCTTAGGGTGATAATTGATATGACCAAAATTAAGATATTTATGGTGCCATATATATACTACTCTTTGCAGTTAATTGTTGAGTGGAAATCAGTTTCAATAAAAAGACATTTTGCATAGAACTTTATATTTCAAATACATTTTATGTTCTTAATAAATTGCAGACATAAGTTTTGGCTTGAAGATATGCATATGTTTAAAAAGTTTCAAAATTATTTGTTGTTTGCTGCAGGTGACCATGTCTTGAAGAGGAATGTGCGAAAAGCACCAAGGAAAGGTGATAGGTTATCACAAGACTGGTTGGGGCCTTACAAAATAACTGACATCACTTCTATGGGCCTCTGCACATTGCAGGATGGTAATGGCAATCCCATAAAAAGCAAGATTAACTCAGGACACCTAAAGCCTTACTTGACCCGTAGTATACCAGATTATATTGCAGAGAATAGTCCACCAAGGAAGAGGCAATGCACAGCAAACCTTGGTGTGGTGTCAACTCTTGGCCTGCAACCCAACAAACCCTATACTGAGAAACAGAGCACAATTATTCTACCTCCAGTCCAACCACCCACACGCACTGTGGACCAGGACCAACGACAACCAGATTTCCACGGAATTTTCACAGACCGAGACAGATTGTTTTGTGACTGGTGCGACCCAGACTGTACTGAGGGTAAATGGCAAATGCCTACCGTGCCAACAGCTTGTCAACTGCAGAGATTTACCCAGAGACTTTCTCACAACTCTCCAATCTGGAGCATGGTTGGAGGACACCCACATTAATGAAGCTCAGGCCCTACTTCATGTACAGTTTCCAGAGATGGGTGGCCTTCAGCCAGTTCAATATTTGGCACCAGGCAGTGGAGGCTCACTTACTGGAACTCCAGTAGAGAATTATGTGCAGATTATGAATACTGGCGGCCACTGGGTTTGTGCATCAAATATAGGAGTATCCAAGGGCACAGTGTTGTTTTATGACAGCCTCCCTACCAGAACCAGTAAGTCATTGTGTTTAAACTATGTCAGCTAAAACCCAGTGATTTTTATTTGTTATTATTTGTTTTGACATGTTTTCTTCAAGTTGGGTGAATGGAATTGAGGACTATGTACATTATATTTGATATTACACCTTAATACTTGCTTTAATATAATATATGTTCTTATCATTGATGTAGAATTGGATACGTTGAAAGGCCTTGCCTGGATGGAGCATTACGCTGGAACCTGCCTTATCATTCAGAAACCAAAAATACAGAGACAGGCTGGAGGCAATGATTGTGGCTTATTTGCAATTGCAATTGCAACAGCTCTATGTGGTGGGATTAACCCATCACTCATCACCTTTGACCAGAGCAAGATGCGACACCATCTAGCAATGTCCTTCCAGGAACGAATCTTATTACTTTCCCATTGAAAGGTCTTAGACGGACTGTGACGTACAAGAGGTTGGACGAAAGAATACCACTTATCTGCATATGTAGGCAGCCCCATGACTCTGCCCTTACGGTTGCACAGTGCTGTTCATGTAAGGAATGGTTCCATCAATCTTGTGCTAACATTCCTTCATCAGCCATTG
The DNA here is from genome assembly GCA_028752905.1 of Cladorhizidae sp. MBARI D1340-BT2. Taxonomy (NCBI): domain Eukaryota; kingdom Metazoa; phylum Porifera; class Demospongiae; order Poecilosclerida; family Cladorhizidae; species Cladorhizidae sp. MBARI D1340-BT2. Next base: position 6,096,518 of record JAQNBH010000001.1, read on the forward strand.
CAAACTTACAAGAAGAATGGAATTGCCAGCAATGCAAAGAGAGAAACCTGTAAAATATTAAAGAGTAATCTATGAGCTTGTCAACAAGTATATAATGTAGTGCATCTCTTGAATTGTGAAATATATTGCAAGTTATTTGGCAAGTTATGAAATTCATGGTCAGTTGTCAATGAGAATTCATAGAATGGGTTTTCCTATAATTATACCACAATACTTGACGGGTGCGATAGCTAACTAAAATATATTAAGAATAATTCACACTTGGTATATATTAGAGAAGAAAAACAATTCCAAGTGAAATTAAAATATCTAACAACCAGATGAAACAACCAGATGAAACGGAAATGAACGAGGGTCCTGGGTCAGCATGGGTACCCACCCTACTTGGGACATATAGTCCCACAGAGCTTGCAAAGGCAACAGAAGTTAATTGTAATAAAAATATATAAATTATATATAGTGACTGATAAGTATTAATATGGAGAGAGAATTGATGGGCAGAGCTGACTATATTATATACTCTGCTCATCTTTAGCTCTGGACATCACACATTGCCACTTGCCCACAATCACCATAATTTTATGCTAAGAGCTGGATTCCAAAACCCAGGGTCTTATGGAGTGAGTGACCAAGGGCTCCAATTTCCATGGTTGCATCTATGCAATAATTGATCATGTGTTTCTCCTACTCCTGCTAATGAGTTCTGTGGGAATTTTTACTGATATTCAACTGCAAATTTCATGCCTTATTCTGATAATTATGGAAGAGGTGTTGTGAAAGATTGTGCACTTCTTGTTGTACTGTGGGGAGTTTGCTGGTGATAGAGGAAGATTATTGGATATGGTCAAGAGCATTGAAGGGTCTGAGGAGTGGGTGGTATGGAGAAATGATGGAGAGTAGGTCTAATGTTGGGTAGGTGAGCATATAGCAGGGGTGAAGTGAGGAGGTGTTGGGTATGGTAGACAAAATTGTAATTGTAATGGAAAATGTGTTCAAGTGGTGGGAGAAGAGGAAACGCCCATGTCCTTATTTCTTTGGCACCTCCCCGCCCCAAAACAAACATAGTAAGTTCATTTAAAGATTTGCGCACGCGCGTTGGATGAAGTGCGAGTAATATGGCAGTGCGAGTAATATGGCATGGAGACCATGCCATATTACTCGCAGTTCCCGCGGGACATAAGGAAATAAATACCTGCGCATGCGCAGTAGGTAAAGCGCGAGTATTATGGCAGTGCGAGTAATATGGCATGACACCGGAATGCGGGCGGTCCCTTACCAATTGAAGAGATGTCCGAAGGGGACCTGCTCAAGGCTATCAGGGCACTGGCTGTCGGGGAGGAAAATCCTAAGGTGGCCAGGGTGGCCTTGAGCAGGATGACCCAAGACCGAGGAGAGCCTGTCCGGGCTTTCGCGGCTCTGCTACGCGGCCAAGCTGAGGTCTGCAGGTTTGTCAAGGCATGCACAGGCTGCGCAATCATCTCCAACCAGGGGGAGGAGCGTGTTGCCGATCAGCTCTGCATTGGCCTAGCCGATGCAGAGATCCAGGAAGACCTGTTGAAGCACAGTGACCAGGAGATGGGGGTCGAGGAGACCATCCGCTTTGTGGAAGTCAGAGCTGCGGGGAAGCGCTCGGCCGTGTCAATGACCACGCCTACCACCACAAGTGCCATAGATGAGGATGAAGGGGGCGAGGCAGTGGCCAGCACATACAGGCGCCAGCAACGACGCCCCATCCCACGCACAGGGCCAGAATCTAACAAGACCACCCCCAACCGACCTCGAACCACCCACACAAACCAAGCCCAAGCCAGAGTGCAGAGCCACCCCAACCAGAGGCACATCTCAACCCGGGGCCAAGGCCAAACAAATCAACCCACCAGAGCCAACACCAACAACAGCAGGGGCATCTGCACATTCTGTGGCACCACAGGACACGGAGAGCAAGAGAGGACAGCCCACAGGAGACAACACTGTCCAGCCTTCGGCACCACCTGCTCAACATGTGGACGACAAAACCATTCAGCCCACATGTGCTGGCAGAACATCGAGCACGAGAGTGCCGTATTCGAGCAGATGGACACGATGTCAGAAGGCATCCTCCAACACCAATCCTGGAACCAATCATCCCACTCATGGATCCAACGACGATCCCCACCACAGCCAAGCTTGAACGTCGCCATATCAGCCAGAACGGAGGATTTCCGAATTCACGGACATACCCTACGCAGAGAGACGCTCAACCTCGCCACCACCGCCATGGCAGACACCGGTTGCCAGAGCTGCCTCGCAGGCCCCACCCTATTGGCCAACCTCCAGCTCACCGAGACCGACCTCATTCCCATGAACCTCATGATGCATTCGGCAAGCGGCACCAACTTACCCATCTTGGGAGCTGCCCTTCTGCGGATCAAGATACCATCCACGAACCTCGAGACGAGGCAGATGGTATACTTCTCCCCAATCGCAAGCAAGCTATACCTCAGCCTTGCAACCTGCTCAGACCTGGACCTCATCCCCAGAGGCTTCCCTCTCAGCACGCCCACGGCACCCCCGGGAGACGGCCAGGCTAGGGGACCGAGACAGGGACAACCTCCACAACCATCGGACCTACAGACCAGTCCTCCAGCTCACCATCACCAAGATGCCCTATTGACCAGCACCCAACCAAGCCGACCCACCCCACCCAGCCGATCAAGGAGCAACAACCACAGTGCGAGCCACACAGTAGGGATAGGACAACCTCAGCAGCCCAAACCATGCTCATGCCCGACCAGAACAGGACCACCCCCCAGGCCAACACAACTGCCATTCCCTGCCACTGAAGCCAACAGGGGGAAACTAGAGCAACACCTGCCGGACCTATATGCGGCGAGCGCATTTAACATCTGCGAACACCAACCCTTACCCATGATGTCTGGTCCCCCCTTGAGCCTCACCATCGATCCCACAGCCACCCCCAAGCCTTGCCACACCCCAATATCCATCCCCATCCATTGGCAAGAGGAGGTCAAAGCTGGTCTGGAACCCCGGACACTTGGTGCCACCGCATGGTGATTTGCACCAAGAAGAACGGGTCTCTCAGGAGGACAATCGACTTCCAAGCACTCAACCTCCATGCAACGCGAGAAACCCACCACACCCAGTCACCCTTCCACCAGGCCAGAGCCGTTCCAAGCAATACCAAGAAGACTATCTTTGACGCCTGGAACGGCTACCACTCTGTGGCACTCGCGGAGGAGGACAGACACTTTACGACGTTCATTACGCCTTGGGGAAGATACCGGTACTGCTCGGCACCTCAGGGATACATTGCGTCGGGTGACGCGTACACTGCCCGCTATGACGCACTCATCTCACACATCACCAACCGCACCAAGTGCATCGACGACGCATTACTGTGGTCAGACACCATCGCCGAGGCCTTCCATCAGGCCACAGAGTGGCTAGACCTCTGCGCCACAAACGGGATAACACTGAACCCGAGCAAATTCCGCTTCGCCTGCGATGAGGTGGAATTTGCCGGGTTCCAGATCACCCGGACGGAAGTCAAGCCATCTCCGAAGTACCTCGAATCGATAGCCAACTTCCCTACACCTCAAGGCATCACAGACATACGCGCCTGGTTCGGCCTTGTGAACCAGGTAGCATATGCGTTCTCCATGGCATCTGTGATGTCCCCGTTCAGAGCCCTCTTGAAACCATCATCCCCCTTCACCTGGGACACCGCACTGCAAGACGCTTTCGACGCCTCAAAGAAGGAAATCTGCTCGAAAATCCACGAACGAGTAAGAATCTTCGAAAAATCCCGCCCCACCTGCCTGGCAACAGACTGGAGCAAAGACGGGATAGGGTACTGGCTATTCCAGAAACACTGCCAGTGCCCGTCCCGCGAGATATTCTGTTGCCGGGACGGTTGGAAGGTCACCTTAGTGGGCTCAAGATTTACCCACCCCGCCGAGTCACGCTACGCCCCAGTGGAAGGAGAGGCAGTGGCCGACGCGCTGGACAAAGCTCGCCACTTTGTACTTGGCTGCAGCGACCTGGTCATAGCCGTCGACCACAAGCCACTCCTGAAACTCTTTGGAGACCGCACACTGGAGGACATTCCCAACACCAGGTTGAGGAACCTCAAAGAAAAAACCCTCCGATATCGTTTCCGGATGGTGCACATCCCTGGCGTGAAGAACAAGACCAGTGATGCCCTCTCACGCCACCCATCCGGGACACCCACCCCCCACAGGCTGCACCTACAGGATGACAGCACAGCACCAGACACCCCATGCCCCAGAATCCCGACCAACCTTCTGGCCGGCATCTCCATCGCCCCCCTGAACGAAGAAGACGACCCCCAATGTGATGACTTGGGCCTGGCCACTGCCATCAGCGCAGCCATCGCCGACATCCCCCTCAATTGGGAGGACATCCAAGTCGCGACAGCAGCCGACGGACCACTCCAAGAACTCATCCTCATCATCGAAGAAGGCCCACCAGCAAGAAGAAACCTCATGCCACCGTCAATCAGGGAATTCTTCCCGTTCATTGACACGCTCTCCACCATTGACGGAGTGATATGCCGAGGAGACAGAATCATCATACCCGCCTCACTCCGCCCCACATGCCTCAACGCCCTCCATGCCGCCCACCAAGGAGTCAGCCGCATGAACGCAAGAGCAGAGGCATCAATATTTTGGCCGGGCATTACCAAGGACATAACCGCGACCAGGGACAGATGCGCAACTTGCAACGGTAACGCCCCATCCCAACCAGCCATGCCCTCCATCACCCCCGAAGAGCCGCTATACCCATTCCAGCACATTGCAGCGGACTTCTTCCACCACCAGGGGATCAACTATCTCGTCCTAGTGGACCGGTACACAAACTGGCCGGTAGTGACACCATCCAGGGAGGGGGCACCCGGGCTCGTCCAGACACTCCGGGAAACCTTCTCCACGTTTGGAATCCCGGACACACTGACATCGGACGGCGGCCCAGAGTTCTCCTCCCACTCCACCAGACAATTCTTGACCGATTGGGGGGTACACCACAGAATCACATCAGCATACCACCCACACGCCAACTGCCGCGCCGAGGTGGCGGTCAAGACCATGAAGAGACTCATCACCGGCAACACCGGCCCTGGAGGCACGCTCACGGACAAGTTCCACAAAGCCCTTCTATAATATAGGAACAGCCCAGACCCCGAAACGAGAATGTCACCGGCAGCCTGCCTGTTTGGAAGACCCACACGGGACCTCCTACCCGGAATCCCCGAACGATACTGCCCCCACACAGAGTGGACAGACCGCCTGGATCTACGTGAGAGAGCCCTAACCAAACGATCAATGACCAACCGCACTCGCTGGGACGAGCACTCCCAGGGACTGTCCCCCCTGAAATGCGGGGACACAGTTATGGTCCAAAACCAGTCGGGCCGTCGCCCTAATAAATGGGACAAGACGGGCACGGTGGTCGAAGTACTTCAATACCATCAGTACGCGGTGAGGACGGATGGCTCAGGAAGACTAACGACAAGGAACAGACGTTTCCTCCGTCGATACAACCCCATCCCTTCCTCACCGCCCACCACCGTCCCGTCCTTCCCACCCCCAAACCCACTACCGATACAAACCCACCAGGACGTTCAACCCACGACGCTTACAATGGCGCCATCACCGCTGGAAGCCAACGTGCAACCATCGATGATCACCCCACCAAGCCCAATCCGACCCGGAACTCCCCATGTCACACCGGCCATCCCAACCATAACCCCTCACCCCGGCACACTGCCGCCAACCGAGACACCGACGCCCGAAACCCCAGCGAGCATACCTCGGCCGAGCCCACGATCATACGCGTCGGTAACCAGCACTCCACCCGCCCCCACGACCGAATCTACCACACCCACAGCACTCCTACCAGAGCCAGCAACGACGGCCCCCCTCCGCAGAAGCCAGCGGGGCCCGAAGCCGATCTCCCGATACGGATATACCAAACTTAAGTAGACACATCGTGTCGACTTGGGGGAGGTAGTGGATAATGAACCTTCTCTGTATGAACATTATTACGTAGGACCCTTTACCGGACTGAGGCCATTTACCCATTACACATGCGCACACGCCTTTGATGCCAGTTATTGCACGCATTGCTTTTGTTGAACATCAATTGTTTATCGAGTTGCATCTTCATAGCAAACGCGCATAGCGCCATTCTCTAAGTATGTACTAGGAATTTTAAGCCTCCAAAATAACATTTCAGTTTACAGCACTCACTGAGGGAAAGAGGTAATAGAGATGATACACAGACTAACACACTAGCAAATATATTCACACACTCTTTTACAGATGAATTACAGGCAGACCTGTGAACCTGCAATAATATTTATAAAACCAGGGTAACCAATTCCCATGCTGTGGGCATGAGGCACACTTTCAGGCTTGATTTTGAGTGCATCTCGGCCAAACAGTTCACTGGAAAAGAAGTATTTAACAGTGTTTTCGTGGTTTCAGCAGAGTGGGTGGCATGAGCCTAGTTCAGAGACTGCCAAAGAATGCAACACGTGTGTCGGTTCTGACTAATTGCTCAGCGAAATATGCCATTGCACGAACTAAATCCAATTACAAAATATATCACTCCAGTAGGTGGAAATGTGACGAAGAAGTCAAGCACGAGTACTAAAAATCAATTTTCTTGCGATCTGCCCAAAATTGGTTTTTCATCACCCAATGCTGGCCTACTTCATCACGTGTTAGCGCCTAATGAATATATACGCTTGTTTGGTAGAGTAAAAGGCTACCTCTGCACTTTCCAATCAGGAACCACAAGTACAGCCAGTTCAGGCGATGTACCCCCACTTTGGCAATATGTATTAGCATAGTTAAACCTATCCAACTTTCTTTTTTAATATCAAGAGAGCACACAGAGAGGTCTATCATTTTAGCTATAGCTCTATCCAGTGAAGTGTGCAGAATTTATGGAGCTCCAAATTTGTAACCACAAGGTTTTGTTAGTGCTTCTATTTTATAATTTAGACACCCATTCACATGAACATAAGTCATATTTAAAAATCTCTTGGTTTTAATCTGTAGTGTTTGTCAATCACAGACATTCAAGGCTTGATGCTGGAGAATAGTTGGTTTCATGCTTGAAGAACCAGACTTCATTGCCAATAAAGAAGCTCAAGTAGTCATAGATATATATATATATAGTGTGTGTGTCCTTGCCCAGCCAGCCTCCACTGTGGCAGAGTTAACTGGAAGATGTCCAGTGGAAGTTAGGACTCATACATGGCACAATGCACATGCTCACAGTGAGCTCCACTCATTTTAATTGGCGAGCAAACTTATAGCCCCCACTATGGAGATAGAAACCTCACTACCATACATGGTCTATGTATGTAGCTATATATGTATCACTGTACATAGACCTATAGAAATACAGGACTGCCTTAAATAAAGTGGGCTTATGTGAAGTGCAAATGGTTGCCCTATTAGAAAATGGTAGCCGAGAACTGGTAGCATATTCGAAGGTAGAGGAAGGAGAACTGGCTGCAGCAGAGTGTCATGGGCTGCACAGGCAGGAGATTATGACAGCTTCTCAATTCCTCTCAATAGATGGACAGGATGTACTGTTTATCATGGTTAAAGTAGCCACATTTACCAACCAGCCTATCTGCCCATTCTGTTGCAAGTCGTGCAGCCATGCATAAGTTTCACCTGTCAAGAACACTCATGGACACTTACAATATACATAAGAAAAAGCAGGTAATAAATGGCATTTCATTATTAGAAAGATTGCTGGGTTTGTCTCTATCACAAAAGAAGCTGGAATGTTGAATCTGTGGTGGCATAAAATATGATTATGTTGAAATTGTTTTGGGTTTGCCTCAATCTTTCCAATTTTCCTTTTCTTAATATGTCTTTCTGCCTTAGATTTATCATGACTGGTTTGTGATACTGTTTCTAGATAATGTCTGTTCTTCCGTCATTTAGGTAGTTCAGTCGAATATGGCTGGGAATTCTCCTATAATTAATGATCCTCTGCAAGTCTCCTGTATCCAGCTCCCTTGTTTGGTCTCTTGTACCTGGTTGGACACAAAAGTATATTTTTTGACATAGACAACATATTTCCCGGCACTTGTTGAGTGCCTAGTTGAGCAGGTTCAAAGTCTTCTGTTGCATTTATCATCTCACACGTCTTTGGCATTTGTTGAACTTGTTTTAACCTGTAACAAAATTAAAAACCTAATTTCATGCACTGGCCTGTAAGCTGGTGAAAATATTCACTATTATAAGGAAGACAAATACTATTCTCAGGTTCCAGTTTCCCAATCAAGCCATGATTTTAACTGTCATACCTCACAATTTCAGTCTGATTAAAGATATGAATTGCCTTATTTGTGTTTATATGGCATTAACCAATTTTGAATTGAAATGTAATCAGTGGGTACAGGACAACCTGAAACTACTTATGAATAAGTAATATTTTTATGTCCTAATTTTCTATCATTTCTAGCGTATAAGTGGAAACCATTAACATTATCTGTCATTATTTTAGCACAGATATTAATTTCTTTAAATCACATATCTGCAAATATGGTAATTATATAAAATCACAAATTTGACAAATTCTGCTGGCGGCTATCCCAAATCAGGCCTTGAGGTTTGGGTCTTCAAAGTTGATACGCTTTATGTCAAGTGGCATGTTGGTATGGGATTGCATTTGTCATAAGTTTGCATGGGTTTGTCATAAGTTTGCATGGGTTTGTTGGGATAATGCGTCCATATTCCCCAAGGTAAAACAGGTGGCCCTGACTGTGGCATGCTAATGAGGTGGCCTTAACAGACTCAAGAGTGTCAAAATTAAATTATGATGCCAGTTAAGAAGTTCACTCTATCAGTGTCATAGGTTTATAACTTGGCAAAGAATCCTGGAATTTTTTTATACTATATGCCATCTAGCTAAGGGAGCTGCCATGTTTCTGCAGCTTTTATGTGTTTGGGCCTCTGGCATTTTGATTCAAAGTTTATAGGTAAAACCTTATAGCTAATAAAGTGGACATTCTTTTAGCTAATGGGTTGGACATACTTTTAAAGATCACACTTCATAAAATCTGAAAAACGCCACCTAACTTTAAGAACTCCCAGCAGATGTAGAATACAATGACCTTTTCAATGACCAACTTGAAGTTGGTTGAAACAAATTGATCCTTGAGAGAGTCATGTATCCTCCTAAGTTTGTATTTAAAAAAAAGTTATATAGCTGACTCTGACAGCAGCTGTACCTCACCTCACTCTCCTTGATGTATGCTTGAAATTTCCATCTGAAAATTAGGGAAGGGGGGAGTTAAAAGCAGTGGTTACTGGGGTAGTTCCCTAGTCATTTTTGAAAAATAGGATCGCAATTCTACTGACTTTTAAACTGAAATATAGCAGCCAATATCATTATGTGACATGACCAAATATGACTAATCATAAAGACCTAAATAGTTAGAGAGAGAGAGTCAGAGAGAGATTACTGATATGTGGAAGTGGCCGAAGATAGCTGAGCGCATCTTTACTCTATCCATGAAGTCATTGGTAACTTGCTTGAGACTTAGTTCCTTCACCAGCTCCTTATGCACTGCATAAGATACAGGAGGCATTTGTTTGACATGATCGTATTGAGGTATGACTTCACCCTTCTCAGTGTACTGAAGGTACATTCAGAGCTGGAACTTGTTGCTGGCATAACCAGAAAATCTGATGAAGGACATGATGTCTGGCATGAGGGACCAGACCATTTTGTTCTTTTTGAGGAAATCTATGACATTATGCAATGTATCTCCCCTTTCACCTTGACTGAAACTGCAATATAAAAGATATCTAAATAATTATAAAACTATTGTTATTATTATAGTATTAATACATTACTTTTTAAAATATAATATAAGCACTCTTAATAAATCAGGCATTGTCTATTATATTATTTATCATCAGCAAATATATAATATATGCTGATTTCACAGTCTGTATGTGGTATATACAGTCAATGAGAAAAATAACACATCAATCGACGATCATATCAGATAAAAACAGTATCAGTGTAATCTAATTAGTGACTTCTATTATTGAATAGACAAGTACAGATCTCTTACTAAATATACAAGTACAGATCTATTAGAGGTAGACTAAATATACTAGTACAGACCTATTACTAAAGACACATATTACAAGTACAGACCTATTACTAAATATACAAGTACAGATCTATTACTAAATGTAGACAGACCTATTTAAATATAATATGTACTGCCTATTACTGAATACAAGTACAGACCTATTATTAAATATACAAGTACAGACCTATTATTAAATATACAAGTACAATAAATATACATGTGCAGCCTATTACTAAATATGCAAGTACAGACCTATTACTAAATATACCAGTACAGTCCTATTACTAAATGTACACACATATTACTAAATATACAAGTACAGCCTATTACTAAATATAGTACCTACCTATTACTAAATATACAGTACAGTCCTATATATGAAAGTATAGATCTTTTAATATCAATAACAACAAAAAGTGTAGAAATAAGTAAGATGTAATGTTTTAAAACCAGTGTATATCTAGCTTTATACTACATCACGTCATCTGTGGCTAATCTGATTGGTTAATAACTATAGGTTAACATACCTACACTTTTAACTTTTTATTATTTTTTGAATTTTTTTTTGCAATAACTAAAGAAAATCAATACAAAAGTGGATGAGACAAAAGTGTACAAACACAACCAGTTAAACACCATCTACATCCGGGGATCGAATTGGGAGGCGGTGGGTCCATAGCCCTTCCACAAGTTAATTGAGAGCCTTTGGAACAGATGGCGAGTAGCTTCTGAGGGAGGAATGCCCAAACGATGTCCTTGAAGGCGTACCTCCCGAATAATCTTGGCTGCATCCTCGCCCAGAGTCTCCCCGACCATAGGAATGAAGGTGACACCTACAGCCCTGCATGCCTCAAAATGAGCTACCATTTTCCTTTCGATTCCCACGGAGAGGGCATGTCCCTGAGTGACAGCAACCTCCTTCAATGTCCTGCCCTGAAGAGTAGATATAACATGTACATCTAAAGCAGCTGGTTGACCTCTTTTCCAAGTGGGCAAGAAAACATCGGCAGGACGACTGATGCATGTAGTTTAGCGCGTGCGCAATGCATACAAAAGAGTCGCCTACTCGTTTGCTGTTACATTCCTCGGCTTCGCCTCGGGGTAACCGCAAACTCGGATGTTACATAGGCGCATAGCTATCCTATACATATTGGATTGAATAGGGAGGAAACAAGAATATCAGTATATCCCAGGCCACACTAGTAGTGATGACACTCTACCCTAAAACAATCATGCATTTCACACCAATTTTTTTATTTTAAATATAGATTGTACACAATTTGTCAAGTGTTATCTCTTGTGTGTGGTCTGCATTACTAAGTTATAGTAAAGAGTTATCCACGTGGGTGTGGTCTGCATGACTATGTTATAGTAAAGAGTTATCCACATGGGTATGGTCTGCATGACTATGTTATAATAAAGAGTTACCCACGTGCGTGTGGTCTTACCAGATATATTCTTGTTTCCTTTTGCTTTCATTTTGAGAGTATTTTAAAAAACATTTTCTAATTACGAAAGGAATGCTTTCCACACTGCTCCCTGCTCACTTCTGCTCATTGCTTTCTATCCCTCTGAAGTTTTTATGTAGACTTGGTTCTTGTAAAATAAACATTTCAGTAATGAAGTCAGTGCTGTCTCACACAAGAAATGAAATAGATGCGCTGAATTTTAACAGGATATTATTGAAGTCACTGTTCTGGGTGATGGTTGATCTGGCATATCAGGGGGGGAAATCCAATTAGTCAATTGATGTATTTGCACCAAATACAATAAGTTTTAATGCATGCTAAATAATTATATATATCCTACATAATACAGAATTACTATCATAACAACTCTTAAAGAATATAATATTTTCTGAGTCACTACATACATAATCATAGCTATCCCAAGGTCCACTCCTTAGCTAACAGGTCCATACTTGTCCTCAGTTTACCAACTAATGAAGTTAAAATAAATCAGGTTACAAATAACTGCAACCCAAATCAGAAAAGCTGTTTTTCCAGCAGCAATATAAGCTGATGGAGCTGCACCGAGTCTAAATTCACAGTCACCTGGTCTTGGGAGGCTACACTGCAACCAGAGCTCATTACTCGTAATAGTAACAAATGATGAAGCTAAAGCATTAGTCAAGCTATTTGAGATTTCACTCTGGTTGAAGATGTTCAAGCAGCAACCCATGCGTTTCTCAAGGTTTTGTAACGACCTGGCACAAGTGACATTGCAATCCTTTGCTGTAGGACAGTCCCTCGTAGCAGTCTTTAATGCCTCCATATTACCAACAGTACTAATCCGGTTAAGGCAGTAATCTCCATTACGAAAACTGCAGCTTCGTCGATAAGACTGTTCAAAGACTGGACATCTATTGTCCCTCAGTATGTCTAGGAATGTGAGTACAATTCCCTCAGAGCAAAGAAATGGCAAGACAAATTTGAGTATACCTTGATTGGATAACTGGTTTGAACAGGAAGGATTGGTGGTAGAGATTGGAATAATAATTGATGTGCGAGTACACCTATTAGGAATTGGCAATTTACATTTGGACAACCCATCTCGAAAAATGGCGGAAAATGCATCAAAGGCCAAGCCACAGCAACCAAATTTCACCAAAGTCTGACTGCACGATGAGGAACATTCACTGGATGAAGGCGGGCAGTTGTTCAAAATATGATGCACTCCAAGTGCTCCACAGTAAACACCTGCAGAATTTTTTCGGCACAATTTTTCTAACGCTGTAGCAATACTGCCGCCGATGTAACCGCACTTGCTGACTCTGTCGATATATTTTTGGGCAAAAGAAGTTGAACATTGTGCTTCGTATACCACACTGTTGCACCTGTCGAGTTCATCCGGATTGGTTTGTCTTAGAACCCTGTTCAAGTTGTTCGAGGGAGCCAAGAGAGAATGGTGACTGCTAAATAGCAAAGCCAAGGGATTAAGTAATTGATGAGCGACCTCCACTGGTGGGAAGCCTTTAGAAACGGTAACAGCGGCACAAAATATTACTACAAGTCGAGCTAAGTTCTTCATGGTACCAAAAGTCTAAGTCTACAATAACGACAAAAATCTTGGACTTCTGCCGTAGCGTAGCACCGCTCTGAGGCGCGCGCGTTTATGTAGAGGCATGCGTATAGCCTAGCATCTGAAAGTGATTTTTTTGGTCCCTGAAATGTGGTGCAGTTGATGAGAGGAGATGCACTTTTACTGATACATTATTACGTGATGGTATCTTAAAACCAAACGATAAGCACTTCCTTTTGGAAGACCTGCTGCGCTGTACAGGGCAACCAGAGTGGAAAGGTTATAATATGAGGAAGAGCAGGAAGGGCTTTAATTTTGTCCCCACTACTAGTTTTTGTTTGTGTGAATTTCTCTGTATGTAGTGGATGGTTTAATGACTAAACTGTCGCATTCAAAGTAAATAAAGCATAAAACTTTGAGAAACTGTGGAAGGTCAGTTCTATGATACCCTTTAGCAACATGGACACATTTGAGGATCAATAGAACTATATTTTACGACATTTATAGTTGAGCTTTTCTCACGGCTGGTCATCTCATAGAACTTTTGTAAAGTTATGTTCCAGGTCAGTAAGATTGCTTTAGGGTATGCTTCAGGAAGAATGCAAACAATAGGGTTAATCTAGAAGATCAAATTAGTCCCTTGACGATTATTATTATGTGATGGGGGGAATGACAAGTCAGACAAACAATTATGGTTAGCTATTGGGATAAAGAATTGTGTAAAGTGATCACAGATTGCTGTAGCTATAGTATGTACTATAGCTACAGCAAAACATTGTTTGATGTCAAGGAAGCTGAAATTGATTCATGCAGCATTCCCTGGAGTAATCTTATTGGCTTTGCCTCCGACACAGCTAATGTCATGGTTGGTGTTCATTATTCTGTTTTGAGCCGGCTGCGTGAAAAACAACCACAAGTCTCTAGTCTTGGATATGTATGCCATCTTTCTACCCTGGTGGCACAGCATGATTGAAGAATCTATTGATGACCTTCTTACAGATGCCTTCTATCACTTTAAGCACTCATCCAAGAAATTGACAGAATTTTCAGAAACCATGGAAGAATTTGAAGTGATTAGACAAGAGATCTGTAAAATGATTACTAGAGCAGTGGCTAGCACTTCATGTATTTTGATTGCCAGGCAGGTAATTGAACCCAGTAATTCCCGGGTGGTAGGTAGCTCAACAATTATATATCCCTGAAGTCAAGTTTATGTGTCATTTTAAATAAACTAATTTTCAATTCCCTTTGAAACAAGTGCTGGCCACATTGGCATACCTCAATCTGATGTCTGTTCACTTATGATATTGGTTATCCTGATATTCTTCCAATCCCATGATGATGTTACAGCTGTTTATTACCAATCCCCTAGTGACCAGTTTGAATTGGGAATTGGATCTTACCAGGTTATTATTATGAGGGGAATTTAAAGAAGAACTGCAATTGAATAGTGATTGGTTACCCTGTGTTACGAGAATTTTATGTTGCTGCAATCTCAAAACTCTTTAAACAAGTTTCTGTTTACTGATATAATGTGATAATTTTTGGATCCTCTTAGTCATTCTATTTCTTCTTATTCAGGGATCTTATCTCTTGCTTCTCCATTTACATCATTCACTGATGATGATCTCGATTATCTATCATGGAGTTTTGAAATATATGCTCATGTTCTGACAGTGACTTACCATAATTGTACTGCACTGAGTATGCAGCTATTGAGGATGCTATGTCAAATGTGAAAATTGACTGATATTTGACACATCAAAGTTTGTAACTGGCAGAGCTATATAGCAAAGATTTTACTAATTTGTACCCCACTCAAATGCAGACTCTGAGAGGTTATTTATCAGATGGTCATCTTTGATACTAGCCTCGATCGAAGGATCAATATTAGAGAAAATGGATGCCAAGGTCACCCTTCTGTCTCAGAAATCTGGGTGATCCATTTGACAATTCATTAATTCAAAAATAAACTTCCTTTCAGACAATGCTCTGATGGATGATTTCGGTTGAGTTCTGTGCTTGGTTGTGGAGCAGAGAGTGCTTCTGGGGCTTGCGTGCTGTTAGGACAAGTTAAGTGAGTCAGCAGAGAGACTAGCAGATGGGTTAGAGATACGTGAGACTTGGCTGTTACTCGATGTGGAGAGTTGAGCACTTAGAATGGATATCTGATCAACTAGTTGCTTGATGGAGTTGATTAAGTTATCCTGGGCCAGGAGTTGATACTGATGGCAGAAAGGAGGCAGTAGCTCTTTGAAATACTGATATGGTAAGACCTGCAGACTTCCTATGAAGCCAAGTGTTACAGGGACATTCACAGAAGATGGCATCTTGGCGATCACACTTACGAGTCGAGTCTTCACTCTTATCCTCACACTCAGGACAAGAGAATTGACTTGGCAGTCCTAGGTTGGTTTCTATGTCACCAGCGATGATTAGAAGAAGACAACTGACTGTAGACACTGGGGAAGAAAGACTTGATGCACCATAGGAACTGCGGAGATAACGGCTAAGGCGAGCACAGCGACAACCATTCGAGAAGGCGTGAAGAAAGGGACATGTCAACTGAGAGTTCGTTGAGAGTATATTTTCATGTTTGGGGCCTCTGCAATAAGATTATGAAAATCTATTAAATCTAGAATGAAGTTATGGTAGCCATATAAAAAAGGGTCCTAAACTACTCTCAATATTGGGTTCATCATGGTAAATATGGTTTTCTAGGATATTAGGATATCCAGATGGATGATTTGCTTATATATCAACGCAAAAAATCCCTTTAATTTACCACATTTTAAGAACAAGAAAATTGCCAAGAATATCATCCTGTATGTCAGTGGGGATATTAAAAAAAGGCCCAGAAAAGTCATTACAGGGTTACATTTTTAACATATTTTTCAAACAGCCTTGAAGATGCCTAGACAGGTGATTTAGTTTCATAATGAAATGCACAGAAACTTCATCTTGCTATCCATGGGATGACGAGACACCCAACAGTTTCCTTTATCAAATAATAAGTAAAGTTTTTTTCTTCTTTTTCTTCTTCTTTTCCCCCCCGTTTCCCCCCCTGTGACACCGGTGTCACAGGAAATCATAACATAATAAATAACATCCCTGTGAATATGTGGCATGGTATATAGATATGTAATTTAACAAGAGCTTTGCATTGTAAGTCCATAGTTTCACCGATAACTGCTGGAGCAAATACCTGGTCGCTACTTTAGTTTCTTGTCCACTATGGATAGTGGACCTTGTTGCAATCTTCTTTAAAATGGTTAGGGCAAATGGTGTCCACACTCCCATTGACTCGACAACAAGTGGTATGAAGACCCCTCCGACCTTTTCAACATTTGTTGCGTGTTTATCATCCTTCCTGACTTCGGCTTGTGAACCAACACCTCCAGCGGCAATTGAAGAAATGTTTATGCTGCCCGACTGTAGAGTGTTGGTCACAGATACGTCAAAATAGGTGGCATTCCCATCGGAGAAATCTGGGTGGTATACATAACCTGGTCTGTCCTTCGAGTCACTATAAATCCGCTGCTCCCTTCTTGTGGATTTGTTGTCCAGGCGTAAGGTCTCATACAGGATGCCTCTTAGGGCATCATGCCTCGTGATCCTGTAAGGGCCATGCCCACATCCCAGTAAATGATCACCATTGATGTCAACAAACTGTCCACATTGGCATAGTAAGGGTGGATGAGAAGGGAATGATGGAAGACCCAGCCACAGTCTCACTGCAACAATGAATTCTGGCTGAGCCATGGCTAGTCCCAAGCTGCTTGACGGTGGAGCCTTTAGCCAGCCACTGGTGTGATTGCTGGAAGAAAGGGCAATTAGCCTGGCTCTACCTGTGAGCAGAAGACTGTTAACCCTTTGATGTGTGTAAAAGCCGCTATATTGGCTTGTCTACTGGATGTGGACGAACATTATATTTTTGTTGTGATTTCCCTCCTCCACACTATTTAATCCTTACCATAAGAATACATCAATGACCAAGTTTCATAAAGATTCAAACAGTTTAACACCAGATGCACACACGTTCTACGTATAACGAAATTAACGTATAACTGTATATGAGCTTTTCTTCTTTGAATCAGTTCCAAACCTTTGTTTGTGTTCTAGCCTATAACTTGAAGTTCCACAAGCAGTGTAGCAAAGTCCACTAAGGTCAATTGAGCTAAAGTCCACTAAGGTCAATTGAGCTACTCAACAAAATGGTTGACAATTATTAATTTTTTTGGCTTAGCTATTTTTTTGGCTTAGCTTGCAATAATTAAGAGCATGCTCAGTTAAAGCCACTATAGTGGTTTTTCCACATTTAGGGGGTACTCGGCGATCGAGCCCTCTCCACATTAAAGGGTTAAGCAAAGCTGTATAGCTCAACTTGTCCAAGACGGCTTGCAAAGAGCTTTGCGTTTCACCCTTTATAGACTCTACGCCTAACTCAGCAACTACAACGTCTCTGCTGCTTGATTCACCAAAGAACTCATGATTGTGCTTCTGGCCCAAAAGCAGAGAGGAAGTCATATTTTTGGTCACTTCTACACTGACAATGAAAGCCGCTGCTGCTGTTTTCCATGACTCACGGATACCAAGCCCCCCAAAGCTAAAGGGTAACGAGGCCTGTGACCAAGCCATATCACTGATAGGTGTTTTCAGGACGTCAGATAGAGTACTTCTGAGACTGGCATCAAAACCCTGTAACTGTTCCTCCATCAAATGCCTAGGCACTGTACGCAAAAGGTGGTTAATCCTACACACACCAAGGCAACTTCTAAGTAAGTGCTTAGCCACCTGTGCATCCTCCATTGTTGATAAAATTGAGTGTAGGGAAAGCACTTTCCCTGTGACTTCAGCCACTGCACTTGCAAAGAAAGTCCTCGTTCCCCAGAGCGGTGACCCCAAGAGGGTTACTCCATCCTTGAGTTTTTTAACATCACTTGGAAAATCAGGAAAGGTGTTGTCTCCACAGGGCCAGTACACTTCACATTTTTTTGGTGTTGAGGAATAGACCAAACCTAGGCCCCAGTATTCCTATCTGAGCTAGGATGTTAGCTGCAGACTTACGTGGCGCAACAAATATATATGCCATCATCAAGATACCACATCTGCAAGTATACATCTGAGGGCACCTCAATCTCCTCCAACATTCTTGATAGAACCAACGAGAATAAGAGTGGGCCGAGGGGATCGCCCTGTTGGACACCAGTGCTTGAAAGGATTCGGTTGTGAACAAACCTCAGCTCTGCCTCGTGTTGTAACAGTACTGCGTCCAGGCAAAGATCTCAGGTATAAGCTTCTCTACAGACTCCAGGAATTTCCCTCTATTACATTCATTAAATGCATTGCTGAAATCTACCTTTAGAATACACATGTCTTCGTGGTCCTGGAGTTGGTTAATTGACTGTCTTGTGCGGTGAATGACCGATTCCAAACCACCTTTCATGCCCACACCCAGCTGGTCAGTAGGGACGAGCAGGTCAGGTGGCATACCACAGAGCAACACAAGCCACTGACTAGCTGTCACCCACTGCAATTGGGCGGTATCCATTATTATTTGGTAAAGCAGTTAAAGTCGGTAAAGGGTCATCACCTAAGTCCGGGCACAACGACGTAGAGGGCGTGCATCGCAGGCGCAATGCAGTTGGCTGAGTGACAGACCTTTGCACTCAACCCCTTTTGTATTGCTGTAACCAAGTTCTGAAAGTTTGATGGCGGAAGGAGAAGAAGGAGATGGATTGTATTGTCTTTGTAGAAGACCCTACCAGGAAACTGAGTTCATGATAGAATGCGACGTTTGCAAAGATTGGTTCCACGGCAGGTACGAATAGTTTCTAAATAATGCCCATCATAAATAAATCCCTCGGTCATTCCTTCCAAGTTTTAAAGCGATAGAGCTTCATAAAGACTTTTCTCCTACTGGGAGCGACAGTTAGAGAGCGGCAGTAAGAGCGCCGTTTTAATGACTTATTGGGTATTTTCTTCCCTTATTCAAATGCAAGCGTCCACTATGCTGTTTTCAGTGATCTATGATTAGTTGTAGAAGATTCGCAAGTACCCAGTATAGCTATAGAATTTGTTGAAATTGCAGCAAAGCCTGACAAGAATAGTGATGGCAATCCATTTGCAGATTTATGGAACGGAATTGAGAAGTTAAGTTTTTTTTGATAGTTAAGCAATGGAGGTAGCTGGTCTATAAGAAAGACAGCAAATCGTTAACTAGAACCATGTGCAGTGACTTGCTAACTTAAAAAAATGTTAATGCAAATGCGAATCATACGGGCACGCATCATAAATTAATGCTGCCAGTCTCATGATGCAAGCTCGTAGCAAGCACCCACCCATCTGGTTTTTGAGGTGAAAGGTTAAGCGTGCACCTAACTATATATGATGGAAATACATGTCTATTATAATAACGTCAGTGGTGTTCCAGCCTCAGAGACACAGAATAACACTGTCAGTGTGGAGGTGTTCCAGCCTCTGAGACACAGAATAACACCATCAGTGTGTGGAGGTGTTCTAGCCTCTGTGTGACACAGAATAACACCATTAGTGTGGAGGTGTTCTAGACTCTGTGTGACACAGAATAGCACCATCAGTGTGGAGGTGTTCTAGCCTCTGTGTGACACAGAATAAACCATCAGTGTGGAGGTGTTCTAGACTCTGTGTGACACAGAATAACACCATCAGTGTGGAGTAACCTCTGTGTGACACAGAATAACACTGTCATTGAGGAGGTGTTCTAGCCTCTGTGTGACACAAAATAATACCGTCAGTGAGGAGGTGTTCTAGCCTCTGTGTGACACAGAATAACACCATCAGTGTGGAGGTGTTCTAGCCTCTGAGACACAGAATAACACTGTCAGTGTGGAGGTGTTCTAGCCTCTGTGTGACACGGAATAACACCGTCAGTGTGGAGGTGTTCTAGCCTCTGTGTGACACAGAATAACACCATCAGTGTGGAGGTGTTCTAGACTCTGTGTGACACAGAATAGCACCATCAGTGTGGAGTAACCTCTGTGTGACACAGAATAACACTGTCATTGAGGAGGTGTTCTAGCCTCTGTGTGACACAGAATAACACCATCAGTGTGGAGGTGTTCTAGACTCTGTGTGACACAGAATAACACTGTCATTGAGGAGGTGTTCTAGCCTCTGTGTGACACAGAATAACACCATCAGTGTGGAGTAGCCTCTGTGTGACACAGAATAACACTGTCATTGAGGAGGTGTTCTAGCCTCTGTGAGACACAGAATAATACTTCAGTGAGGAGCTGTTCTAGCCTCTGTGAGACACAGAATAATACTTCAGAGAGGAGCTGTTCTAGCCTCTGAGAGACACAGAATAATACTTCAGTGAGGAGCTGTTCTAGCCTCTGTGAGACACAGAATAATACTTCAGTGAGGAGCTGTTCTAGCCTCTGAGAGACACAGAATAATACTTCAGTGAGGAGCTGTTCTAGCCTCTGAGAGACAGAATAATACTTCAGTGAGGAGCTGTTCTACTCTGTGAGACACAGAATAATACTTCAGTGAGGAGCTGTTCTAGCCTCTGAGAGACACAGAATAATACTTCACTGAGGAGCTGTTCTAGCCTCTGTGAGACACAGAATAATACTTCAGTGAGGAGCTGTTCTAGCCTCTGTGGGGCACAGAATAATACTTCAGAGAGGAGCTGTTCTAGCCTCTGTGAGACACAGAATAATACTTCAGTGAGGAGCTGTTCTAGCCTCTGTGGGGCACAGAATAATACTTCAGTGTGGAGGTGTTCTAGCCTCTGTGGGGCACAGAATAATACTTCAGTGAGGAGCTGTTCTAGCCTCTGAGAGACACAGAATAATGAGAGACACAGAATAATACTTCAGTGAGGAGCTGTTCTAGCCTCTGTGAGACACAGAATAATACTTCAGTGAGGAGCTGTTCTAGCCTCTGTGGGGCACAGAATAATACTTCAGTGAGGAGATGTTCTAGCCTCTGAGAGACACAGAATAATACTTCAGTGAGGAGCTGTTCTAGCCTCTGAGAGACACAGAATAATACTTCAGTGAGGAGCTGTTCTAGCCTCTGTGAGACACAGAATAATACTTCAGTGAGGAGCTGTTCTAGCCTCTGTGGGGCACAGAATAATACTTCAGAGAGGAGCTGTTCTAGCCTCTGTGAGACACAGAATAATACTTCAGTGAGGAGCTGTTCTAGCCTCTGTGGGGCACAGAATAATACTTCAGTGAGGAGCTGTTCTAGCCTCTGAGAGACACAGAATAATACTTCAGAGAGGAGCTGTTCTAGCCTCTGAGAGACACAGAATAATACTTCAGTGAGGAGCTGTTCTAGCCTCTGTGGGGCACAGAATAATACTTCAGTGAGGAGCTGTTCTAGCCTCTGAGAGACACAGAATAATACTTCAGTGAGGAGCTGTTCTAGCCTCTGAGAGACAGAATAATACTTCAGTGAGGAGCTGAGGAGCTGTTCTAGCCTCTGAGAGACACAGAATAATACTTCAGTGAGGAGCTGTTCTATCCTCTGTGTGACACAGAATAATACTTCAGTGAGGAGCTGTTCTAGCCTCTGTGAGATACAGAATAATACTTCAGTGAGGAGCTGTTCTAGCCTCTGTGTGACACAGAATAATACTTCAGTGAGGAGCTGTTCTAGCCTCTGTGTGACACAGAATAATACTTCAGTGAGGAGCTGTTCTAGACCTTGACTCACTCAGATTTTCATCAAGAGCGTGTCTCACTAAAAGCTGTTACAGACTTAGTGACTTTCCAAGAAGTGAAGAGGTTACGGTGTTTCAATTACTTCCTAGAGTCAGAGAGGGTGGAAGGGGTGGAATCTGTGCAATTGATGTTAACATATACTTACATGCTGTGTTGAGAATACTACTACTACTACTAATAACAACAACAACGATAATAATAATAATAAATAATAATAATAATAATGATAATGATAATGATAATGATAATGATAATAATAAGAAGAAGAACAGTAACAACAACAACAACAACAATAACAATAAACATTTCAGGGTTTCATTCAGGATAGCCAATGATTAATTTCACTGACAATCTTGGACATGAAACAAAAACCAACAACACTGTCAACAGGCACTAATAACTTTATGTCAACTGTCCTATATATAATGGACTACAACTGATTCCAAGATTTTTCTCTTTAATCACTTCATCAAAGTTGATTGAGGATAGTTCTGTACCTGCAATTGCTATTCTCACGAGAGGAGACAGGTTAGCATCATTCAAGGTATTGCATAGTCAACTTTGCTTCTCCTACGGGAAGAAGGAGGAGGATGTTGAGAAGTTTGAGCATCTCTGGAAAGATTCCATTGTAAGCTCCAGATGCTTATATGTGAAATAACTTCTTGTAAGGTTGGCGGTTTGGTAGTCTCCTCCTCTTCCATTACCAATTTTATTCCATTACCAAATTTGTTTCTTGCATAAATACTCTCTTGAACAAGCGCCACTCGACAAGAATCTCATCCTCGTCGATAAAAGGAGGTGAGGAGAAAGAGATACCTCCAACATCAACTTTGATGCCATAAACTTCAGCCAAAGCTGCTACTTCCTTTGTACCATAATTTGGTAAAACTCTTGTATAGGAAATGATGCTAGATTGAAAAGTGGAGGATACAGTGTACACGGGACATTTACAGCTTTGTCTGAGAATCGGTCAGTCTGTTGCGTAGTAAAGAGTTGATGTAAGGAAGAGCAAAATTGTCATGGTAACCAGTTAGAGTTTGCACACTAGCACCTCCCACGCACCTACGAGCTTGTGATTTCATGGTTCTCCAGTTTGTCAACCCGAGTAATCACTTCAGAACACCGCACAGCTTTGTCTTAGTTGCTCAAGCTCTTTAAGGATCCACAGGTAACCTGGTCAGCGGTCTCGCTTTGCATGAGGCAGCTAAGCCTCAAGGAGGTCAAGCACTTGCGACAAAAGAATAATGCTGGCTACTCCAAAACAAAAGCTCAAGACAAATGAAATTCCATTCTCTTCAGCACCTCCTGAAGTCTGGTAGGGCTTCTGTAGAGAGATGATAATGGCAGGAAGATCTATATGGATCACACGTGGACACCGCTCATGAGACAACCACCTTGTGCTACTAGGCTTCACTACTTTCAGCTCAGGTAAACTGAGGACTTGCCTAGACATCCTTGAGGGTGTGTGCTTTTTGGGTGAGAATAGTTTGGTCATTCAGTACAGCACCAAACTATTTTTCTCAGACTGCATCAAAAGCTATCCAGTGGATGTAAAATATTAAAAAAAATTCCTGGGGAGCATGCCCATAGATACCCCCAAGCTCACACTTGCACATGCTTCAGCACTATTTCTTTCCCCTCTCCCCCAGTAAAAAAATCCTATATGCCGAGTTCCCCCAAGAAAAAATTTCTGTATGCAACCCTGCTAGTAGTGCATTGCTTGGCTAGCAGAAGTGGGGGGGAAATTAAATTTTTGTCTCATATTTTTGTCTGCCAGAAGGATGCCATTGCTAGTGGTTGTTTCCTTTGCTTTGCTGCTGCAAGGAGCTCTCCCACGCTCTGCATTGCTGGTGGTTGTTTCCTTTGCTTTGCTGCTGCAAGGGAGCTCTCCCACGCTCTGCATTGCTGGTGGTTGTTTCCCTTGCTTTGCTGCTGCAAGGGAGTTCTCCCACGCTAAGCATTGCTGGTAGGGGTTCATACAGGATTTACAGTTTGGGGGGGGGGGGGAACTCAAAATGCTTGCCGTTTATGTGATGGGGCACCCCAAGTAGGGGGTTCTGGGGGCATGGCCCCCCCAGAATGTTTTTTTGCAAAATCGATGCTCTCAATTTGATTCTGAGACATTTTGAGGGTACTTTCCTATAGTTAAAAGTGCTAGCACACGGACAGAACATTCTAGATTATGACACATAGTTTTGTGGCAAGATGCAATTGTGTCATAATCTAGAATGTTCTGTTCATGTGCTATTATTATGTGGTTAGCTTTAGTGTAGATTTAATCTACACTACAATTAGGAAAGCTAACCACAGAATAATAGCACACATTCACATGTTTGAACTGTGACACAGAATATTCTAGATTTATTCATAAGAGCAAATGCTTCAGCTAGTAGCATTCTTCTACTAAATACGACCCAGAGAAATACAAACCTACACAAATGGACCTCAGGAACTTTTTTCACCAGAAAGCGAGTGCATGCTGGGTCTAGTAGAGATTCTGAGGACGACGAAGATGTAGTCCCAACTACGTTGACTAGTGATGCCTTGACTTCCACCAATTCCGAAGCATCAGTAGATAGATCAGTGTGTTCCAAAGCGCAGAAGAGGAAACTCTACAAAGCCAGGCTCAGACACAAGATGGAGTGGGAGCAGAAATATCCTTGGGTGTACTGCGATGATCCTAAGCAGGGCATGTTCTGCAAGCTCTGCCAGAAGCGAGGAAATGCACCTTCTACAGCCAGGGGTGCATGGACCACTCGGGCAATTCAGGATTGGAATCACGCTACTGAACAACTCAAGGAACACAGCCAGTCAAAATGGCACAGAGATGCTTTTATCCATGCTCGAATGGCAGAACAAGGAAAGGAGCAGACTGTCCTACAACTGCAATGTTCAGCAGCTGCTAAGGAGGCTGAAGAAAGGACAGAAAATACAGCTGCTAAGTAAGCTAAGGAGGCTGAAGAAAGGACAGAAACATAGTGCTTAAGCTTTTGAGATCGATATATTTTCTTGCCAAAAATCGCCTGCCCCTTACAACCACATTTGATCCCCTGGTCCAGTTCCAAATTGCAAATGGAGATGAACTTCTCCAGCAACATGTCAAAGAGGGGCCACAAAATGCTCAGTACACATCCAAATTTTCTGCAGTGATGCTTTTAGAGGCCATCAATAGCTGGCTAGATGGGAAGCTAATTGAGAGCTTAAAATCAAGCCCATACTCTGTGTTAGCTGATGAGTGTGTAGATATTAGTACTACAGAAGAGCTGTCCATCTGTTGTCGGTGGATTGTAAATGGAAAACCAGAGGAGCACTTCCTTACAGTGCTCCACATATGTGCCCAAGATGCTGACTACCATTTCAGATGCAATCAGCTCCTTCCTTGAGTCGAAGAACCTGGACTATCGTAAACTAATAGGCCAAAGTTTTGATGGAGCAGCCACCTTTGCTGGAGAACGCAATGGAGTTCAAAAAAGGATGCGAACTGTAGCTGCACATTCCTTTTACATCCACTGTGCCTGCCACAGGCTTCAACTAGCAAGCATGCAAGCTGCTAACAGTGTTCCAGAGATCAAGAGGATGTTTGGAACTATGGGAAATATATGGAAGCTCTTCTTCTACTCACCCAAGAAAGCAGAATCTCTCAAAGCAGTCCAGTCTGTCCTCAAGCTACCTGAGCTTAAGATTGTGAAGCCTAGTGATACCAGATGGCTTTCGCATGAATGCTGTGTACGGGCTATTTACCAAGAGCTTCCTGCCCTTATCGTCACCCTACAACAGCTGTATGAGACATCAGGTGATGCTGAAGCATACGGTATTGATGCTCTCCTTGCTACTTACACTGGAGTTGCTAGTATCGTGTTCCTGTCAGAAGTTCTGGATATCTTGGCAAGGATGAATGTTTCTATGCAAAGAAAGCTACTTGATTTGAGCAGGTTACCGGTACTTCTGAAAATCACGACGGATCAACTCGAGCATCTAAAGGACGAAAGAAGTGAGTGGTTGGGTTCAGTCGAGTCTGAAATATCTCTGTTGAAGGAAAAACACGATATAACACTCGGCACACATGAATCTGCACGAAGCCGTTGGTCTTCTATCGCTGAGTATCGAACTCTGTTGCAATTCCATACGTCGATTCCCTTCTTCTAAATATTAAGAGTCGATTTACTGATAAAGCCGTGAAGATTGTTACTGCCATGTCCATATTCAGTCCCTCTGTACTACCCGTTGAAGCATCCTTACCATCATACAGCAGCGAGCAGATCAAGATTCTTGGCGAGTTCTATGGAAAAGAAGCAGAGGTTGAGTATGCGGGGACGACTTACACCTCACCTCCATTGCTTGATGGCGATGAGCTTCTTTCAGAGTGGAAGATATTTAGACAGGCTTTGCTAGTGGAGAAAAAGGCAATAATGGAACGTAAAGAAGAGTTCGTATCTCCTAGCATGCAAGAAATCCTAGACGAGATGAACAAGTCACATACGTACGGAGGAATTTTCCTTGATGTGGAAGCTATTGAACATTACAATGGCACTTCCTGTTGGCACAGCAACAATAGAGCATTCCTTTAGTCAAATGAAGTTGATTAAAACTCGCCTACGCAGTCGTCTATCCGACTCGAACCTAGAACATTTAATGAAAATTAGTATAGAGGGTCCTTTGACCGATGTGGACTTTAATGCAATTCTCGACTTTTTTAAACAGAAAAAAGATGCATTTTGCTTTAATTTAGTACCACCGAACTCACTGTATTGTAATTTTCACCATACATTATTGTATATCTTAGCTTGCATAATTATTATAATTTTAATACTGTTGATCATCTTTGAATTGGCTATTGCTTCTACGTTCCCTTCTCTGTACTGCTCTTTTTCCCCGTTACTGTAATGTATTACATAAGAAATTTCATTAATATTAAATTTTTATTGTGAAAATTCTTGGGGGGGGGGGGGGGGGGGGGAGGGGAGAAATCATTTTTTGGGGGGGATATCCCAGGACTCCCCCCCTCAGTATGAAACCCTGGCTGGGATTGTTTCCCTGCTGAAAGGTAGCTCTCCCATGATCAGCTGCACTTCATTGGCACTCCCCCTAGCTCTGGCCTTCTCATCTCCTATCCTCCATCTTTTCTTCTCTTCCTTGGTCTGTGAGGCATGCATTGCTCTTTTCCGATAGTTTTTTTAATGCATTCTTCTAACTTTATTCATAGTTTGACGAAAACTATAACTTGGCAGTATGTAGGGGAGCATGCATGCGTGTTACTGCCTATACTATCTTGTATTAATGGGTCCTCGTATAGCGGAAACTCTTGATTTAGTGCATCACCCAAAGATTTAATTGGCATGATTAGAGGGTCAGCTGGCTTTGCTTGTTGGATAATAATAATCATAATCATCATCATAATAATAATTATCATCATCATCATAGCTATGATCATAATAATAATTGTAATAATAGTAATAGTAATAATAATAATAATAACAATAATAATAATAATAATAATAATAATAATAATAATAATAATAATAATAATAATAATAATAGTAATAATAATATATAAAACTGGTTTGTCAATAATCAATTCAAAGTGACAAGTTTGGAATTGCTACTAGTTTCATTGGGTAAGCGATCATTGGGGACAATAAGGAACGAGATGAGAGGTGGATATATGTGAGGTGGAATGGTGGATGTGTAGATAAGGTAGTCTCTCTCTCATCTCCCTCTCATCTCCACTCATCTCTTTCTCTCATCTCTCTCATCTCTCCTACCTCTCTCACCCACCCACCTGCCTCCACACATACACACACACACGCACATGCACACACACACACACAGTTGTGTTGGTATAGAGGAACATCAGAGCATAGATATTGACCTCTACCATTGCCCCAACTGCCAGCCTGAGCATGGACCACTGACCCGTGAGTTGCACGAGTCACAACACACACACACACACACACACACACACACACACACACACACACACACACACACACACACACACACACACACACACACAATGAAACACACTTGTAGATTAGATGGGCTGGAGGTATACTGGAAGAGGATAGCAAGTGTCAGGGTTTACAAGACTCACCTCACTACTAGAACATTAGATTGTGTTGCTTCGGGCTGCTCATATCCGTATGCTATATGATTGCCACAACGTGCATTCAATATTCATAGTTTTTAACTCCACCCATCAGTGTATGGACTTCAACCCCTACATTGTAAACCAAACACACTCTCCAGCATTGAGCAGTGAGGATGAGTGATAGTCGCTGCTCCAGCGACGAGGAGCTAGGCCTGTGCTTGCTTTTAGCTGCAATGAGGCTAGCAGGAATGAATGTTAACTTATGCAGGAGCTTGTAGTGCTACAACTTTTGAGTTAGTCACAGCCTTGACCAACCTTTGAGTTAGGCACAGCCTTGACTAACCTTTGAGTTAGGCACAGCCTTGACCAACCTTTGAGTTAGGCACAGCCTTGACCAACCTTTGAGTTAGGCACAGCCTTGACCAACCTTTGAGTTAGGCACAGCCTTGACCAACCTTTCAGTTAGGCACAGCCTTGACCAACCTTTCAGTTAGGCACAGCCTTGACCAACCTTTGAGTTAGGCACAGCCTTGACCAACCTTTGAGTTAAGCACAGCCTTGACCAACCTTTGAGTTAGGCACAGCCTTGACCAACTTTTGAGTTAGGCACAGCCTTGACCAACCTTTGAGTTAGGCACAGCCTTGACCAACCTTTGAGTTAAGCACAGCCTTGACCAACCTTTGAGTTAGGCACAGCCTTGACCAACCTTTTAGTTAGGCACAGCCTTGACCAACCTTTTAGTTAGGCACAGCCTTGACCAACCTTTGAGTTAGGCACAGCCTTGACCAACCTTTGAGTTAGGCACAGCCTTGACCAACCTTTCAGTTAGGCACAGCCTTGACCAACTTTTGAGTTAGGCACAGCCTTGACCAACCTTTGAGTTAGGCACAGCCTTGACCAACCTTTGAGTTAAGCACAGCCTTGACCAACCTTTGAGTTAGGCACAGCCTTGACCAACCTTTTAGTTAGGCACAGCCTTGACCAACCTTTTAGTTAGGCACAGCCTTGACCAACCTTTGAGTTAGGCACAGCCTTGACCAACCTTTGAGTTAGGCACAGCCATGACCAACCTTTGGGTTAGGCACAGCCTTGACCAACCTTTGAGTTAGGCACAGCCATGACTAACCTTTGAGTTAGGCACAGCCTTGACCAACCTTTGAGTTAAGCACAGCCTTGACCAACCTTTGAGTTAGGCACAGCCTTGACCAACCTTTGGGTTAGGCACAGCCATGACTAACCTTTGAGTTAGGCACAGCCTTGACCAACCTTTGAGTTAAGCACAGCCTTGACCAACCTTTGAGTTAGGCACAGCCTTGACCAACCTTGACCAACCTTTGAGTTAGGCACAGCCTTGACCAACCTTGCACCATCCATTTTGTAACTGAAACTGGACTGAAGCACATCAAACTTAAATAAAGCACACTAATTTGTTTTGACGTACGTACGGCAACTGATGCAAGAAAAGAATTGCAGCCTAATCTAGCACCTGCCGTACCTTGACCTCTAATGGCCCATAGTGATGTGATCCAGATGCATGATAGGTACACACATGACACGTCACAATATTGATGGCTATTCATTATATCATCATTATTATTATTATTATTATTATTATTATTATTATTATTATTATTATTATTATTATTATTATTATTATTATTATTATTATTATTATTATTATTATTATTATTATTATTATTATTATTATTATTATTATTATTATTATTATTATTATTATTATTATTATTATTATTATTATTATTATTATTATTATTATTATTATTATTATTATTATTATTATTATTATTATTATTATTATTATTATTATTATTATTATTATTATTATTATTATTATTATTATTATTATTATTATTATTATTATTATTATTATTATTATTATTATTATTATTATTATTATTATATTATTATTATTACATGTATTATTATTATTATTATTATTATTATTATAATAATAATAATAATAATAATAATAATAATAATAATAATAATTATTATTATATATAAATCTCTCATTGTAGTAAAGAGGAGAAGAAACTGGCATCGTCATGACTACTCAGAAATAAACGATGGCAACAAGGTGTGTGTTATAGTGAGGCAGGTGTGGTAATTGTCCTCTTACCCTGATATTTGTCTCAAGTACAAGTCACCTACGGATACTTAACCTTTCACCTCAATAGCATTGCTGGTCGGAGCTTGCTACAACCAGCAACAAAACTAACACCATTGAATCTAATTGATGTACACCCAAAATATTTGTGTTCCAGTGATCATTTGCAGTGAAGTTAGCAAGTGGGAGGAGCTAACTCCATGCTAGACTTGCTGGTTGTTTGACTGTCCGGCTGCTGCCTTCACTTTAGTTCTTCTCGTTTGTGATCCTCGAGCTCTCTAAAACTTCTTAATTGTTGATATCGGCTTCGTGCAATTCTTAGTTGCTGAATGTGTCCTTCTCGATGGCTTTGCATGCAATTACAACGACCTTCTCAATAATAAACTTGCTTGCTCGACGTTTCGACTAGATGCTTGAGCCTTCATCAGGAATAATTAAGGCTAGAGCATCTAGTCAAAACGTTGAGGGACTAAAATTCAAGTTGATTATTGAGAAGGTCTTTGTAATTGCAACAAAATCTGTATACATCATCATGTAGCTTCAGGTGTTTAGGTTGTCTGGTGAGTTTCAGCTCGTTAAAGATAATGTAGATTTCTCTCCTTTTTTTCACCTCGGTACTTGAAGGGGACAAAACCTCAAGTACTGTAGTAAAAAACCCTTGTGGTTACCACTTTATAGCTCCATAGATACTGCAGACTTCATGGTATGGACTTGATATATAGCTCAAAAGATAGGTCTCTCTGTGTGCTCTCTTTTGATACTAAAATATTTTTCATAGGTATAACTACATATCCAAGTTACTGCAGCTAAAAGTGGGGGAACATCAAAAACCTGAGAGCCTGATTTCTCTGCATAAATATCTCCGGATTGCCAAGTGCTAGAGATTACTAGAGGAAGCCCTACTGTACAACGACTTTTTTCTTTAGGCGCTGAAGTGTGCGGTTGGAAATGGAATTTTAATGGCTTTCCAACCAGCGCTTGGCCACGTACTGAAGTTTTAGCGCCCAATGAAAAAAGTATACTGTAGGGCTTTCTCTAGCCACTGGTGCTAATTTCAACTCTCTAGCACTTATGCAGATAAATCAGGCACTTAGGTACCACCACTTTAGCTCCAGTAACTTGGGTATAGTTATATGCATGAATATAGTTATATGCATGAAATATTTTTTTAGTATCAAAAGAGAGCACGCAGAGAGACCTATCTTTTGAGCTATATATCAAGTCCATACCATGAAGTTTGCAGAATCTATGGAGCTATAAAGTGGTAACTGCACGTTAAAAAAACAACTTACTACTACTTTATGGTTTTGTCCCCCCTTGAATGGAGATGTAGGGCTGGCGCTACCCGATAGCTGGGTCTCAGTTCTCAAGACTATGCACATGAAACCACACCCATCATTATATGTCTGACGCATAGGTGTGCTTGTACACTCTAGCATTCAGTCAGGTCATGAATCACGTGCACTGCGTGTCAAACATATTGCCAGCAGGTACAAATGTGTTGTGTCAAGCATATATTGCCAGCGGTTATGAATGTGTTGTGTCAAGCATACTGCCAGCAGGTATGAATGTGTTCATCTCAAGCATATAGCCAGCAGGTATGAATGTGTTCATGTCAAGCATACTGCCAGCAGGTATGAATGTGTTCATCTCAAGCATATCGCCAGCAGGTATGAACGTGTTCATGTCAAGCATACTGCCAGCAGGTATAAATGTGTTCATGTCAAGCATATTGCCAGCAGGTATGAATGTGTTCATCTCAAGCATATCGCCAGCAGGTATGAACGTGTTCATGTCAAGCATACTGCCAGTATGTATAAATGTGTTCATGTCAAGCATATTGCTAGCAGGTATAAATGTCTTATGTTGGGCTTCCCTCTTCACTTGATGAGCGCTAAAGCATTCTTTGAAGAGGTAGACAGACCAAATGAGGGGATCAACTTGTGGCATTTTTAAAAGCTCTACATTGTGTGGGTGTTGCTGGACGTTGTTGAAAAGAGAAAAATGTCACTTGCTGCGTTGAGATTGTCTACTGCAGGCACGTGCTATAGAGTGTAATTATATACTATGCAAGTCATGGTGAAGGTGTTTCCTGTCCCTAATATTGCTGAGAGTTCACTTGAGCTATGAATATGCTCTGTATGTATGCAGGCTGTGCAGTCTGGAACAGTTCTGTTTGTCAAGAACTTGAAGAAGAAGAACTTCCCCAAGTAAGCAGGGTTTTATCTAGGATTTTTTGGAAGGGGGGGAATACCGACATATGTTCTCAAAATCAGCTCAATGTGTTAGTGTGTCAGCATAAATTTTAGAGGCAATATATGATAATGGCATTTTGGTGACTTTGAGACTTTTCATGCTCACGTAATTTTCCAGTAGCCTTTTTCTACGAAAGGAGCCTTGATTCATGTTTGATGCAGCACACGATTTGCCTTTAATATTTCAGCCCATTTCTAACACAGAACAAAACATACCTTCAATACCAGGCTGCTCATCATACCAAAAGCAGCAATGCTCAGGACATGACATCTACTGTACTTGCCAGTGAGTCACAGTGCTTAATGCTTCCTAATATAGTAAAACTTCTTCAAATCTATCAAATTATCCCACTAACGACAGCCACAGTTGAAGGAAGCTTTTCTACGCTTACACTTGTAAGACCAATCTCAGAAACCGTCTGAAGGACTGTACATTGGACAAGTGCATGCGAATAGCAATTGAAGGGCCAGACTCCCTATCAGATGATGACATTGAGGCAATCATTAAGATATGGAAGCAGAAAAAGACTAGGAGACTTATTGTGTGACTATGTTTATTATCTATTATATTAAAATTCACGGACACTAGACACTCCAGTACATTACATTACTGTTTACATTACTGCCTATCTGAAGGGGGGGGGAAGACATCGCTGAAGGGAGGGAAGATTTCCCCCTTCCCCCCCCCCCCCCCCCCCCCCCTAGATAAAACCCTGTTAAGGATTACATAATGACATCATTGTATCCAAGTAAGGATTACATAATGACATCATTGCATCCAAGTAAGAATTACATATGACATCATTGTATCCCAGTAAGTATTACATAATGACATCATTGTAACCCAGTAAGGATTACATAATGACATCATTGTATCCCAGCAAGTATTACATAATGATCCCAGTAAGGATTACATAATGACATCATTGCATCCAAGTAAGAATTACATATGACATCATTGTATCCCAGTAAGTATTACATAATGACATCATTGTATCCCAGCAAGTATTACATAATGATCCCAGTAAGGATTACATAATGACATCATTGTATCCAAGTAAGAATTACATGTGACATCATTGTATCCCAGTAAGGATTACATAATGACATCATTGTATCCCAGTAAGTATTACATAATGACATCATTGTAACCCAGTAAGGATTACATAATGACATCATTGTATCCCAGCAAGTATTACATAATGATCCCAGTAAGGATTACATAATGACATCATTGTATCCAAGTAAGAAT
The DNA here is from genome assembly GCA_028752905.1 of Cladorhizidae sp. MBARI D1340-BT2. Classification (NCBI taxonomy): domain Eukaryota; kingdom Metazoa; phylum Porifera; class Demospongiae; order Poecilosclerida; family Cladorhizidae; species Cladorhizidae sp. MBARI D1340-BT2. The sequence goes on from JAQNBH010000001.1 coordinate 6,130,136, forward strand.
TACATGTGACATCATTGTAGCCCAGTAAGGATTACATTGTATTCCAGCAAGTATTACATAATGACATCATTGTATCCCAGTAAGTATTACATAATGACATCATTGTATCCCAGTAAGGATTACATAATGACATCATTGTATCCCAGCAAGTATTACGTAATGGCATAATGACATCATTGTATCCCAGTAAGTATTACATAATGACATCATTGTATCCCAGTAAGGATTACATAATGACATCATTGTATCCCAGCAAGTATTACGTAATGGCATAATGACATCATTGTATCCCAGTAAGGATTACATAATGACATCATTGTATCCCAGCAAGTATTACATAATGATCCCAGTAAGGATTACATAATGACATCATTGTATCCAAGTAAGAATTACATGTGACATCATTGTATCCCAGTAAGGATTACATAATGACATCATTGTATCCCAGTAAGTATTACATAATGACATCATTGTATCCCAGTAAGGATTACATAATGACATCATTGTATCCAAGTAAGAATTACATATGACATCATTGTATCCCAGTAAGGATTACATAATGACATCATTGTATCCCAGTAAGTATTACATAATGACATCATTGTAACCCAGTAAGGATTACATAATGACATCATTGTATCCCAGCAAGTATTACATAATGATCCCAGTAAGGATTACATAATGACATCATTGTATCCAAGTAAGAATTACATGTGACATCATTGTAGCCCAGTAAGGATTACATTGTATTCCAGCAAGTATTACATAATGACATCATTGTATCCCAGTAAGTATTACATAATGACATCATTGTATCCCAGTAAGGATTACATAATGACATCATTGTATCCCAGCAAGTATTACGTAATGGCATAATGACATCATTGTATCCCAGTAAGTATTACATAATGACATCATTGTATCCCAGTAAGGATTACATAATGACATCATTGTATCCCAGCAAGTATTACGTAATGGCATAATGACATCATTGTATCCCAGTAAGGATTACATAATGACATCATTGTATCCCAGCAAGTATTACATAATGATCCCAGTAAGGATTACATAATGACATCATTGTATCCAAGTAAGAATTACATGTGACATCATTGTATCCCAGTAAGGATTACATAATGACATCATTGTATCCCAGTAAGTATTACATAATGACATCATTGTATCCCAGTAAGGATTACATAATGACATCATTGTATCCAAGTAAGAATTACATATGACATCATTGTATCCCAGCAAGTATTACGTAATGGCATAATGACATCATTGTATCCCAGTAAGGATTACATAATGACATCATTGTATCCCAGCAAGTATTACATAATGATCCCAGTAAGGATTACATAATGACATCATTGTATCCAAGTAAGAATTACATGTGACATCATTGTATCCCAGTAAGGATTACATAATGACATCATTGTATCCCAGTAAGTATTACATAATGACATCATTGTATCCCAGTAAGGATTACATAATGACATCATTGTATCCAAGTAAGAATTACATATGACATCATTGTATCCCAGTGCTTGGCGTGCTGTCACTTAACCGGTTGACTGCGTCCTACAAAAACAACTTCTATAGTGTGTGAGGCGAATTTTTTCCCAAGTGACCGCCTCTGTTCAGTACGAGAGAGAGAAAGCTCTTGAAATGGATTAGCATTTGAAGAGCTTCGACTATCATCAGTCCTAAGGCAAAGCGGTGTCATGGCTACCAGATTATGGAAACAATCTAGCCATGCTTTAGTGGCCACTTGGAGTTTGCATTTCCCTATCTCAAAGGCTATCTTCGATGTGGAAGGAATGTTGAGCTAGCGATCGACTTTTGTGATGCTCCTGCTCTTACAGAAACATGCACAGATGGAGTATGTATAATAGATTTACCTGAACTTTTAGGGAAGAGCTCTAGACGGATGACGCCAAATCTAGCAAAGGTGGTAGAAAAAAGCCAACTATCATTCAACATATGTAGCTAGCTTATCTTATTAGATAGAGTGCGAGTGGCTAGAGGGTAGAAAATTGATTGCGTTGATTTGATTTTCAACGCAATCAATTTTCCACCCTCGCCGCTTGACCACATACTAAAATTTTAACGCCTAATGAAAAAGGTCATTGCATGCTCTAGGGCTTCCTCTAGCCACTCGTACCAATTTCAATTTTTTTTTGCTTAGCAATCTGGAGTTATTTTGGCGGAGGTTGCAGGGATTCAGGTTTTTGAGGTCCCTCCACTTTAGGGTCTAGCAACTTGCCTATAGTTATACCTATGAAACATATTTTAGTAGTATCAAAAGAGAGCACACAGAGAGACCTATCTTTTGAGCTATATATCAAGTCCATACAATGAAGTTTGCAGAATCTACGGAGCACTAAAGTTGTAACCACAGGAAAAAGAGAAGGAAAGAAAAAAAAATAGAGTCGTCACCCCTTCAAGTGTGCCTCGAATGCTTTGCCAAAGTTGTGAACTGGCAAGTTGTAACTGTGACACTCTCATTCAACATCTTGCATCTATCTATCTATGTATCTATATATATATATATGTATCTACCTATGCATGTATCTATATATCTATCCATGTATCTATTATCTATCTATCTATCTATCTCCCTTTATCCCACCCACAATATGCCACACAAAATGGGTAAAGGTCTTCAACTCAATAAACACACTTATATGTAAATCTAGTCTAGCCCAGCTGACAGAAACAGCTGCAATTTTGTGTTACTAGTCAGTGATCAGGTGGTTTCTTAAAATTTAACAGCAGAGGCCCTCAATAGGACTAGGTAATCACTTACGGTCCACTTATGGACCATAAATACGTATGTATATAGGCACGTAGGTGAATGACATCATGATTGGTTAATAAATTATTGTGGTCTACATTGGTTGTTCTCATTTCCTTAATGACAATATTATATTTATAGTAGTATGTATATTAAATTATATATTAATATAATATATATTATTATATTAGTATATTTATTCTGTATTTGGATAAAACATTTTTTGCTCTTGTGTATATAAAATCCTTCGGCCCTTCGTATGTGTGTGTGTGTGCATGCATGTGTGTATGTGTGTGTGTGCCTTGTGTTTATCCTCAACGGCAACCATGGTGATGACAGGCAGGATTTTGCCACACCCTCCACACCCTCAATATTTTAAACGGCTATGACTGCCAAACAGGATGCAGGATGGGAACAGTAGTATTGCTCCAGGCCTTTCTGTCTGTTCCTCATTGGGTGCCCACACATGATGCGGACTCGCGAGTTGAAGTCTGCCCCAGGCACAAGCCAAAAAGTTTCCGCAGTTTTTGTGGCTAGTCTAGACTAATGGGCTGAGGTGATGCAGGCTCCAAGTGGCCTCCTGTGTGCTCAGGCTCTAGTGTGGCCTCCTGTGGGCTGAGGTGAGGCAGGCTCCAGTGTGGCCTCCTGTGGGCTGAGGTGATGCAGGGCTCCAGTGTGGCCTCCTGTGTGCTGAGGTGAGGCAGGCTCCAGTGTGGCCTCCTGTGTGCTGAGGTGAGGCAGGCTCCAGTGTGGCCTCCTCTGGCTGAGGTGAGGCAGGCTCCAGTGTGGGCCTCCTGTGTGCTGAGGTGAGGCAGGCTCCAGTGTGGCCTCCTGTGGGCTGAGGTGAGGCAGGCTCCAGTGTGGCCTCCTGTGTGCTGAGGTGAGGCAGGCTCCAGTGTGGCCTCCTGTGCTGAGGTGAGGCAGGCTCCAGTGTGGCCTCCTGTGTGCTGAGGTGAGGCAGGCTCCAGTGTGGCCTCCTGTGCTGAGGTGATGCAGGCTCCAGTGTGGCCTCCTGTGGCTGAGGTGAGGCAGGCTCCAGTGTGGGCCTCCTGTGTGCTGAGGTGAGGCAGGCTCCAGTGTGGCCTCCTGTGGGCTGAGGTGAGGCAGGCTCCAGTGTGGCCTCCTGTGTGCTGAGGTGAGGCAGGCTCCAGTGTGGCCTCCTGTGCTGAGGTGAGGCAGGCTCCAGTGTGGCCTCCTGTGGGCTGAGGCTCCAGTGTGGCCTCCTGTGGGCTGAGGTGAGGCAGGCTCCAGTGTGGCCTCCTGTGTGCTGAGGTGAGGCAGGCTCCAGTGTGGCCTCCTGTGGGCTGAGGTGAGGCAGGCTCCAGTGTGGCCTCCTGTGTGCTGAGGTGAGGCAGGCTCCAGTGTGGCCTCCTGTGCTGAGGTGAGGCAGGCTCCAGTGTGGCCTCCTGTGGGCTGAGGCTCCAGTGTGGCCTCCTGTGGGCTGAGGTGAGGCAGGCTCCAGTGTGGCCTCCTGTGGGCTGAGGCTCCAGTGTGGCCTCCTGTGGGCTGAGGTGAGGCAGGCTCCAGTGTGGCCTCCTGTGTGCTGAGGTGAGGCAGGCTCCAGTGTGGCCTCCTGTGGGCTGAGGCTCCAGTGTGGCCTCCTGTGGGCTGAGGTGAGGCAGGCTCCAGTGTGGCCTCCTGTGTGCTGAGGTGAGGCAGGCTCCAGTGTGGCCTCCTGTGGGCTGAGGTGAGGCAAGCTCCAGTGTGGCCTCCTGTGGCTGAGGTGAGACAGGTTCCAGTGTGGCCTCCTGTGTGCTGAGGTGAGGTAGGCTCCAGTGTGGCCTCCTGTGGGCTGAGGTGAGGCAAGCTCCAGTGTGGCCTCCTGTGGCTGAGGTGAGACAGGTTCCAGTGTGGCCTCCTGTGTGCTGAGGTGAGGTAGGCTCCAGTATAGCCTCCTGTGGGCTGAGGTGAGGCAGGCTCCAGTGTGGCCTCCTGTGGCTGAGGTGAGGCAGGCTCCAGTGTGGCCTCCTGTGGCTGAGGTGAGGCAGGCTCCAGTGTGGCCTCCTGTGTGCTGAGGTGAGGCAGGCTCCAGTGTGGCCTCCTGTGGCTGAGGTGAGGCAGGCTCCAGTGTGGCCTCCTGTGGCTGAGGTGACGCAAGCTCCAGTGTGGCCTCCTGTGGGCTGAGGTGAGGCAAGCTCCAGTGTGGCCTCCTGTGGCTGAGGTGAGACAGGTTCCAGTGTGGCCTCCTGTGGGCTGAGGTGAGGCAAGCTCCAGTGTGGCCTCCTGTGGCTGAGGTGAGACAGGTTCCAGTGTGGCCTCCTGTGGCTGAGGTGAGGCAGGCTCCAGTGTGGCCTCCTGTGGCTGAGGTGAGGCAGGCTCCAGTGTGGCCTCCTGTGTGCTGAGGTGAGGCAGGCTCCAGTTTGGCCTCCTGTGGGCTGAGGCTCCAGTGTGGCCTCCTGTGGCTGAGGTGAGACAGGTTCCAGTGTGGCCTCCTGTGTGCTGAGGTGAGGTAGGCTCCAGTATAGCCTCCTGTGGGCTGAGGTGAGGCAGGCTCCAGTGTGGCCTCCTGTGGCTGAGGTGAGGCAGGCTCCAGTGTGGGCCTCCTGTGTGCTGAGATGAGGCAGGCTCCAGTGTGGCCTCCTGTGGGCTGAGGTGAGGCAGGCTCCAGTGTGGCCTCCTGTGTGCTGAGGTGAGGTAGGCTCCAGTATAGCCTCCTGTGGGCTGAGGTGAGGCAGGCTCCAGTGTGGCCTCCTGTGGCTGAGGTGAGGCAGGCTCCAGTGTGGCCTCCTGTGGCTGAGGCGAGGCAGGCTCCAGTGTGGCCTCCTGTGGCTGAGGTGACGCAAGCTCCAGTGTGGCCTCCTGTGGGCTGAGGTGAGGCAGGCTCCAGTGTGGCCTCCTGTGTGCTGAGGTGAGGCAGGCTCCAGTGTGGCCTCCTGTGGGCTGAGGGGAGGCAGGCTCCAAGTGGCCTCCTGTGCTGAGGTGAGGCAGGCTCCAGTGTGGCCTCCTGTGGCTGAGGTGACGCAAGCTCCAGTGTGGCCTCCTGTGGGCTGAGGTGAGGCAGGCTCCAGTGTGGCCTCCTGTGTGCTGAGGTGAGGCAGGCTCCAGTGTGGCCTCCTGTGGGCTGAGGGGAGGCAGGCTCCAAGTGGCCTCCTGTGCTGAGGTGAGACAGGCTCCAGTGTGGCCTCCTGTGGCTGAGGTGAGGCAGGCTCCAGTGTGGCCTCCTGTGGGCTGAGGTGAGGCAGGCTCCAGTGTGGCTTCCTGTGGGCTGAGGTGAGGCAGGCTCCAGTGTGGCCTCCTGTGGCTGAGGTGAGGCAGGCTCCAGTGTGGCCTCCTGTGCTGAGATGAGGCAGGCTCCAGTGTGGCCTCCTGCCCATCCACAGAGACAGGCAGACCTGATGGAGCTCATTAGGCCTAGCACATGCACAATCAAACTTGTTGTCAGACTTGCACACACATATATATATATACCAGGGTTTCATACCCCCACCTAGCTTAGATCAAATTTATAATTAAATGCCATGGAGAGGAAAACAAAATATTGCTTGTGCATGTATGTGTATTATAGCAGTATATACTTAGTGCAGCTAATTAATGATCCATTCTTCTATTAGTTTCTTTAAAAACGTCAAGAATTTCTTCAAATTTCACATTCATCAGTTCTGGTCCCTCTCTGGCAATCTTCATTAACCTAGATAGGTTACAATCAAGCTTGCCTGGTCTTGATCATTTTCATGTCACTGAAAGATCGCTCCTCTTTTGTAGTCCCAATTGGCAAGACCAAAAGGATATGAAGGAGGGCAAAGGTTTGTGGAAATATGCCCTCATATGCTTCGATAGCTTCCATTGACTGAATTACATCTTGCTAGGAGGTTTTGCTAGCTTCTTCGAATGCATTATCACCTTTTCTTTGCAAAGTGTCCTCCTGAAAAATTTCCATTCAGACAAAAGTTCTTATTAAGGTCATAGTACAACTTTTAGAGAATCCAAAATGAAATATGCAATACTACATTATCTTTTAACTACAGGAGTCATTACAATGGTAATTCACTTCAAAGACAGCACATGGCATAGAAGTGGGTGTGTCCATGAAAAGGGTGTGTTCTAGTCTAGTTGTGGTTTCCCCCCTCCCCCTACAGAAAAATCCTGTATGAAACCCTGTATATGTAAGTATGTATGTAAATATGCATGTGTGTATATGGCCTCCACTGTTGATTGCATGTATGTGTGTGTATGTAAGTATGCATGTGTGTATGGGCCTCCACTGTTGATTGTACGTATGTGTGTGTATGTAAGTATGCATGTGTATAATGGCCTCCACTGTCGATTGATCTGATTATTTTATTCCCCTGCAGAGCTGAGAGTGAAGTTTTGTTTCGTCTGAAAGGGTCGGAGGTTAATCTGGATTACTTCCAGAAGCATGGCTTCACCAACCCTCTTATTGTGGACAAGAAGGACGGCCTGGGTCTCCGAGTCCCCCCGGCAGAGTTCAGCATTGCTGATGTGGAGAGATGTGTGGGTAGGTATGGGAGGAGCCCTAGCTGATGTGTGGGTGTGTATGGGAGGAGCCCTAGCTGATATGGGGAGATGTGTGGGTGTGTATGGGAGGAGCCCTAGCTGATGTGGAGAGATGTGTGTGTGTGCGTGGGAGGAGCCCTAGCTGATGTGGGGAGATGTGTGGGTGTGTATGGGAGGAGCCCTAGCTGATGTGGGGAGATGTGTGGGTGTGTATGGGAGGAGCCCTAGCTGATGTGTGGAGATGTGTGCGTGTGTATGGGAGGAGCCCTAGCTGATGTGGGGAGATGTGTGGGTGTGTATGGGAGGAGCCCTAGCTGATGTGTGGGTGTGTATGGGAGGAGCCCTAGCTGATGTGGGGGGATGTGTGGGTGTGTATGGGAGGAGCCTACATTCACGTTGAGTTTAGCATGCTGAAAATACATGATTTTGGAATATCAATAAAGATCATGTGATCTCGATTAGTACCATGTGCAAATAATTGCGCTCCCTCACGTGGACTACAGCAGCTGGTCCTTTGCTACACTTATTTGGTAACTCATAATTCCAGAAGAACAGTCAGGTTTTTGCGCTGCTTTTGGGTTGTGCATGAAGCAGTACAAACAAGCAAGCAGGCAGAATTCTTGTTGATGACCCAGATTGATGTTCTAGGATTCTGAAGCTATAAAGATCTTAAGGCCAAAGAAAATACCTGGAAGGAAGTGGCTTTCCAGGTAACTAGATAGGTATTACCAGATATAATAATAGCCCCAGCCCTAGCCTATTCCAGCTAGTAATTCCTCTTTCTGCGATTCCTCCTGCTAGCCAATAGCAAAATCAACCCCAACTCTTCCTCATTGCTAGACTAGTACTGCCGTCCCATTGTATTGGCCAAAGTTCAAATGCATCGGACTCACCGCAAATATAGTGAATCATGCAGCGGAACAGATTGCGCAAAGCATGCAACGGAAACGGAATCAACGAAACAGATTAGCATCCATCATATTGTGAACCAGCCTTTATACGTCTTAAAATTCTCGTCAGCAGCTCGTCTGACGAATCAGACTCTTAACTCACTGCAGGCTCCTCTGCAATACAAACAAGTGCTTGATTTTGGTGCCCCTGGCAATTTCTATGCCTGGAGAGTGTTTGTGTGTTGATCCCCTGCTCAATACTTCTAGAACTCATTATGCAGTTGTGCATGCATGTGGTCAGATCCACTGCAGTTGTGCATGCATGTGGTCAGATCCACTGCAGTTGTGCATGCATGTGGTCAGATCCACTGCAGTTGTGCATGCATGCGGTCAGATCCACTGCAGTTGTGCATGCATGTGTCAGATCCACTGCAGTTGTGCATGCATGTGGTCAGATCCACTGCAGTTGTGCATGCATGCGGTCAGATCCACTGCAGTTGTGCATGCATGTGGTCAGATCCACTGCAGCTGTGCATGCATGTGGTCAGATCCACTGCAGTTGTGCATGCATGTGGTCAGATCCACTGCTGTTGTGCACGTATGCGGTCAGATCCACTGCAGTTGTGCATGCATGTGGTCAGATCCACTGCAGTTGTGCATGCATGCGGTCAGATCCGCTGCAGTTGTGCATGCATGTGGTCAGATCCACTGCAGTTGTGCATGCATGAGGTCAGATCCACTGCAGTTGTGCATGCATGTGGTCAGATCCACTGCAGCTGTGCATGCATGTGGTCAGATCCACTGCAGTTGTGCATGCATGCGGTCAGATCCACTGCAGTTGTGCATGCATGCGGTCAGATCCACTGCAGTTGTGCATGCATGTGGTCAGATCCACTGCAGTTGTGCATGCATGTGGTCAGATCCACTGCAGTTGTGCATGCATGTGGTCAGATCCACTGCAGTTGTGCATGCATGTGGTCAGATCCACTGCAGTTGTGCATGCATGTGGTCAGATCCACTGCAGTTGTGCATGCATGCGGTCAGATCCACTGCAGTTGTGCATGCATGTGGTCAGATCCACTGCAGTTGTGCATGCATGCGGTCAGATCCACTGCAGTTGTGCATGCATGTGGTCAGATCCACTGCAGTTGTGCATGCATGCGGTCAGATCCACTGCAGTTGTGCATGCATGTGGTCAGATCCACTGCAGTTGTGCATGCATGTGGTCAGATCCACTGCAGTTGTGCATGCATGTGGTCAGATCCACTGCAGTTGTGCATGTATGCGGTCAGATCCACTGCAGTTGTGCATGCATGTGGTCAGATCCACTGCAGTTGTGCATGCATGTGGTCAGATCCACTGCTGTTGTGCATGCATGTGGTCAGATCCACTGCAATTGTGCATGCATGCGGTCAGATCCACTGCAGTTGTGCATGCATGTGGTCAGATCCACTGCAGTTGTGCATGCATGCGGTCAGATCCGCTGCAGTTGTGCATGCATGTGGTCAGATCCACTGCAGTTGTGCATGCATGAGGTCAGATCCACTGCAGTTGTGCATGCATGCGGTCAGATCCACTGCTGTTGTGCATGCATGTGGTCAGATTCGCTGCAGTTGTGCATGCATGTGGTCAGATCCACTGCAGTTGTGCATGCATGCGGTCAGATCCGCTGCAGTTGTGCATGCATGTGGTCAGATCCACTGCAGTTGTGCATGCATGAGGTCAGATCCACTGCAGTTGTGCATGCATGTGGTCAGATCCACTGCAGCTGTGCATGCATGTGGTCAGATCCACTGCAGTTGTGCATGCATGTGGTCATATCCACTGCAGTTGTGCATGCATGTGGTCAGATCCACTGCAGTTGTGCATGCATGTGGTCAGATCCACTGCAGTTGTGCATGCATGTGGTCAGATCCATTGCTGTTGTGCATGTATGCGGTCAGATCCACTGCAGTTGTGCATGCATGTGGTCAGATCCACTGCAGTTGTGCATGCATGTGGTCAGATCCACTGCAGCTGTGCATGCATGTGGTCAGATCCACTGCAGTTGTGCATGCATGTGGTCAGATCCACTGCAGTTGTGCATGCATGCGGTCAGATCCACTGCAGTTGTGCATGCATGTGGTCAGATCCACAGCAGTTGTGCATGTATGCGGTCAGATCCACTGCAGTTGTGCATGCATGTGGCCAGATCCGCTGCAGTTGTGCATGCATGTGGTCAGATCCACTGCAGTTGTGCATGCATGTGGTCATATCCACTGCAGTTGTGCATGCATGTGGTCAGATCCACTGCAGTTGTGCATGCATGTGGTCAGATCCACTGCAGTTGTGCATGCATGTGGTCAGATCCATTGCTGTTGTGCATGTATGCGGTCAGATCCACTGCAGTTGTGCATGCATGTGGTCAGATCCACTGCAGTTGTGCATGCATGCGGTCAGATCCACTGCAGTTGTGCATGCATGTGGTCAGATCCACAGCAGTTGTGCATGTATGCGGTCAGATCCACAGCAGTTGTGCATGTATGCGGTCAGATCCACTGCAGTTGTGCATGCATGTGGTCAGATCCACTGCAGTTGTGCATGCATGCGGTCAGATCCACTGCAGTTGTGCATGCATGTGGTCAGATCCACAGCAGTTGTGCATGTATGCGGTCAGATCCACAGCAGTTGTGCATGTATGCGGTCAGATCCACTGCAGTTGTGCATGCATGTGGTCAGATCCGCTGCAGTTGTGCATGCATGTGGTCAGATCCACTGCAGTTGTGCATGCATGCGGTCAGATCCGCTGGCATTTCATTCCGTTGTTGTTCTGTCACCTATTATGTTATAGTGTGAACATAATATTGCATTTTGAAGTGACATGGCTGACTAAACTTAGTAGCTAAGTACATAATTGGTAATGTTTTTGGTAGTGTGTTGTTGCGCGTTGGTGTGTAGTTATTTGTGAGGGTGTTGGTGTTAGTGTGGGTGTTGTCAATAAAGGTGTTGGTGTCAGTGTGGGTATTAGTGGGGTGTTGTTAGTGTTATTAGAGAGGGTGTTGGTGTTAGTGTTATTGAGCTCCCAAAATACTTCCAGTGGTCTAGTATCTTTACTTCCAGTGGCCCAGTAACTTTACTTCCGGTGGCCCAGTAACTTTACTTCCAGTGGCCCAGTATCCTTTCTAAAGGAGTTAAGTGGTCCTGAGAGGAGCCCATACATGTGTGTAGCCCAACATCTTTACTGTATCACAACACATTAGCATTGTGATTACGTGCGAGCTTGAACATCACTTCATGTGGCCTTCTGTGTTGCGTCTCCACACAATCATTCATTAATGGCTGAGTGAGAGAGAGGGGTGTGAGAAGTTGAGGGATTAAGCTCAGTACTCCTCTGATACGCTGCACCAGAGAGAGTCCCCTGTAAAGCCGATAGAGTTTTAAGTCTATTTTGTCAATGGGGAAAGTCTGCTGTTACCACTAAGAAGCTCCCTGCTCCCTGTTTATATAGGTTACCTCTCGTTGGTTCCGGATACAACCATATATGGTGAAATTACAAAGTGTGATTATGTCCCATCAGATGCTACATGTGCAACTACAATATTAATCAGTGTCTGGACGCAAGTGTTGAGGGGATGAGATATATTATAACGAAGTATGATTTATATTGCATGCAAGTGTTGATAGATGGTAATTAGATAGTTATGCAGGCTTCTGCGAGTCTTCTCGCTTCTCTTTTTCTCTTCTGTTGGTCTGGTCCTGACAAGAGGGAAGAACAGCACATAAAAGTAGCTCTCTTACTTTCCTGCAAAAACTGAATAAGCTCAGCTGCTAAATCAGTGCAGCCGCACTCCAGAGTGATTATGTTGATGATCCTTACCAATTCTCATGTGTTTTTTCTGAATCGAGAAACATATTAATCGTTCATACTCTTGGAAGGAAAATTCGTCTGCGTATTTAATGAGATTCAAGTATGCTCAAGTGTTTTTTAAGCGATTCTTTATTCATGGGCTTTTAACTTAAAATTTTTTTTATACTAAGCTCATGCCGATGTAATATACTAAGCTCATGCCTATGTAATATATACTAAGCTCATTACTAAACCTTGCAACTGTCTCCGAGGTCAAGAAACCTCAAACCCTCTCCCTTCTCTGTTTCCCAGCCATTAATGAATGACTGTATAGAGACAGACATCTTACATAATCATTATACATGGACAGCAGTGATGTTCAGATAATCACATAATCATTATACATGTACAGCAATGCTTGAATGTTTGTAATAATTACGACAGTGAGCTACTGCCTGTTTTTAATTGGTTACTCTAACTCTCGCGTATTAGCCCACTATCGGTGGACTCAATCAATGTAGGACTGCAAGAGATCCTCTTGATTGAAGAACTTGTGTGTGATGACATCTCCAATTACACCTTCTTCTGCAACAAAATCTCCACGAGGTGTTTTCTGCCGGACTTTCCGCTGGATTCATCCAATGAACTGAGCAAACTTGACTCACGGCCCGATATTTGTTGCGGTGCCCCCCACACTTAAAGGAGGGTAGTCGAATCCCTCCACCAGCATGCTTACAATGATCACCATCTCGTATTCTCCACGCTTGATCTTCTTAATCACTTCTCTTCTTTGTTTCTCCCCTGGTATCGTGCTACTATTAATGACCTTAACCCTCTTGGGATCGATGTGTAACTCGCCAGTGCAAATGTTACGAGCACATTCAATATCTTTAGTGATGACTATTGCCGAGTGCTGCACTCCTCCAGGGAGTTCTTGTTGCTGGTTTTTATCAGTATTATATTTTGATACTTTTCTAGAATTGGTTTTGGAAGTTCGTAGTGAATTTTTATCTTGGGTAGCACAATCAAGATATTTGATATCAGAAAATGGACCTCAAGTCTTGCTGGGAGAAGTGTGACTGTCTTTATCAGAGCTGCACAGGCTCTGTGGTAGAACTTAATTTCTTGTGGTTGAATTGCCTGCCAGTTACCACAGAGGATTTTCAAATTATAGATGACCACTAACTAATAGACAATCCAATACCCAAGCAGCTATACATGTAGTAGTTGCTTTCTGTAGTGTGCCACAGTGATGAGTTGAGGGGACCAGCTATCACTCTCTGGAGGTATAATAACTTATCTCGTGTTTACCTGAACCCGTCATCTTTATGTTACTACTTTAGCCATTGCAGGCTAGCCTTGTAGCCAAGAGGTTTTTTTTTAACTGAGCCTATTATTCAAGTATACTGGAAGTATACTCAAGTTACTATTTTATTGCCCCTCATTATTCATGCATACTAGAGGAGTATACTAAAGCTACTGCTCAAGTATACTAGAGGGTATACTGAAGGTTGGTGCATACGACCATGATGTGTATCTTCATATTCACACACAGAGATTACACTGGTTGCCATGGTTACATGTGTTTGTGTTCTGGTTGGTAATTTTCTGGAGCAAAAGTTGAATTTGATTTTTACTGAACGCAGTGGGAGAGATTTGTGTCTTCTCACTTTATGGGGACTTCCCCCCCTTCCCCCTTGGGTTACTGTTACACAAAGGTTTTAAGTTTGTCCACCCTTTACCCACAGGTTCCATGCGCGACTTGGATGTGATCGACGTATCTCGGCAGGATGACCTTCGTATGAAAATGCGCGAGTGGACGGAGTATTACGAGGACAGACGAGCACGCTCGAAGGTCCTCAACGTGATCAGCCTGGAGTTCAGCGACACAGAGTCAGTGACATAATTAAGAAGGGAAACTGCCCATCGGTTAAGTGGGAGGGTTAACTAGTGTTATGCTGACCTCAAGGTTTGTATGTACCATAGGGATGGCCACTGTTGCTGTGTCATATCATAGGGCTGGGGTCATCCCTGGACAGTCCTAAGTATCCTGGGATGTCCTAGGAAAACCTTAGCCCTAGCCTCTAAATACCTCTTAGCCCGAGAATGCCATGCCATTATCCTCATTCTAGACCTGATTCTGGGATCCCATATAGACGCTCCATTCTTGTCCTAAAAATGCCAGGTAACCCTGCAGGTGTATGATATCATGCACTCTGGGCTACTGGAGGTGTATGACATCATGCAGTCTGGGCTACTGGAGGTGTATGACATCATGCAGTCTGGGCTACTGGAGGTGTATGACATCATGCAGTCTGGGCTACTGGAGGTGTATGACATCATGCAGTCTGGACTACTGGAGGTGTATGACATCATGCAGTCTGGGCTACTGGAGGTGTATGACATCATGCAGTCTGGACTACTGGAGGTATATGACATCATGCAGTCTGGGCTACTGGAGGTGTATGACATCATGCAGTCTGGGCTACTGGAGGTGTATGACATCATGCAGTCTAGCTACTGGAGGTGTATGACATCATGCTAGGAGGTATATGACATCATGCAGTCTAGCTACTGGACGTGCATGACATCATGCAGTCTGGACTACTGGAGGTGCATGACATCATGCAGTCTTGGCTAGGTGGTGTATGACATCATGCATGGGCTAGGGCCTTGTCCATGCATGGCTGGAGGAGGACTGACCGTAATGGCCACACCTTCATAGGCTAAGCCTGCAAGGTGGCACTTGAATGAAATATAATGGAGGAGTCTTGTGTATCCATGGAGTAGAATCATGACCATTATTGGTGTAGATCTTACATGTAGTGATGTTGATTCAATTAGATTCAAGGCACAAGTTGGACCCGTTAGCAATGGGCAGAGTCTTCACACCTCAAGTGACAGGTGGCTGCTAGGGCCACTGGACCCAATCATCCCGGCATTTTGGACACATCACCCGGACCTTTCCCTGTCACTTTGGTGCCTCAGCCAGCAGGTTGTTATCCAGTGGGAGGCAAATGCTATCCAGTGGGAGGCAAATGCTATCCAGTGGGAGGCAAATGCTATCCAGTGGGAGGCAAATGCTATCCAGTGGGAGGCAAATGCTATCCAGTGGGAGGCAAATGCTATCCAGTGGGAGGCAAATGCTATCCAGTGGGAGGCAAATGCCATCCAGTGGGAGGCAAATGCTATCCAGTGGGGGGCAAATGCTATCCAGTGGGAGGCAAATGCTATCCAGTGGGAGGCAAATGCCATCCAGTGGGAGGCAAATGCTATCCAGTGGGGGGCAAATGCTATCCAGTGGGAGGCAAATGCTATCCAGTGGGAGGCAAATGTTATCCAGTGGGAGGCAAATGCCATCCAGTGGGAGGCAAATGCTATCCAGTGGGAGGCAAATGCTATCCAGTGGGAGGCAAATGCCATCCAGTGGGAGGCAAATGCTATCCAGTGGGAGGCAAATGCCATCCAGTGGGAGGCAAATGCTATCCAGTGGGGGGCAAATGCTATCCAGTGGGAGGCAAATGCTATCCAGTGGGAGGCAAATGTTATCCAGTGGGAGGCAAATGCCATCCAGTGGGAGGCAAATGCTATCCAGTGGGAGGCAAATGCTATCCAGTGGGAGGCAAATGCCATCCAGTGGGAGGCAAATGCTATCCAGTGGGGGGCAAATGCTATCCAGTGGGAGGCAAATGCTATCCAGTGGGAGGCAAATGCCATCCAGTGGGAGGCAAATGCTATCCAGTGGGGGGCAAATGCTATCCAGTGGGAGGCAAATGCTATCCAGTGGGAGGCAAATGCTATCCAGTGGGAGGCAAATGCTATCCAGTGGGAGGCAAATGCTATCCAGTGGGAGGCAAATGCTATCCAGTGGGAGGCAAATGCCATCCAGTGGGAGGCAAATGCCATCCAGTGGGAGGCAAATGCCATCCAGTGGGGGGCAAATGCCATCCAGTGGGAGGCAAATGCTATCCAGTGGGAGGCAAATGCTATCCAGTGGGAGGCAAATGCTATCCAGTGGGAGGCAAATGCTATCCAGTGGGAGGCAAATGCTATCCAGTGGGAGGCAAATGCTATCCAGTGGGAGGCAAATGCTATCCAGTGGGAGGCAAATGCTATCCAGTGGGAGGCAAATGCTATCCAGTGGAGGGAAAATGCTATCCAGTGGAGGGCAAGGGAGGCAAATGCCATCCAGTGGAGGGCAAATGCTATCCAGTGGGAGGCAAATGCTATCCAGTGGGAGACAAATGCTATCCAGTGGGAGGCAAATGCTATCCAGTGGGAGGCAAATGCTATCCAGTGGGAGGCAAATGCTATCCAGTGGGAGGCAAATGCTATCCAGTGGGAGGCAAATGCTATCCAGTGGGAGGCAAATGCTATCCAGTGGGAGGCAAATGCTATCCAGTGGGAGGCAAATGCTATCCAGTGGAGGGAAAATGCTATCCAGTGGAGGGCAAATGCTATCCAGTGGGAGGCAAATGCCATCCAGTGGAGGGCAAATGCTATCCAGTGGGAGGCAAATGCTATCCAGTGGGAGACAAATGCTATCCAGTGGGAGACAAATGCTATCCAGTGGGAGACAAATGCTATCCAGTGGAGGGCAAATGCTATCCAGTGGGAGACAAATGCTATCCAGTGGAGGGCAAATGCTATCCAGTGGGGGGCAAATGCTATCCAGTGGGAGGCAAATGCTATCCAGTGGGAGGCAAATGCTATCCAGTGGAGGGCAAATGCTATCCATTGGGAGGCAAATGCTATCCAGTGGGGGGCAAATGCTATCCAGTGGGAGACAAATGCTATCCAGTGGGAGATAAATTCTATCCAGTGGAGGGCAAATGCTATCCAGTGGGGGGCAAATGCTATCCAGGGGGGGGGGGGCACTAAAACAACATGACACATTTTAGAGCTATTTATAATATACATACTTTGGGTTTCATACAGATGTAGGGGATCATGGAAACTCTCCCCAGAAATTTCTAATGAGCCTATCAGATGTCATGTGGCCTACTGGTCGGAAACCCACGAAAAGTGCAACTAATTTGCACTTGCCTTAATTTCTTACCTATGTGCTCGTAATTTTGATATCAAATTGTTGGCTACCTATTCTGTGTGCTTTCAAATGGTATGTTGAATGCTTCACTGGAAGATACTCCCAACAACACAGTCACTCAAAAAACTGCTCCCCTATATTCTGGCAGGACTACTCTCCGCAATGCTGGTTGTTCTGGTCAGCTTTGTCAAAAAGCAATTTACCGTATTCACTTGAATATAAGTCGCAACTTGTATTTATTTCAGCCAAATCACGTTGCGAACTTCAAGCAATGCGCTTGCACAGTGCCAAGCCAATCTGTGCTATTGTTCTGACACAATTTTTTTGGTTGAGTCATTGTGGTTGTGATTGTTTCATTTCAAACATTGAGCTAGGTAGTAGTTGGCTGACAAGAGTTCCTAATCGCTATCGTTATCTACAATGAGTTCGTTATGTTCGATCTGTTCTTCGTCCTCTTCGTCCAGGGAAGCAAATGGATCTTCTCCACCGCTGTCACTTCCTTCCAACAGCTGGCGAGTAGCTTGTGTAATGGCTGGGATAGCTAAAGCTGCTTCTTTATCGTCTTTGAGGCAGTGAATTTCTCCATCTTCAGACTCGTCCACCTTCACGGTGATGCTCAAGCACGGAATGATTTCTTGATCAACTCGGCAGACAAGCTATCTTAGCTAATGATAAACGACTGTACGTGTGCAAGAGCGGTGGTGTAATTAACTTGGTGTGCTACATTTGGAGTGCGGCTTTCAGAGCGACTTCTATTCAGTGTGCGACTTATATTCGAGTGAATACAGTAGCTCTGATGAGGAATTGGCTGCACATAATTAGTTGAGGGTGGAAGGGTCAGCCGTGGGTGGTTGTCATGGCTGCATTGGCTGCATCAGTACCGGGCATCAGTACCTGCCATGGCCTGAATGACGTATATTGCACTTTATTTGAAAACCAACCATGTGTTTTCAGACCTTTCACCCTTTGCAACCCAAAGGTCACCTTCTAATCATCAAAACTGATTAAAACCCAAGGGTCACCTTCTAACTGCTAAAAACTGGTGAATTGATTAAAACCTAAAGGTCACCTTTTAATCACCAAAACTGGTGCATTGATTAGAACCTAAAGGTCACCTTCTAATCACTAAAACTGGTGAATTGATTAAAACCTAATTCTAATCACCAAAACTTGAAAATGCTTGCAGTAATATCCTAACCATTAAAAGTGCTCTCAGTGACAACAAAGGAAGAGTTGCAAAGTGATGTTTACACAACCCCCAAAAGTGTGTGTGTGTGGGGGGGGTTTCCTTGCTGTTTTTGAGTGACCATGATTATCTAAGATGTGCCTGTAGAGACAGAAGATGTGCCCGTAGAGTCCGAAGATGTGCCCGTAGAGACAGAAGATGTGCCCGTAGAGACAGAAGATGTGCCTGTAGTGACAGAGACAGTCAACACATTATTTGAAAGCATGCAGAAGCAACAACAATTTGACACCTTAATTATACTTACAGAGGAAGGAGGGGGAAGTTATGGTGGGGACAAACTAATGGTTTTGACAAGTACTCCTCCCGCAAGCTGACATTTTTAACACCTCAAGTGTTCTCTCTTTCAGGAAGTACTCAGAAGTGGGGATAGAATGCTGCAAAGTTTGTATGTGTGATAATAACAATGAAGTGCACTCGGGAGCAGAAAAATGGTCGGTTGGTGGCCAGTTTGTTGAAGTAGTACCATCCAAATGGTGTGATGAAGGTCGTTAGGGATCATGATGTCTTGGCTAAAGAAATTTGCCAGAATCCACAGTTCGTATCAAGTTTACTGAAAACCTTAGCTCCTGTTAGCTGAACGAGAGTCTCATCCACTTTTGGCAGTGGATGTACCTCCCTGAGGACATTCTCGTTGAGGCTTGAGGTCGACACAAATTCGAATTGCTCCAGCTTTCTTTGGCACTACAGCCATTCCTGCACACCATGCAAGGTGTTGGTTAATCCACTTTGGATATGAGACCGATAGATTCCATCCTGGTAAGCTCTTCTTTCACTTTTGGCTTTAGAGGTGATGGGATGTGTGTCGGAGCCAAGAGAGAGTATGTTTTAGCATCAGTCTTGAGAATGACTTCATACTCCTCTCCTAGATTGCCAAGGCCTTGAAAGGCCAATGAATACATCTGCGTTATGCTATCCTGAATTTGGGGTTTTCCCTCGACAGTTGCATCCAATCATACTGCAAGATTTAGGGCAGATATAGCTGGCAGTCTGAGCAAGTTAGTCTTCAGACCGTCAACTACAAATATGGATTGCCTCCTCAATTTGTTGCCGTGAGAGATAGTTGCATCAAACATGCCCATAACATTCAGCTTTTTTCTTGATAGTCCATATAGGATTTTGCTAGTGGCAGTCAGCTGAAGTTTCTTTTGATGCCTGTGAGTATTCAGTGATATGGCTGTGACCTCCACTCCAGTGTCCATTTTGAATGAGACGCTCTCTCTGTTCACCTGTATCTGTGTGAGCCAAGCTGAACTCTGGCAGGCTGACATGGTATCCAGATAGGCAGCATCCATGTCATTCTTGCTTTCTACTTGAGATACGTTGTTGGACGAAACATGGTGAACTATAGTGGGCTTTACTTTTGCACTGATGACATGCTTCCTCTTTGGTAGGACATTTGCCTCAGGGGGGGGGGGGGGGGGGGGGGGGGGATTGGTGTTAACCTCTTGCCTAGCGTTGACATGATTTAGCTAGTGTGTGAGAGATTGATGTCTACTCCTTCTGGGCTGAGATACGCTGTTTGGGCTATCTCGCCAATCTTGCGTGGGTGTAGCTCATCAAGCGCTATTTCCTTCACTCTTGACTGTTCCTTTGTGGCAGTTGTTGCTGTACTCCCTCAGCTTCTCGCCTGCCTACCATCATCTTGGCTTTATCAAGAGTTAGTGCTGCGTCCAATTTGAGTCGCTAGCAAAGAGGGGAGGAGTTCTCACGGCAATGCTGTGTGTGTGTGTGTGGATCTGTCTATTATGCATCTCTATGCCACTCTACACCAAAATGTATAGAAAAGGAGCTCTAAGGTTAACCACACCCTTGGGACTCGCCCCCCCTCCCTGTATAAGACGGCAACCCACGGGTTACTTCCCCCCCTTAAATGAAAGTCAAACCTGATCATGTGTAGATCATGTGAGGAACCTATTCTATACCTCTTACCATTACTTATGTCATTTTGTGTAGGTTACCCTTTACCCAATCGATGCATAACCATTACAGCATTTTTTGATGCCCAGCTTCTAGGTGGGTGTGGATGACTTGTGGGCTCATGAATCTCATTGTCACCCAACTTACATCTCCACATTTTCTGAGGTTGCCAGCATGGGTATTGCTGAGGTAAGTTTCGTGACTGAGATTCATCAACCCACAAGTAATCGCCACCCACCCACTCTGTTAATGGAGACCCTTTACCAACATAGTGATGTGAGATTGTGTGTGTGTGTGTGTGCAGGCTTGCTAAGTTGGTGTCCCCTCCGGCTGTGGTGAGGAAGATTGACTGGATTAACAACCACTGGCCAGAATTTCTGCCAGATGAAAGGTAAGGAACCCCTTCCTCCTCCCCTCCCTCTCTCCTTCTCTCCATCATACCCTTCTCTCCTGCCCTCCATCATACCCTTCTCTCCATCATACTCTTCTCTCCTGCCCTCCATCACTTCTCCACAGAGCTAGAAATAGCAGGTGGTCATCCAGGTAATTTTTTGAGCAATTCACCAATTTGTCTGACCAAATCACTGCTTGCTCTGCCAGATTGTCTTAACAGCAAATAACAAGCTAAGTGGCTACTACTAGTCAGCTGCTTAGTGTTGCAGCTGCAGTGGTTACCAGGTATATAGTAAAATTCACTTAGTGTTGTGAAAAAGAAAAAGGAGGGAAAAAAACAACATAGTGTGTGTAGCTAATAGCATGCAGTGTGGGTGCCCTTGGCTAATTGTATCCCCTAGGCTAATTGCAATGTACTAGGCTGAGGTCTGGTGATTGTAGGAAACAGCTGAGCTACATACACTGTAGGTACAAATGATTTCAATGCTGATCTAGCATTGAGTTATGGTGGGAAAGTACAACCAGACCAAAGCAGTGGCCAAGGAGGAAGTACAGGAAGAAAGCCTGCTACTGCTACACCCAGCACCTCAGCATCAGTAGTGAATGAAGATGAAGAGAATGAGTCAGACAGAAGTAGTAGTGAGTCTGGTGACAATCTTTAGAAGACTGGGATAACTGGATGGAGAACATTTTTGTCTTACTTAACTTTTCATGCTGTATTGTCATTTGTTTTTGTTTTTATGAATCATACTATTATTATTGCAAGTATACCAACATTTAGTAGAGTATAATGACTGACAATATTAGAAAATGACCTATGTAGCAAATCTTATTATGCTAAGACATCATGTCCTACCAACACAAACCTTATTTCTAGCTCTGCTGTTGAACAGCATCATGGATGTGCTGGCCCAGGACCAGGATCATCCCCATTGTACCTTTACTGAGAGATTTTCTCCATTTTCCCCTCTCACATTGGAGATAGTAATTTTTTAGGGGAGGCTGAGGTGGCGATTCCAGCTCCCACGGAGGAAAATACCCCCAAAATACCCCCAAACACCAGAAAAGCTTAAAATTTTGTCTTTCTAGTCATTTCCATGTTCTAACCATTTGCTCTGTTGTTCCCCCTGTCTGTATTCCATTCCAACATGATGCAATTGTCGAGTTCACTGCCTCATATTCATCACCATGTGTGCCCCCCCCCCCCCCCCACCCCCCCCTCCCCCTCCTCCTCTCAGCACCCTCTCTCGTCCAATGGTGCAGAAGTACTGCCTGATGGGTGTGAAGGACAGCTACACAGACTTTCACGTGGATTTTGGTGGAACTTCAGTATGGTACCACGTGCTGCGGGTGAGGCTGTAGTCTTACAGTGTGTTGGTGAGGCTCTAGTCTTACAGTGTGTTGTTGAGGCTCTAGTCTTACAGTGTGTTGGTGAGGCTCTAGTCTTACAGTGTGTTGGTGAGGCTGTAGTCTTACAGTGTGTTGGTGAGGCTGTAGTCTTACAGTGTGTTGGTGAGGCTCTAGTCTTACAGTGTGTTGGTGAGGCTGTAGTCTTACAGTGTGTTGGTGAGGCTAGTCTTACAGTGTGTTGGTGAGGCTAGTCTTAGTGAGGCTCTAGTCTTACAGTGTGTTGGTGAGGCTCTAGTCTTACAGTGTGTTGGTGAGGCTAGTCTTACAGTGTGTTGGTGAGGCTCTAGTCTTACAGTGTGTTGGTGAGGCTAGTCTTACAGTGTGTTGGTGAGGCTGTAGTCTTACAGTGTGTTGGTGAGGCTCTAGTCTTACAGTGTGTTGGTGAGGCTAGTCTTACAGTGTGTTGGTGAGGCTCTAGTCTTACAGTGTGTTGGTGAGGCTAGTCTTACAGTGTGTTGGTGAGGCTGTAGTCTTACAGTGTGTTGGTGAGGCAGTAGTGTGTTGGTGAGGCTAGTCTTACAGTGTGTTGGTGAGGCTGTAGTCTTACAGTGTGTTGGTGAGGCAGTAGTGTGTTGGTGAGGCTAGTCTTACAGTGTGTTGGTGAGGCTGTAGTCTTACAGTGTGTTGGTGAGGCAGTAGTGTGTTGGTGAGGCTAGTCTTACAGTGTGTTGGTGAGGCTGTAGTCTTACAGTGTGTTGGTGAGGCAGTAGTGTGTTGGTGAGGCTAGTCTTACAGTGTGTTGGTGAGGCTAGTCTTACAGTGTGTTGGTGAGGCTAGTCTTACAGTGTGTTGGTGAGGCTGTAGTCTTACAGTGTGTTGGTGAGGCTCTAGTCTTACAGTGTGTTGGTGAGGCTCTAGTCTTACAGTGTGTTGGTGAGGCTCTAGTCTTACAGTGTGTTGGTGAGGCTCTAGTCTTACAGTGTGTTGGTGAGGCTGTAGTCTTACAGTGTGTAGGTGAGGCTAGTCTTACAGTGTGTTGGTGAGGCTCTAGTCTTACAGTGTGTTGGTGAGGCTAGTCTTACAGTGTGTAGGTGAGGCTAGTCTTACAGTGTGTTGGTGAGGCTCTAGTCTTACAGTGTGTTGGTGAGGCTCTAGTCTTACAGTGTGTTGGTGAGGCTAGTCTTACAGTGTGTTGGTGAGGCAGTAGTGTGTTGGTGAGGCTAGTCTTACAGTGTGTTGGTGAGGCTAGTCTTACAGTGTGTTGGTGAGGCTCTAGTCTTACAGTGTGTTGGTGAGGCTCTAGTCTTACAGTGTGTTGGTGAGGCTCTAGTCTTACAGTGTGTTGATGAGGCTGTAGTCTTACAGTGTGTTGGTGAGGCTCTAGTCTTACAGTGTGTTGGTGAGGCTCTAGTCTTACAGTGTGTTGGTGAGGCTGTAGTCTTACAGTGTGTTGGTGAGGCTCTAGTCTTACAGTGTGTTGGTGAGGCTCTAGTCTTACAGTGTGTTGGTGAGGCTAGTCTTACAGTGTGTTGGTGAGGCTGTAGTCTTACAGTGTGTTGGTGAGGCTCTAGTCTTACAGTGTGTTGGTGAGGCTCTAGTCTTACAGTGTGTTGGTGAGGCTCTAGTCTTACAGTGTGTAGGTGAGGCTAGTCTTACAGTGTGTTGGTGAGGCTAGTCTTACAGTGTGTAGGTGAGGCTAGTCTTACAGTGTGTTGGTGAGGCTCTAGTCTTACAGTGTGTTGGTGAGGCTAGTCTTACAGTGTGTAGGTGAGGCTAGTCTTACAGTGTGTTGGTGAGGCTCTAGTCTTACAGTGTGTTGGTGAGGCTAGTCTTACAGTGTGTAGGTGAGGCTCTAGTCTTACAGTGTGTTGGTGAGGCTGTAGTCTTACAGTGTGTTGGTGAGGCTCTAGTCTTACAGTGTGTTGGTGAGGCTGTAGTCTTACAGTGTGTTGGTGAGGCTCTAGTCTTACAGTGTGTTGGTGAGTCTCTAGTCTTACAGTGTGTTGGTGAGGCTCTAGTCTTACAGTGTGTAGGTGAGGCTCTAGTCTTACAGTGTGTTGGTGAGGCTCTAGTCTTACAGTGTGTTGGTGAGGCTGTAGTCTTACAGTGTGTTGGTGAGGCTCTAGTCTTACAGTGTGTTGGTGAGGCTAGTCTTACAGTGTGTTGGTGAGGCTGTAGTCTTACAGTGTGTTGGTGAGGCTCTAGTCTTACAGTGTGTTGGTGAGGCTCTAGTCTTACAGTGTGTTGGTGAGGCTCTAGTCTTACAGTGTGTTGGTGAGGCTCTAGTCTTACAGTGTGTTGGTGAGGCTAGTCTTACAGTGTGTTGGTGAGGCTCTAGTCTTACAGTGTGTTGGTGAGGCAGTAGTGTGTTGGTGAGGCTCTAGTCTTACAGTGTGTTGGTGAGGCTAGTCTTACAGTGTGTTGGTGAGGCTCTAGTCTTACAGTGTGTTGGTGAGGCTAGTCTTACAGTGTGTTGGTGAGGCTAGTCTTACAGTGTGTTGGTGAGGCTCTAGTCTTACAGTGTGTTGGTGAGGCTAGTCTTACAGTGTGTTGGTGAGGCTCTAGTCTTACAGTGTGTTGGTGAGGCTCTAGTCTTACAGTGTGTTGGTGAGGCTCTAGTCTTACAGTGTGTTGGTGAGGCTCTAGTCTTACAGTGTGTTGGTGAGGCTCTAGTCTTACAGTGTGTTGGTGAGGCTCTAGTCTTACAGTGTGTTGGTGAGGCTCTAGTCTTTCAGTGTGTTGGTGAGGCTAGTCTTACAGTGTGTTGGTGAGGCTAGTCTTACAGTGTGTTGGTGAGGCTGTAGTCTTACAGTGTGTTGGTGAGGCTCTAGTCTTACAGTGTGTTGGTGAGGCTCTAGTCTTACAGTGTGTTGGTGAGGCTAGTCTTACAGTGTGTCGGTTAGGCTAGTCTTACAGTGTGTTGGTGAGGCTGTAGTCTTACAGTGTGTTGGTGAGGCTCTAGTCTTACAGTGTGTTGGTGAGGCTGTAGTCTTACAGTGTGTTGGTGAGGCTGTAGTCTTACAGTGTGTTGGTGAGGCTGTAGTCTTACAGTGTGTTGGTGAGGCTCTAGTCTTACAGTGTGTTGGTCAGGCTCTAGTCTTACAGTGTGTTGGTGAGGCTGTAGTCTTACAGTGTGTTGGTGAGGCTAGTCTTACAGTGTGTTGGTGAGGCTGTAGTCTTACAGTGTGTTGGTGAGGCTCTAGTCTTACAGTGTGTTGGTGAGGCTCTAGTCTTACAGTGTGTTGGTGAGGCTCTAGTCTTACAGTGTGTTGGTGAGGCTCTAGTCTTACAGTGTGTTGGTGAGGCTCTAGTCTTACAGTGTGTTGGTGAGGCTGTAGTCTTACAGTGTGTTGGTGAGGCTCTAGTCTTACAGTGTGTTGGTGAGGCTCTAGTCTTACAGTGTGTTGGTGAGGCTAGTCTTACAGTGTGTTGGTAAGGCTCTAGACTTACAGTGTGTTGGTGAGGCTGTAGTCTTACAGTGTGTTGGTGAGGCTCTAGTCTTACAGTTTTTTGGTGAGGCTCTAGTCTTACAGTGTGTTGGTGAGGCTGTAGTCTTACAGTGTGTTGGTGAGGCTCTAGTCTTACAGTGTGTTGGTGAGGCTCTAGTCTTACAGTGTGTTGGTGAGGCTCTAGTCTTACAGTGTGTTGGTGAGGCTCTAGTCTTACAGTGTGTTGGTGAGGCTCTAGTCTTACAGTGTGTTGGTGAGGCTCTAGTCTTACAGTGTATTGGTGAGGCTGTAGTCTTACAATGTGTTGGTGAGGCTAGTCTTACAGTGTGTTGGTGAGGCTAGTCTTACAGTGTGTTGGTGAGGCTCTAGTCTTACAGTGTGTTGGTGAGGCTCTAGTCTTACAGTGTGTTGGTGAGGCTCTAGTCTTACAGTGTGTTGGTGAGGCTGTAGTCTTACAGTGTGTTGGTGAGGCTAGTCTTACAGTGTGTTGGTGAGGCTCTAGTCTTACAGTGTGTTGGTGAGGCTCTAGTCTTACAGTGTGTTGGTGAGGCACTAGTCTTACAGTGTGTTGGTGAGGCTGTAGTCTTACAGTGTGTTGGTGAGGCTCTAGTCTTACAATGTGTTGGTGAGGCTCTAGTCTTACAGTGTGTTGGTGAGGCTAGTCTTACAGTGTGTTGGTGAGGCTAGTCTTACAGTGTGTTGGTGAGGCTCTAGTCTTACAGTGTGTTGGTGAGGCTCTAGTCTTACAGTGTGTTGGTAAGGCTCTAGACTTACAGTGTGTTGGTGAGGCTCTAGTCTTACAGTTTTTTGGTGAGGCTGTAGTCTTACAGTGTGTTGGTGAGGCTCTAGTCTTACAGTGTGTTGGTGAGGCTGTAGTCTTACAGTGTGTTGGTGAGGCTCTAGTCTTACAGTGTGTTGGTGAGGCTAGTCTTACAGTGTGTTGGTGAGGCTGTAGTCTTACAGTGTGTTGGTGAGGCTAGTCTTACAGTGTGTTGGTGAGGCTGTAGTCTTACAGTGTGTTGGTGAGGCTCTAGTCTTACAGTGTGTTGGTGAGGCTAGTCTTACAGTGTGTTGGTGAGGCTCTAGTCTTACAGTGTGTTGGTGAGGCTCTAGTCTTACAGTGTGTTGGTGAGGCTCTAGTCTTACAGTTTGTTGGTGAGGCTCTAGTCTTACAGTGTGTTGGTGAGGCTCTAGTCTTACAGTGTGTTGGTGAGGCTAGTCTTACAGTGTGTTGGTGAGGCTCTAGTCTTACAGTGTGTTGGTGAGGCTGTAGTCTTACAGTGTGTTGGTGAGGCTAGTCTTACAGTGTGTTGGTGAGGCTAGTCTTACAGTGTGTTGGTGAGGCTCTAGTCTTACAGTGTGTTGGTGAGGCTGTAGTCTTACAGTGTGTTGGTGAGGCACTAGTCTTACAGTGTGTTGGTGAGGCTCTAGTCTTACAGTGTGTTGGTGAGGCTAGTCTTACAGTGTGTTGGTGAGGCTCTAGTCTTACAGTGTGTTGGTGAGGCTCTAGTCTTACAGTGTGTTGGTGAGGCTAGTCTTACAGTGTGTTGGTGAGGCTCTAGTCTTACAGTGTGTTGGTGAGGCTCTAGTCTTACAGTGTGTTGGTGAGGCTGTAGTCTTACAGTGTGTTGGTGAGGCTCTAGTCTTACAGTGTGTTGGTGAGGCTCTAGTCTTACAGTGTGTTGGTGAGGCTCTAGTCTTACAGTGTGTTGGTGAGGCTAGTCTTACAGTGTGTTGGTGAGGCTCTAGTCTTACAGTGTGTTGGTGAGGCTCTAGTCTTACAGTGTGTTGGTGAGGCTGTAGTCTTACAGTGTGTTGGTGAGGCTCTAGTCTTACAGTGTGTTGGTGAGGCTCTAGTCTTACAGTGTGTTGGTGAGGCTCTAGTCTTACAGTGTGTTGGTGAGGCTAGTCTTACAGTGTGTTGGTGAGGCTCTATTCTTACAGTGTGTTGGTGAGGCTCTAGTCTTACAGTGTGTTGGTGAGGCTCTAGTAGTCTTACAATGTGTTGGTGAGGCTCTAGTCTTACAGTGTGTTGGTGAGGCTAGTCTTACAGTGTGTTGGTGAGGCTCTAGTCTTACAGTGTGTTGGTGAGGCTCTAGTCTTACAGTGTGTTGGTGAGGCTCTAGTCTTACAGTGTGTTGGTGAGGCTCTAGTCTTACAGTGTGTTGGTGAGGCTCTAGTCTTACAGTGTGTTGGTGAGGCTCTAGTCTTACAGTGTGTTGGTGAGGCTCTAGTCTTACAGTGTGTTGGTGAGGCTAGTCTTACAGTGTGTTGGTGAGGCTCTAGTCTTACAGTGTGTTGGTGAGGCTCTAGTCTTACAGTGTGTTGGTGAGGCTAGTCTTACAGTGTGTTGGTGAGGCTCTAGTCTTACAGTGTGTTGGTGAGGCTAGTCTTACAGTGTGTTGGTGAAGCTAGTCTTACAGTGTGTTGGTGAGGCTGTAGTCTTACAGTGTGTTGGTGAGGCTCTAGTCTTACAGTGTGTTGGTGAGGCTCTAGTCTTACAGTGTGTTGGTAAGGCTCTAGACTTACAGTGTGTTGGTGAGGCTCTAGTCTTACAGTTTTTTGGTGAGGCTGTAGTCTTACAGTGTGTTGGTGAGGCTCTAGTCTTACAGTGTGTTGGTGAGGCTGTAGTCTTACAGTGTGTTGCTTAGGCTCTAGTCTTACAGTGTGTTGGTGAGGCTCTAGTCTTACAGTGTGTTGGTGAGGCTCTAGTCTTACAGTGTGTTGGTGAGGCTGTAGTCTTACAGTGTGTTGGTGAGGCTCTAGTCTTACAGTGTGTTGGTGAGGCTAGTCTTACAGTGTGTTGGTGAGGCTGTAGTCTTACAGTGTGTTGGTGAGGCTAGTCTTACAGTGTGTTGGTGAGGCTGTAGTCTTACAGTGTGTTGGTGAGGCTCTAGTCTTACAGTGTGTTGGTGAGGCTCTAGTCTTACAGTGTGTTGGTGAGGCTCTAGTCTTACAGTTTGTTGGTGAGGCTCTAGTCTTACAGTGTGTTGGTGAGGCTGTAGTCTTACAGTGTGTTGGTGAGGCTAGTCTTACAGTGTGTTGGTGAGGCTCTAGTCTTACAGTGTGTTGGTGAGGCTAGTCTTACAGTGTGTTGGTGAGGCTAGTCTTACAGTGTGTTGGTGAGGCTCTAGTCTTACAGTGTGTTGGTGAGGCTGTAGTCTTACAGTGTGTTGGTGAGGCTAGTCTTACAGTGTGTTGGTGAGGCTGTAGTCTTACAGTGTGTTGGTGAGGCTGTAGTCTTACAGTGTGTTGGTGAGGCTAGTCTTACAGTGTGTTGGTGAGGCTGTAGTCTTACAGTGTGTTGGTGAGGCTGTAGTCTTACAGTGTGTTGGTGAGGCTCTAGTCTTACAGTGTGTTGGTGAGGCTAGTCTTACAGTGTGTTGGTGAGGCTGTAGTCTTACAGTGTGTTGGTGAGGCTCTAGTCTTACAGTGTGTTGGTGAGGCTCTAGTCTTACAGTGTGTTGGTGAGGCTCTAGTCTTACAGTGTGTTGGTGAGGCTAGTCTTACAGTGTGTTGGTGAGGCTGTAGTCTTACAGTGTGTTGGTGAGGCTCTAGACTTACAGTGTGTTGATGAGGCTCTAGTCTTACAGTGTGTTGGTGAGGCTCTAGTCTTACAGTGTGTTGGTGAGGCTAGTCTTACATTGTGTTGGTGAGGCTCTAGTCTTACAGTGTGTTGGTGAGGCTAGTCTTACAGTGTGTTGGTGAGGCTAGTCTTACAGTGTGTTGGTGAGGCTCTAGTCTTACAGTGTGTTGGTGAGGCTAGTCTTACAGTGTGTTGGTGAGGCTCTAGTCTTACAGTGTGTTGGTGAGGCTCTAGTCTTACAGTGTGTTGGTGAGGCTGTAGTCTTACAGTGTGTTGGTGAGGCTCTAGTAGTCTTACAGTGTGTTGGTGAGGCTCTAGTCTTACAGTGTGTTGGTGAGGCTCTAGTCTTACAGTGTGTTGGTGAGGCTCTAGTCTTACAGTGTGTTGGTGAGGCTCTAGTCTTACAGTGTGTTGGTGAGGCTCTAGTCTTACAGTGTGTTGGTGAGGCTGTAGTCTTACAGTGTGTTGGTGAGGCTGTAGTCTTACAGTGTGTTGGTGAGGCTCTAGTCTTACAGTGTGTTGGTGAGGCTCTAGTCTTACAGTGTGTTGGTGAGGCTAGTCTTACAGTGTGTTGGTGAGGCTCTAGTTTTACAGTGTGTTGGTGAGGCTAGTCTTACAGTGTGTTGGTGAGGCTGTAGTCTTACAGTGTGTTGGTGAGGCTCTAGTTTTACAGTGTGTTGGTGAGGCTAGTCTTACAGTGTGTTGGTGAGGCTCTAGTCTTACAGTGTGTTGGTGAGGCTAGTCTTACAGTGTGTTGGTGAGGCTCTAGTCTTACAGTGTGTTGGTGAGGCTCTAGTCTTACAGTGTGTTGGTGAGGCTAGTCTTACAGTGTGTTGGTGAGGCTCTAGTCTTACAGTGTGTTGGTGAGGCTGTAGTCTTACAGTGTGTTGGTGAGGCTAGTCTTACAGTGTGTTGGTGAGGCTAGTCTTACAGTGTGTTGGTGAGGCTAGTCTTACAGTGTGTTGGTGAGGCTCTAGTCTTACAGTGTGTTGGTGAGGCTGTAGTCTTACAGTGTGTTGGTGAGGCACTAGTCTTACAGTGTGTTGGTGAGGCTCTAGTCTTACAGTGTGTTGGTGAGGCTAGTCTTACAGTGTGTTGGTGAGGCTCTAGTCTTACAGTGTGTTGGTGAGGCTAGTCTTACAGTGTGTTGGTGAGGCTCTAGTCTTACAGTGTGTTGGTGAGGCTGTAGTCTTACAGTGTGTTGGTGAGGCTCTAGTCTTACAGTGTGTTGGTGAGGCACTAGTCTTACAGTGTGTTGGTGAGGCTAGTCTTACAGTGTGTTGGTGAGGCTCTAGTCTTACAGTGTGTTGGTGAGGCTCTAGTCTTACAGTGTGTTGGTGAGGCTGTAGTCTTACAGTGTGTTGGTGAGGCTCTAGTCTTACAGTGTGTTGGTGAGGCTCTAGTCTTACAGTGTGTTGGTGAGGCTCTAGTCTTACAGTGTGTTGGTGAGGCTAGTCTTACAGTGTGTTGGTGAGGCTAGTCTTACAGTGTGTTGGTGAGGCTCTAGTCTTACAGTGTGTTGGTGAGGCTCTAGTCTTACAGTGTGTTGGTGAGGCTCTAGTCTTACAGTGTGTTGGTGAGGCTGTAGTCTTACAGTGTGTTGGTGAGGCTAGTCTTACAGTGTGTTGGTGAGGCTCTAGTCTTACAGTGTGTTGGTGAGGCTCTAGTCTTA
The DNA here is from genome assembly GCA_028752905.1 of Cladorhizidae sp. MBARI D1340-BT2. Taxonomy (NCBI): domain Eukaryota; kingdom Metazoa; phylum Porifera; class Demospongiae; order Poecilosclerida; family Cladorhizidae; species Cladorhizidae sp. MBARI D1340-BT2. The sequence continues at coordinate 6,160,767 of JAQNBH010000001.1, forward strand.
CAGTGTGTTGGTGAGGCTGTAGTCTTACAGTGTGTTGGTGAGGCTAGTCTTACAGTGTGTTGGTGAGGCTAGTCTTACAGTGTGTTGGTGAGGCTCTAGTCTTACAGTGTGTTGGTGAGGCTCTAGTTTTACAGTGTGTTGGTGAGGCTAGTCTTACAGTGTGTTGGTGAGGCTCTAGTCTTACAGTGTGTTGGTGAGGCTCTAGTCTTACAGTGTGTTGGTGAGGCTGTAGTCTTACAGTGTGTTGGTGAGGCTCTAGTCTTACAGTGTGTTGGTGAGGCTCTAGTCTTACAGTGTGTTGGTGAGGCTAGTCTTACAGTGTGTTGGTGAGGCTCTAGTCTTACAGTGTGTTGGTGAGGCTGTAGTCTTACAGTGTGTTGGTGAGGCTAGTCTTACAGTGTGTTGGTGAGGCTAGTCTTACAGTGTGTTGGTGAGGCTCTAGTCTTACAGTGTGTTGGTGAGGCTGTAGTCTTACAGTGTGTTGGTGAGGCACTAGTCTTACAGTGTGTTGGTGAGGCTCTAGTCTTACAGTGTGTTGGTGAGGCTAGTCTTACAGTGTGTTGGTGAGGCTAGTCTTACAGTGTGTTGGTGAGGCTCTAGTCTTACAGTGTGTTGGTGAGGCTGTAGTCTTACAGTGTGTTGGTGAGGCTGTAGTCTTACAGTGTGTTGGTGAGGCTAGTCTTACAGTGTGTTGGTGAGGCTGTAGTCTTCCAGTGTGTTGGTGAGGCTAGTCTTACAGTGTGTTGGTGAGGCTAGTCTTACAGTGTGTTGGTGAGGCTCTAGTCTTACAGTGTGTTGGTGAGGCTGTAGTCTTACAGTGTGTTGGTGAGGCTGTAGTCTTACAGTGTGTTGGTGAGGCTCTAGTCTTACAGTGTGTTGGTGAGGCTCTAGTCTTACAGTGTGTTGGTGAGGCTGTAGTCTTACAGTGTGTTGGTGAGGCTCTAGTCTTACAGTGTGTTGGTGAGGCTCTAGTCTTACAGTGTGTTGGTGAGGCTCTAGTCTTACAGTGTGTTGGTGAGGCTCTAGTCTTACAGTGTGTTGGTGAGGCTGTAGTCTTACAGTGTGTTGGTGAGGCTCTAGTCTTACAGTGTGTTGGTGAGGCTCTAGTCTTACAGTGTGTTGGTGAGGCTCTAGTCTTACAGTGTGTTGGTGAGGCTAGTCTTACAGTGTGTTGGTGAGGCTCTAGTCTTACAGTGTGTTGGTGAGGCTGTAGTCTTACAGTGTGTTGGTGAGGCTGTAGTCTTACAGTGTGTTGGTGAGGCTAGTCTTACAGTGTGTTGGTGAGGCTCTAGTCTTACAGTGTGTTGGTGAGGCTCTAGTCTTACAGTGTGTTGGTGAGGCTCTAGTCTTACAGTGTGTTGGTGAGGCTCTAGTCTTACAGTGTGTTGGTGAGGCTCTAGTCTTACAGTGTGTTGGTGAGGCTGTAGTCTTACAGTGTGTTGGTGAGGCTAGTCTTACAGTGTGTTGGTGAGGCTAGTCTTACAGTGTGTTGGTGAGGCTAGTCTTACAGTGTGTTGGTGAGGCTCTAGTCTTACAGTGTGTTGGTGAGGCTGTAGTCTTACAGTGTGTTGGTGAGGCTCTAGTCTTACAGTGTGTTGGTGAGGCTCTAGTCTTACAGTGTGTTGGTGAGGCTAGTCTTACAGTGTGTTGGTGAGGCTCTAGTCTTACAGTGTGTTGGTGAGGCTGTTGTCTTACAGTGTGTTGGTGAGGCTCTAGTCTTACAGTGTGTTGGTGAGGCTCTAGTCTTACAGTGTGTTGGTGAGGCTGTAGTCTTACAGTGTGTTGGTGAGGCTAGTCTTACAGTGTGTTGGTGAGGCTAGTCTTACAGTGTGTTGGTGAGGCTCTAGTCTTACAGTGTGTTGGTGAGGCTGTAGTCTTACAGTGTGTTGGTGAGGCTCTAGTCTTACAGTGTGTTGGTGAGGCTCTAGTCTTACAGTGTGTTGGTGAGGCTCTAGTCTTACAGTGTGTTGGTGAGGCTGTAGTCTTACAGTGTGTTGGTGAGGCTAGTCTTACAGTGTGTTGGTGAGGCTAGTCTTACAGTGTGTTGGTGAGGCTCTAGTCTTACAGTGTGTTGGTGAGGCTCTAGTCTTACAGTGTGTTGGTGAGGCTCTAGTCTTACAGTGTGTTGGTGAGGCTAGTCTTACAGTGTGTTGGTGAGGCTCTAGTCTTACAGTGTGTTGGTGAGGCTCTAGTCTTACAATGTGTTGGTGAGGCTAGTCTTACAGTGTGTTGGTGAGTCTCTAGTCTTACAGTGTGTTGGTGAGGCTAGTCTTAAAGTGTGTTGGTGAGGCTGTAGTCTTACAGTGTGTTGGTGAGGCTCTAGTCTTACAGTGTGTTGGTGAGGCTCTAGTCTTACAGTGTGTTGGTGAGGCTGTAGTCTTACAGTGTGTTGGTGAGGCTAGTCTTACAGTGTGTTGGTGAGGCTGTAGTCTTACAGTGTGTTGGTGAGGCTGTAGTCTTATTGTGTTGGTGAGGCTCTAGTCTTACAGTGTGTTGGTGAGGCTGTAGTCTTATTGTGTTGGTGAGGCTCTAGTCTTACAGTGTGTTGTTGAGGCTCTAGTCTTACAGTGTGTTGGTGAGGCTCTAGTCTTACAGTGTGTTGGTGAGGCTCTAGTCTTACAGTGTGTTGGTGAGGCTGTAGTCTTACAGTGTGTTGGTGAGGCTCTAGTCTTACAGTGTGTTGTTGAGGCTCTAGTCTTACAGTGTGTTGGTGAGGCTGTAGTCTTACAGTGTGTTGGTGAGGCTAGTCTTACAGTGTGTTGGTGAGGCTCTAGTCTTACAGTGTGTTGGTGAGGCTGTAGTCTTACAGTGTGTTGGTGAGGCTCTAGTCTTACAGTGTGTTGGTGAGGCTCTAGTCTTACAGTGTGTTGGTGAGGCTCTAGTCTTACAGTGTGTTGGTGAGGCTCTAGTCTTACAGTGTGTTGGTGAGGCTCTAGTCTTACAGTGTGTTGGTGAGGCTGTAGTCTTACAGTGTGTTGGTGAGGCTCTAGTCTTACAGTGTGTTGGTGAGGCTCTAGTCTTACAGTGTGTTGGTGAGGCTCTAGTCTTACAGTGTGTTGGTGAGGCTGTAGTCTTACAGTGTGTTGGTGAGGCTGTAGTCTTACAGTGTGTTGGTGAGGCAGTAGTGTGTTGGTGAGGCTAGTCTTACAGTGTGTTGGTGAGGCAGTAGTGTGTTGGTGAGGCTAGTCTTACAGTGTGTTGGTGAGGCTCTAGTCTTACAGTGTGTTGGTGAGGCTCTAGTCTTACAGTGTGTTGGTGAGGCTCTAGTCTTACAGTGTGTTGGTGAGGCTCTAGTCTTACAGTGTGTTGGTGAGGCTGTAGTCTTACAGTGTGTAGGTGAGGCTAGTCTTACAGTGTGTTGGTGAGGCTCTAGTCTTACAGTGTGTTGGTGAGGCTAGTCTTACAGTGTGTAGGTGAGGCTAGTCTTACAGTGTGTTGGTGAGGCTCTAGTCTTACAGTGTGTTGGTGAGGCTGTAGTCTTACAGTGTGTTGGTGAGGCTGTAGTCTTACAGTGTGTTGGTGAGGCTCTAGTCTTACAGTGTGTTGGTGAGGCTGTAGTCTTACAGTGTGTAGGTGAGGCTCTAGTCTTACAGTGTGTTGGTGAGGCTCTAGTCTTACAGTGTGTTGGTGAGGCTCTAGTCTTACAGTGTGTTGGTGAGGCTAGTCTTACAGTGTGTTGGTGAGGCTCTAGTCTTACAGTGTGTTGGTGAGGCTCTAGTCTTACAGTGTGTTGGTGAGGCTCTAGTCTTACAGTGTGTTGGTGAGGCTAGTCTTACAGTGTGTTGGTGAGGCTCTAGTCTTACAGTGTGTTGGTGAGGCAGTAGTGTGTTGGTGAGGCTCTAGTCTTACAGTGTGTTGGTGAGGCTCTAGTCTTACAGTGTGTTGGTGAGGCTCTAGTCTTACAGTGTGTTGGTGAGGCTGTAGTCTTACAGTGTGTTGGTGAGGCTGTAGTCTTACAGTGTGTTGGTGAGGCTCTAGTCTTACAGTGTGTTGGTGAGGCTAGTCTTACAGTGTGTTGGTGAGGCTAGTCTTACAGTGTGTTGGTGAGGCTAGTCTTACAGTGTGTTGGTGAGGCTCTAGTCTTACAGTGTGTTGGTGAGGCTAGTCTTACAGTGTGTTGGTGAGGCTAGTCTTACAGTGTGTTGGTGAGGCTAGTCTTACAGTGTGTTGGTGAGGCTCTAGTCTTACAGTGTGTTGGTGAGGCTCTAGTCTTACAGTGTGTTGGTGAGGCTCTAGTCTTACAGTGTGTTGGTGAGGCTCTAGTCTTACAGTGTGTTGGTGAGGCTCTAGTCTTACAGTGTGTTGGTGAGGCTGTAGTCTTACAGTGTGTTGGTGAGGCTCTAGTCTTACAGTGTGTTGGTGAGGCTCTAGTCTTACAGTGTGTTGGTGAGGCTCTAGTCTTACAGTGTGTTGGTGAGGCTCTAGTCTTACAGTGTGTTGGTGAGGCTAGTCTTACAGTGTGTTGGTGAGGCTAGTCTTACAGTGTGTTGGTGAGGCTAGTCTTACAGTGTGTTGGTGAGGCTGTAGTCTTACAGTGTGTTGGTGAGGCTAGTCTTACAGTGTGTTGGTGAGGCTCTAGTCTTACAGTGTGTTGGTGAGGCTAGTCTTACAGTGTGTTGGTGAGGCTAGTCTTACAGTGTGTTGGTGAGGCTAGTCTTACAGTGTGTTGGTGAGGCTATAGTCTTACAGTGTGTTGGTGAGGCTAGTCTTACAGTGTGTTGGTGAGGCTCTAGTCTTACAGTGTGTTGTTGAGGCTGTAGTCTTAAAGTGTGTTGGTGAGGCTCTAGTCTTACAGTGTGTTGGTGAGGCTGTAGTCTTACAGTTTTTTGGTGAGGCTCTAGTCTTACAGTGTGTTGGTGAGGCTCTAGTCTTACAGTGTGTTGGTGAGGCTCTAGTCTTACAGTGTGTTGGTGAGGCTAGTCTTACAGTGTGTTGGTGAGGCTCTAGTCTTACAGTGTGTTGGTGAGGCTCTAGTCTTACAGTGTGTTGGTGAGGCTGTAGTCTTACAGTGTGTTGGTGAGGCTAGTCTTACAGTGTGTTGGTGAGGCTAGTCTTACAGTGTGTTGTTGAGGCTCTAGTCTTACAGTGTGTTGGTGAGGCTGTAGTCTTACAGTGTGTTGGTGAGGCTCTAGTCTTACAGTGTGTTGGTGAGGCTAGTCTTACAGTGTGTTGGTGAGGCTCTAGTCTTACAGTGTGTTGGTGAGGCTAGTCTTACAGTGTGTTGGTGAGGCTAGTCTTACAGTGTGTTGGTGAGGCTAGTCTTACAGTGTGTTGGTGAGGCTATAGTCTTACAGTGTGTTGGTGAGGCTAGTCTTACAGTGTGTTGGTGAGGCTCTAGTCTTACAGTGTGTTGTTGAGGCTGTAGTCTTAAAGTGTGTTGGTGAGGCTCTAGTCTTACAGTGTGTTGGTGAGGCTGTAGTCTTACAGTTTTTTGGTGAGGCTCTAGTCTTACAGTGTGTTGGTGAGGCTCTAGTCTTACAGTGTGTTGGTGAGGCTCTAGTCTTACAGTGTGTTGGTGAGGCTCTAGTCTTACAGTGTGTTGGTGAGGCTCTAGTCTTACAGTGTGTTGGTGAGGCTCTAGTCTTACAGTGTGTTGGTGAGGCTCTAGTCTTACAGTGTGTTGGTGAGGCTCTAGTCTTACAGTGTGTTGGTGAGGCTAGTCTTACAGTGTGTTGGTGAGTCTCTAGTCTTACAGTGTGTTGGTGAGGCTCTAGTCTTACAGTGTGTTGGTGAGGCTCTAGTCTTACAGTGTGTTGGTGAGGCTCTAGTCTTACAGTGTGTTGGTGAGGCTCTAGTCTTACAGTGTGTTGGTGAGGCTCTAGTCTTACAGTGTGTTGGTGAGGCTCTAGTCTTACAGTGTGTTGGTGAGGCTAGTCTTACAGTGTGTTGGTGAGTCTCTAGTCTTACAGTGTGTTGGTGAGGCTCTAGTCTTACAGTGTGTTGGTGAGGCTCTAGTCTTACAGTGTGTTGGTGAGGCTGTAGTCTTACAGTGTGTTGGTGAGGCTCTAGTCTTACAGTGTGTTGGTGAGGCTCTAGTCTTACAGTGTGTTGGTGAGGCTCTAGTCTTACAGTGTGTTGGTGAGGCTGTAGTCTTACAGTGTGTTGGTGAGGCTAGTCTTACAGTGTGTTGGTGAGGCTCTAGTCTTACAGTGTGTTGGTGAGGCTCTAGTCTTACAGTGTGTTGGTGAGGCTGTAGTCTTATTGTGTTGGTGAGGCTCTAGTCTTACAGTGTGTTGGTGAGGCTAGTCTTACAGTGTGTTGGTGAGGCTCTAGTCTTACAGTGTGTTGGTGAGGCTCTAGTCTTACAGTGTGTTGTTGAGGCTGTAGTCTTAAAGTGTGTTGGTGAGGCTCTAGTCTTACAGTGTGTTGGTGAGGCTGTAGTCTTACAGTTTTTTGGTGAGGCTCTAGTCTTACAGTGTGTTGGTGAGGCTAGTCTTACAGTGTGTTGGTGAGGCTCTAGTCTTACAGTGTGTTGGTGAGGCTCTAGTCTTACAGTGTGTTGGTGAGGCTAGTCTTACAGTGTGTTGGTGAGGCTCTAGTCTTACAGTGTGTTGGTGAGGCTGTAGTCTTACAGTGTGTTGGTGAGGCTCTAGTCTTACAGTGTGTTGGTGAGGCTCTAGTCTTACAGTGTGTTGGTGAGGCTCTAGTCTTACAGTGTGTTGGTGTGGCTAGTCTTACAGTGTGTTGGTGAGGCTCTAGTCTTAAGTGTGTTGGTGTGGCTAGTCTTACAGTGTGTTGGTGAGGCTCTAGTCTTAAGTGTGTTGGTGAGGCTAGTCTTACAGTGTGTTGGTGAGGCTCTAGTCTTAAGGGGGTAGTTCACCCAAAACTGGGAAAAAACGTCTGTTGACTTTGAATGCCCATAACTTTTTTTAAATAATTGGTTTGTGTAGATAATGTTATGCTCAAATTGTTGCTTGTTCTATGTGCTTTCCAATGATATATAAAATATCTCTAGAGGCATGTTTTGTCAGAAGATGCATGCAGAAATGCATGCATCTTCAGAAACAGGGACCCTCCTTCTCTTGGCAGACCCCCACTACTCATTTTTAAAAATCAAAAGCTGTAAATTGGTTTGTGGCTTGTCAAAGCTAACAGCTGTGATATGGATGATTTTACATTGCAATAACTAAAAAAAAATTTCTTTTTTTCCTTTTTTTTTCTTCTTTTTTTTTCTAGGGAAACCTATCATACAGAAATAACTAAATAACTAAATTAATCTAAATTAATCAGTCAAGTTTTTAAATGACGCCATCGACGTCAGGTGGATTGATGGGGACTCTGTTCGCCCAAAGTGTGGCGTTGCCTCTCCAAAGGGTGATGGAGAGTTTCTGGAAGAGGTGGCGTGTTGTTTCTGCAGGTGGGATCCCAAGTCTCTGTCCTTGTTGACGGCCAATAGACCTAATGAGGTCAACAGCTTCAGGGCACCAACCACCCAGAGACTCAACAACCAGGGGAACAAAGGTTACCCCAACCGACTGGCAGGCGGCAGAGTGGGCTGCCATCTTTCTCTCACAGCCAACATTAAGGGCATGACCCTGGGTGGAGGCAGCACCGGCTAGTGTGAGCTGCTGGAGGGTGGAGATGACGTGGACATCTATTGCTGCTGGTTTCCCTCCTTTCCAGTTAGGGAGGAAAACGTCGGCAGGGCGACTGTGGGAGCTAGGAATGAGGGAATAACTAAAGTGGTTGCAGTATTTGATTACCGCTAAAAATACAATTTTAGCTGCGTAATCAAATACGGCACGTTGCCATTCAACAACCACTTTAGTTATTGCAATGTAAAATCATCCATATCACAGCTGTTAGCTTTGACAAGCCACAAACCAATTTACAGCTTTTGATTTTTAAAAATGAGTAGTGGGGGTCTGCCAAGAGAAGGAGGGTCCCTGTTTCTGAAGATGCATGCATTTCTGCATGCATCTTCTGACAAAACATGCCTCTAGAGATATTTTATATATCATTGGAAAGCACATAGAACAAGCAACAATTTGAGCATAACATTATCTACACAAACCAATTATTTAAAAAAAGTTATGGGCATTCAAAGTCAACAGACGTTTTTTTCCAGTTTTGGGTGAACTACCCCCTTAAGTGTGTTGGTGAGGCTAGTCTTACAGTGTGTTGGTGAGGCTGTAGTCTTACAGTGTGTTGGTGAGGCTGTAGTCTTAAGTGTGTTGGTGAGGCTAGTCTTACAGTGTGTTGGTGAGGCTAGTCTTACAGTGTGTTGGTGAGGCTCTAGTCTTAAGTGTGTTGGTGAGGCTGTAGTCTTACAGTGTGTTGGTGAAGCTAGTCTTACAGTGTGTTGGTGAGGCTATAGTCTTACAGTGTGTTGGTGAGGCTGTAGTCTTACAGTGTGTTGGTGAGGCTGTAGTCTTACAGTGTGTTGGTGAGGCTCTAGTCTTACAGTGTGTTGGTGAGGCTAGTCTTACAGTGTGTTGGTGAGGCTCTAGTCTTACAGTGTGTTGGTGAGGCTCTAGTCTTACAGTGTGTTGGTGAGGCTAGTCTTACAGTGTGTTGGTGAGGCTGTAGTCTTACAATTTGTTGATGAGGCTCTAGTCTTACAGTGTGTTGGTGAGGCTAGTCTTACAGTGTGTTGGTGAGGCTCTAGTCTTACAGTGTGTTGGTGAGGCTAGACTTACAGTGTGTTGGTGAGGCTAGTCTTACAGTGTGTTGGTGAGGCTCTAGTCTTACAGTGTGTTGGTGAGGCTCTAGTCTTACAGTGTGTTGGTGAGGCTCTAGTCTTACAGTGTGTTGGTGAGGCTCTAGTCTTACAGTGTGTTGGTGAGGCTCTAGTCTTACAGTGTGTTGGTGAGGCTGTAGTCTTACAGTGTGTTGGTGAGGCTCTAGTCTTAAGTGTGTTGGTGAGGCTGTAGTCTTACAGTGTGTTGGTGAAGCTAGTCTTACAGTGTGTTGGTGAGGCTATAGTCTTACAGTGTGTTGGTGAGGCTGTAGTCTTACAGTGTGTTGGTGAGGCTGTAGTCTTACAGTGTGTTGGTGAGGCTCTAGTCTTACAGTGTGTTGGTGAGGCTAGTCTTACAGTGTGTTGGTGAGGCTCTAGTCTTACAGTGTGTTGGTGAGGCTCTAGTCTTACAGTGTGTTGGTGAGGCTAGTCTTACAGTGTGTTGGTGAGGCTGTAGTCTTACAATTTGTTGATGAGGCTCTAGTCTTACAGTGTGTTGGTGAGGCTAGTCTTACAGTGTGTTGGTGAGGCTCTAGTCTTACAGTGTGTTGGTGAGGCTCTAGTCTTACAGTGTGTTGGTGAGGCTCTAGTCTTACAGTGTGTTGGTGAGGCTCTAGTCTTACAGTGTGTTGGTGAGGCTCTAGTCTTACAGTGTGTTGGTGAGGCTCTAGTCTTACAGTGTGTTGGTGAGGCTAGTCTTACAGTGTGTTGGTGAGGCTAGTCTTACAGTGTGTTGGTGAGGCTCTAGTCTTACAGTGTGTTGGTGAGGCTCTAGTCTTACAGTGTGTTGGTGAGGCTGTAGTCTTACAGTGTGTTGGTGAGGCTCTAGTCTTACAGTGTGTTGGTGAGGCTAGTCTTACAGTGTGTTGGTGAGGCTGTAGTCTTACAGTGTGTTGGTGAGGCTCTAGTCTTACAGTGTGTTGGTGAGGCTCTAGTCTTACAGTGTGTTGGTGAGGCTAGTCTTACAGTGTGTTGGTGAGGCTCTAGTCTTACAGTGTGTTGGTGAGGCTCTAGTCTTACAGTGTGTTGGTGAGGCTAGTCTTACAGTGTGTTGGTGAGGCTAGTCTTACAGTGTGTTGGTGAGGCTCTAGTCTTACAGTGTGTTGGTGAGGCTAGTCTTACAGTGTGTTGGTGAGGCTAGTCTTACAGTGTGTTGGTGAGGCTCTAGTCTTACAGTGTGTTGGTGAGGCTCTAGTCTTACAGTGTGTTGGTGAGGCTAGTCTTACAGTGAGTTGGTGAGGCTATAGTCTTACAGTGTGTTGGTGAGGCTCTAGTCTTACAGTGTGTTGGTGAGGCTAGTCTTACAGTGTGTTGGTGAGGCTAGTCTTACAGTGTGTTGGTGAGGCTAGTCTTACAGTGTGTTGGTGAGGCTCTAGTCTTACAGTGTGTTGGTGAGGCTCTAGTCTTACAGTGTGTTGGTGAGGCTCTAGTCTTACAGTGTGTTGGTGAGGCTCTAGTCTTACAGTGTGTTGGTGAGGCTCTAGTCTTACAGTGTGTTGGTGAGGCTGTAGTCTTACAGTGTGTTGTTGAGGCTCTAGTCTTACAGTGTGTTGGTGAGGCTAGTCTTACAGTGTGTTGGTGAGGCTCTAGTCTTACAGTGTGTTGGTGAGGCTCTAGTCTTACAGTGTGTTGGTGAGGCTCTAGTCTTACAGTGTGTTGGTGAGGCTAGTCTTACAGTGTGTTGGTGAGGCTCTAGTCTTACAGTGTGTTGGTGAGGCTCTAGTCTTACAGTGTGTTGGTGAGGCTAGTCTTACAGTGTGTTGGTGAGGCTCTAGTCTTACAGTGTGTTGGTGAGGCTGTAGTCTTACAGTGTGTTGGTGAGGCTCTAGTCTTACAGTGTGTTGGTGAGGCTGTAGTCTTACAGTGTGTTGGTGAGGCTCTAGTCTTACAGTGTGTTGGTGAGGCTCTAGTCTTACAGTGTGTTGGTGAGGCTCTAGTCTTACAGTGTGTTGGTGAGGCTCTAGTCTTACAGTGTGTTGGTGAGGCTCTAGTCTTACAGTGTGTTGGTGAGGCTCTAGTCTTACAGTGTGTTGGTGAGGCTCTAGTCTTACAGTGTGTTGGTGAGGCTAGTCTTACAGTGAGTTGGTGAGGCTCTAGTCTTACAGTGTGTTGGTGAGGCTGTAGTCTTACAGTGTGTTGGTGAGGCTAGTCTTACAGTGTGTTGGTGAGGCTGTAGTCTTACAGTGTGTTGGTGAGGCTCTAGTCTTACAGTGTGTTGGTGAGGCTCTAGTCTTACAGTGTGTTGGTGAGGCTGTAGTCTTACAGTGTGTTGGTGAGGCTCTAGTCTTACAGTGTGTTGGTGAGGCTCTAGTCTTACAGTGTGTTGGTGAGGCTGTAGTCTTACAGTGTGTTGGTGAGGCTCTAGTCTTACAGTGTGTTGGTGAGGCTGTAGTCTTACAGTGTGTTGGTGAGGCTAGTCTTACAGTGTGTTGGTGAGGCTCTAGTCTTACAGTGTGTTGGTGAGGCTGTAGTCTTACAGTGTGTTGGTGAGGCTAGTCTTACAGTGTGTTGGTGAGGCTCTAGTCTTACAGTGTGTTGGTGAGGCTCTAGTCTTACAGTGTGTTGGTGAGGCTGTAGTCTTACAGTGTGTTGGTGAGGCTCTAGTCTTACAGTGTGTTGGTGAGGCTCTAGTCTTACAGTGTGTTGGTGAGGCTCTAGTCTTACAGTGTGTTGGTCCCCACCACGTGCATGCTCTCCCACAGTTTCTTAGTAGTGCATTGCTGCTGACTCTGGTTGCTAAGTGCCACAATGTTTAATGAGCAACAAGGGGTTAAGCACCCCCTGGCATTACAAACTGTCTGTGTTAGGCGTCCTTATGGTATCTGCCGGTGAAGTGCTGGTATCAGTTGTTGAAGCTTTCGAGCTTTCGATCCTTTACCAAGCTTTGTAGTTTAGTCTACCTAGGCCAAGTACTTGCTTGCTTGCTGGCCTGGAAACTATACATTAGCCCAGATACTAATTATAATTTATTTATGTCTGCCACTAGGTGTGGGTGGATAGGGCTATACTTCCCCTCTGCCTTGGTTACCATGGTAACCTATCGACCTTTGACCCTGTCATATTAATCAAATATCATTGCATCTTAAATGGATTTTTCTTGCCATTGGCTGGCTACTAATATTCTGCTAGAGTAAGTTAACAGTGTAGAAGAATTAAAAAAAAACACGAAAAAGAACGTGAGTATTCTTAAAATTATATGTAGTTTGAAGCGAAGGATTGTAAGATTACACTCAAGAACAAAGTTATAGAAGAACATGCCTTCACAAAAATGAGCTAAAACACAAATGCAAATCTGACCATTCCCTAGTCCTGCATATTAGTAAACCTCAGGGACTTCGTAGCAATTATATCATCATCAAGCTCCTTGCTGGGTTTCATTCAGTCTTGTGGATATGCAAACATCTGAAGTGTCTACTCTTAAAAGAATATTATTTTGAATGTTTTCAAGTGTCACTGTGGCATATGAGAGGGGGACACTTTACACACAGAGATTAATTAATAATAGTAACACTTTGGGGGCATTGAAAAGGGAAGAAAATGGAGATGGGGATTAGTTGGAAAAGCAGCTCTGTTATTGCTACCCTAGCAACGATGCCTACAGCGTACCTGGCGCAAAGTGTCTCTCATCTTTGGTTAAACGGATCCTTTTGCCACTGGATGTCCGAATAGTTTTGTAGACGAGGAACATACCTACGAAGAGTAGTCGGCCACTGCGTCCTTCTTGGTCCATCTCGAAAGACTTACTCCTTTTTTGGTCTTACTCGAGACCCTGGCCTTTCTGGCTCGCGAGACCAGCTCCTTCTTGGACTGTCTTCCGAGACTTCCTTCGATGGCTCGCAAACTAGATGTAGCCTCTTGTTCGACTGTCTTTGCAAAACTTGCTCCTTATCGCTCACAGGACTAGTTCCTTTTTTGACTGGCTTGCAAGACTAGGATCTTTCTGTGATGACACGTGAGACTATAATTCTCCTTCTGTGATGGGTCGCAAAACTAGCTCCTTCTGTGAATTGTGAGAATAGCGTTGAATTATTTCTAATGAAGAACATCTTGTCGAAAGATCGAGTCAAGTTGATTATTGAGAAGGTCATTGTAATTTCGTTATGTCAACTCAGAGTTGGTTGAGAGGAGATGTTCATAATATTTTGTTGGTTTCTTTGCCTCGGAATAAAACGGCACCTTATCCAGTGGCCTCAATGTAAGAATTTGGTAAAGGGTCTGTCCATTTTTTCAATTTTCAAAATCCCATGTCCACTACTACTAATCTGCTATATTTATATAGGCATGCACATGTACAGAGACATATTAAATCACTTACATGGGAGGAATGAGTGATGTGTCCTGGAGAGGCACCTAGTGAGTGTGCATACAATATGGCAGCAGAAAACTATTGTGGGGGGGGGGTTGGAGAAGGGCAATATTCTTCCCCCTGGTGGAAGCTTCCTCTCGCCTAGACAGGCAAGCAATCATTTAGTAATATCTCTGTTAATGAACTCTCAGTTGACATAATGACATTACAATAACTTTCTCAATAATCAACTTGAAATTGTATTCTCTTGATGTTTCGACTAGATGCTCTAGCCTTCAACAGGAATAATTCCTGATGAAGGCTAGAGCATCTAGTTGAAACTTCGAGAGAATACAATTTGAAGTTGATTATTGAGCAGGTTATTGTAATATCTCTGAACATTGTTTTTTTAATGAAAATCTCCTAAAATTGAGCGTCTTTCATTTCTGGTCCTCACACCTTTTCCTATAGGGTGTTGACAGGGCATCTCCCCTTACCGGCTAAATAATGCTGTTGTCTATGCTGGGATGTCTTTGCTGAGCTATACTTGATGGTTCTCTCTTTGCCCTTGTCTCCAGGGAGAGAAGCTCTTCTACCTTATCCCACCCACGGAGGAGAACCTGATTCGCTACGAAGAGTGGGTTGCATCGTCCAATCAGAGTGAGATCTTCTTCGGAGACATGACTCCCACCTGCTATACTGCCACCATCAAAGCAGGAAACACCCTCTTCATACCAACAGGTTGCTAATGATCTAGTAGTTGAAGGGGGAGTGGTCTCCATTATGAAAGTTCAAGTGGACTTGCTTTTTTTGTGAGGGAAAGCCATATATGTATAGCCAGAGATGCCTTAGGCAATCTCACAGTTATATCCGAGCTTATCATGTCCGAGCTTACCTAGTACTGGATAGGGCTAGGGCTATAGCTACAGGTTAGGGCTATATAGTAGCTAGGGTTGGGGCATAGCTAGGCTAGGGCTCAAGTTAGGGCTATATAGCAGCTAGGGCTGGGGCATAGCTACATGCTAGGGCTCAGGTTAGGGCTATACAGTAGCTAGGGTTGTGGCATAGCTATGCTTAGGGCTCAGGTTATGGCTATATAGTAGATAGGGTTGTGGCATAGCCATGCTTAGAGCTCAGGTTAGGGCTATATAGTAGCTAGGGTTGTGGCATAGCTATGCTAAGGCTCAGGTTAGGGCTATATAGTAGATAGGGTTGTGGCATAGCTAGGCTAGGCCTATAGATAGGGTTAATACTATAGCATGGTCTAAGGCTATATAGGGTTAGAGCTAGGATTAGAGCTCTAATTATAGCTAGGGTTAGGGCTATAGCTATAGAACTATAGCTAGGATTCAAGTGATATACACTAGATTAGGGCTTTAGCCAGGGTTAGAGAGACATAGGTTGGGACTCTAGCTAGGCTTAGAGAGACATATTAGCTAGGGTTAGAGTGACATAGGTTGGGACTATAGCTAGGGTTAGAGAGGCATAGGTTGGGACTATAGCTAGGGTTAGAGAGACATATTAGCTAGGGTTAGAGAGACATAGGTGGGACTATAGCTAGGGTTAGAGAGATATAGGTTGGGACTATAGCTATGGTTAGAGGTTAGGATTATAGTTGGCGTTGGAGGGATACAGGGCATAGGATATGGTTGGCATAACATTTGAACTTTAGACTTCTAATAGATATTCTACCATTATGCACTAGTTAATGGCGTACTCTAGATAATTAAAGCACATCATTGGCGATTATACCAGTCCAATGATTGGTCTCTTCCTGTGTGGTGGCACGCAGTGCAATCACCCTATATATATGCAGAGTCCCAAAGTTGTTGGCCATTGAGCAGACAGTCTCCTAGAACATTTAGTTGCTGTTTACAATTAGCACTTCAGCCAAAATCAATCAGTCTCTAAAGTCAGTTCTCCTGCCTGCTGTAACCAGGTGACGTGTCATTGTTTTCATTGTAGTTTGAACAACAGTGCTCTCAGTTATAGCAATTCATAATTGTACCCCCCTCACTCATGGGGCCACCTGGAAGGTTCCACACTGATAAACACTATTTGATGTTGAGTGAATTCTGGTAAAGGATCATCTCTATCATGACCAACATGTCAAGGTGTCCAGCCTATTTTTTATAGTCTATGTAGGTAATAATAGTGGTTAGTTTGGTGAACATGTTAGTCAGGTACAACCCTGACTTAATTAATGCCATCAGGTATGGTATGCAATAACTATAGTACTTGGTTATGTAAGGTCAATCTCTTGAGGGCCATGTGGCTAGCCAATGGAGTTACCATAGCAACTGAGCCAGTGTTGTGTGAATATGCACTATCTCCACCTCTTCCATCCTATACCAACTCCTCCACATCTTCCTCCAACTCCTCCACATCTTCCTCCAACTCCTCCCCTTCATGCCTGTCCTCCACCTCCTCCTCCTCCACCTTCTCCACTACTCCCTCTCCACCACTTCTCCTCCTCTTCCACCATCTTCTCCACAATCCCCTCCACCCCCAGGTTGGATCCATGCTGTGCTAACTCCGATAGACTCACTCGTATTTGGCGGCAACTTTCTCCATCGCTTTGGCATTCGAATGCAACTTAGGTAAGTACAAAACTCTGTCTTTGACAATGGCCAAAGCTTACCATGATGGTTGGCAACAGTGGAATGTTTCATGCCAGGAGAGAACTCGTTATCCAGGGTTGCATCCGGGGGGGGGGGGGTATGCAATTTGACTGTGTAGATTAGAACCATGCACATTAACCCTTTCACTGGTGACTTGATAAACACAACCGATAGCCTTTCTATCTCAGCAAAACTTTGTAAAACTCCATAGCAACCATACTAATGTCATGTGATAGCATTTGTATTGACTAACATTGTGGTTAGGCCAGTGTTTGTTTCCATAGAAACATACCATAAAACCACATTGAGGTTAATCTCATTTGAACTTGGTAATTCTTGTTTTGATGTGTGTTTAGCTACCTTCATGTACATATTACAGACAAGTACAAGATGTACCGAGAATACGTAGGCAGTAATGTTGAGATAAGGTTCAGGAGACTCTAAAACAAAGTGCCCAATCACAGGAATGAGTGTTTTGAATGTCTTCATAACAATGAAAACATTCTTTACATCTACAGTGTACCACAGTTTGATATTTTGATCTGAATTATAACATTCCTTAAGTGTGAATACATATATGCATGCTAGCACAATACATAACCATCACAATGAGTCACATGAATATGAACACAATATAACAGAGAGAGAAAATACCTGCAGAAACCAATAAATGCAATAAACAACAGATTGAAGTAGGAAACTGCAGGGTGGGGTCTACCATGGTCTGATGTATGGGGAAAAAGTCCTTCTTTGTGACACACAGTGGTACTGATAAAAAGAATTGCTCAAATTTACATATTTTCGTGGAACATGAACAAGGAAGCTAAAACAGCGTTTGCAGTTCTTGCTGTTACTCACTGCACAGCTGACTATAGCTAAACTCACAGTCAATGTCTTCTTCATTGCTAAGCACTCTCCTAATCGTCAGCTCGAATGAGAGCGCTAGGTTTGCTTGAAGGTAAGTCAGGCCCGACTACTTTGCCAAGAGATAGCAGAGCTTCAGGATCAACACTGGTCTGGCCATAGTAAGATGAGATGCCATCACCTTCTTCATCCTGCTTTCTTCCTCAGAGAGTCCAAAATCATCGTCCAGAACCTGAGAAAGCACAATCTTCCAGGGTTAGTCGACCAGACTTCTTGTTCGTAGTGAAAAAGCTGCTCGAATTCTGAACGGGCCACGTTTGGCAAGTACAGAAAGAATGTAGCAATTTTTTTACCTTTATTGAATATTTTTGAATCCTACGATAGATTTTTAAATTCACGCTTTTGGCGTGTATATATACGTTTACACCAGTGAACGAGTTAACAGTATCAGGGTGAGATCTGCTTAACACTATTCCACTAGCCTGGGACTAGTGTGAATGTTCAAGGACAAGTAATGCAGTGTTATTGTAACTAGTTGCATTAAGGTTTACACCATCACAGTAACAGCATTAAAATCACCTTCTCAATAATCAACTTCCAATTTTTATTCACTCGATGTTTCGACTAGATGCTCTAGTCTTCACCCGGAATAACAACAGTTATTGTTAACTCTATTTTTCAAATCACCACAATGAAGGGCCACTGTGATAGTAATTACAAATTACCTTCAACAAATTATCATCAACATGCATGGAAAAACCAAAGAATATCATTAGAAAGCATATTGAATGGGCTACATATTTGAATTAGGACCATACTGTAGCATACATTTAACCGTCTCACCGCCGTATCTGCCATATGGCGGAGTTGTAAATGACCGCGACAAAAACAAATATATAAAATCATTAGTTTTAGCTACGCATGTGCTAAATATACCTGGGCATGTCCCTTGCTTAGCTAGAGCTGGAATTAAAATAGCTGAGGTATAGTGCCTAGGTAACCAAGGTATTCGTGATGTCAAACTCAGCTGATCGATAAAAAAATGGCTTCTAGACTAAGTATGGACGATGTTTTGGCAATGCTGGATGACGACGAATTCGGTCTCTCTGAGGTTGAAAGCAGTGATGAGGAAGGAGAAGGGATATTTGCCTACCACGGAGAACAGACTAGAGATCCTGAAGAGCTAGCAACGCTGATTGACATCGTAGATTCAGAACCTGTTTTTTAGCCAGTCCAGAGATCGTAGCGCTGATTTGCGTAGGGATCCAGGTCTTAAGACTGACGATGGCGAAGAACAGGAACAAGATGTCCCAGGACAATAAATAGCCATACATGTAAGATCCTTTAGCATTACTGCTTTTTTTCTGACTTGTATAAAAAATAGCATTTACCTGGGTACTTCGCGGGGACTAGCTATCCATCTATATAGCTATAATAATATAAAGCTAATAGGTAGTTAGTTAGCTATGGTTTCTAATTATCTGCAACTATTAAAATATGACACTGTCATTTTATTATATTTACATCATGATGTAATCTCCAGTTATCTGTCCATATTCTGCCTAAAAATACAATCAAAACAAACAATCAAATGTTATAATGATATTCATCGTATGTGGTCAGTTGCTAGGAAACCTACATTTGACCACAATATTTGTCAACACCAATGCTATAACATCAACCATGGTTGCTAGGGACATTTGTCCACTCCCGGTTGAATATAAAATATTATGTAAAATAACGTCAATATTTTTAAAAAGTGCTGTGTAAATCCAGCGGTGGAAGGGTTAATAACAAAACCACAAGGTCAGACCCTTTCACATCGTCCAATCGTCCAATCAAGTCAGTACCGGCATAACCCCCCCCCCCCCATCCCCCCCAGTTGAAAAATCCTGGCTGCCATCCTATCTTTGTTAGTTAGCCCTAGCCCTATCTTGGTTAGTTGCATAATGTGTGAAGGCATAATTCAAAGTGCTACAGTGGATATTTGCATATGGTGATTAACGTAAGAATTCTCAAGGTTGTGGATGATGCATCCGAATTTCAGTGTGTGTTGAAAGTGCAGCTCTGTTCTTAGCTAATGTGCCTCGAGGGGTTGAAGATGCTGCAGCTCTGTCCTTAGCTCAGGCATCGGAAATTGTGTGTCAGCCTCTCTCTCTCTTGGGCTTGAAGCACTTGCAAAGGACATGTGAGATGCTACAGTAGCTACATGTAACTCCCACACCTCCTTCCTTGCATGTGAGGTGCTAACTAACACACCACTCCTTCCTTGCATGTGAGGTGCTAACTAACTAACACACCACTCCTTCCTTGCTACATGTAACTCCCACACCTCCTTCCTTGCATGTGAGGTGCTAACTAACACACCACTCCTTCCTTGCATGTGAGGTGCTAACTAACTAACACACCACTCCTTCCTTGCTACATGTAACTCCCACACCTCCTTCCTTGCATGTGAGGTGCTAACTAACACACCACTCCTTCCTTGCATGTGAGGTGCTAACTAACTAACACACCACTCCTTCCTTGCATGTGAGGTGCTAACTAACACATCACTCCTTCCTTGCATGTGAGGTGCTAACTAACACACCACTCCTTCCTTGCATGTGAGGTGCTAACACACCTCCTTCCATTGTTCGGGAAAAAATCCTCGCTTAGTTATGATTACGGGCCAATTTTAAAACCACACCCATTATTATAAAAGTTGGATTCCAAATGACGACCACAACTATAATGACCACAACTATAATGCCTGTAAAGGATGTCCCTCTATGCGTGTGTATGTGTCCTGTTATTGTTTGTCCCATTATATAACGTGTCTTATTATTACATGTGTTCTATTATTACATGTGTCCTATTATTACATGTGTCCTATTATTACATGTCTTATTATTACATGTGTCCTATTATTACATGTGCCTTATTATTACATGTGTCCTATTATTACATGTGTCCTATTATTACATGTGTCCTATTATTACATGTGTCCTATTATTACATGTGTCCTATTATTACATGTGTCCTATTATTACATGTGCCTTATTATTACATGTGTCCTATTATTACATGTGTCCTATTATTACATGTGTCCTATTATTACAGTGTCCTATTATTACACGTCTTATTATTACATGTGTCCGATTATTACATGTGTCCTATTATTACATGTGCCCTATTATTACATGTGTCCTATTATTACATGCGTCCTATTATTACATGTGTCCTATTATTACATGTGTCCTATTATCACATGTGTCCCATTATACTTGTGTCCTATTATTACATGTGTCTTATTACATCTCCTATTATTACGTCGCGTGTCCTATTATTACGTGTCCTATTATTACGTGTCCTATTATTACTTGTGTCCTATTATTACAGTGTCCTATTATTACAGTGTCCTATTATTACATGTGTCTTATTATTACATGTGTCCTATTATTACATGTGTCCTATTATTACATGTGCCTTATTATTACATGTGTCCTATTATTACATGCGTCCTATTATTACATGTGTCCTATTATTACATGTGTCCTATTATTACTTGTGTCCTATTATTACATGTGTCTTTATTACGTGTGTCCTATTATTACGTGTGTCCTATTATTACATGTGTCCTATTATTACTTGTGTCCTATTATTACTTGTGTCCTATTATTCATGTTCTTATTATTACGTGTCCTATTATTACGTGTGTCCTATTATTACATGTGTCCTATTATTACGTGCGTCTGTGCAGAATCTACGAGGTAGAGAAGAGGTTGAAAACGCCCCTCAAGTTCAGGCATCCGTGCTATGAGGCTCTCACTTGGTTTGCAGCCAGGAACTATTACAAGGAGGTCGTAGGTGAGACCCCCAGCCACACACAGGGAGGGAGACACATGTGTATGCACACACGTACCTCTATTGGACTCACCTATGTATGTGTCATGTAGTAGTCATACTAACATTTAGTACTGCTATTGGGCTCACCCTATGTATGCATCATGTAGTAGTCATACTAACATTTAGTACTGTGGGGCTCATAATGTGGGGGCTTTTATTTTCACTGAAGTCATCATCATTATTCATTAGTCCTAGTCCCATGACTTAATTCCTTCCCCCACCTCACAACCATCACCACCACCATCCTCCCTTACTATCACCACCACTTTCATCACCATCACCACACTCAACACCATCACAGCTCTAACTACCACCCACACCTCCACCACCACCCTCACCACCACTACTACACCCTCTCATCCACGTTGCATTTAGCCAGAGTGTGTCCAAACCAAAGGAAATGATCATGTTCCGACACTTTCATTCTTTATTTTTGCTCTGACTGTTAAACTAGCATTACCATTTTTTCTTTCTTTTCCTCTCCCTGTACTCTACAGCCTTCTAATATTTTCTCTCCCTGTACTCTACAGCCTTCTAATCTTTTCTCTCCCTGCACTCTACAGCCTTCTAATCTTTTCTCTCCCTGTACTCTATAGCCTTCTAATCTTTTCTCTCCCTGTACTCTATAGCCTTCTAATCTTTTCTCTCCCTGTACTCTATAGCCTTCTAATCTTTTCTCTCCCTGTACTCTATAGCCTTCTAATCTTTTCTCTCCCTGTACTCTATAGCCTTCTAATCTTTTCTCTCCCTGTACTCTATAGCCTTCTAATCTTTTCTCTCCCTGTACTCTATAGCCTTCTAATCTTTTCTCTCCCTGTACTCTATAGCCTTCTAATCTTTTCTCTCCCTGTACTCTATATAGCCTTCTAATCTTTTCTCTCCCTGTACTCTACAGCCTTCTAATCTTTTCTCTCCCTGTACTCTATAGCCTTTTAATCTTTTCTCTCCCTGCACTCTACAGCCTTCTAATCTTTTCTCTCCCTGTACTCTATAGCCTTTTAATCTTTTCTCTCCCTGTACTCTATAGCCTTCTAATCTTTTCTCTCCCTGTACTCTATAGTGTTCTAATCTTTTCTCTCCCTGTACTCTATAGACTTCTAATCTTTTCTCTCCCTGCACTCTACAGCCTTCTAATCTTTTCTCTCCCTGTACTCTATAGCCTTCTAATCTTTTCTCTCCCTGTACTCCATTGCCTTCTAATCTTTTCTCTCCCTGTACTCTATAGCCTTCTAATCTTTTCTCTCCCTGTACTCTATAGCCTTTTAATCTTTTCTCTCCCTGTACTCTATAGCCTTTTAATCTTTTCTCTCCCTGTACTCTATAGCCTTCTAATCTTTTCTCTCCCTGTACTCTATAGCCTTTTAATCTTTTCTCTCCCTGTACTCTATAGCCTTCTAATCTTTTCTCTCCCTGTACTCTATAGCCTTCTATAATATTTTCTCTCCCTGTACTCTACAGCCTTCTAATCTTTTCTCTCCCTGTACTCTATAGCCTTCTAATCTTTTCTCTCCCTGTACTCTTCAGCCTTCTAATCTTTTCTTTTCTCAGCACTCTACAGCTTTCTAATCTCCAGGTGTGTATAGACTTAAAAGCGTGTGAAGTGCTTTTTGTCTGAGCAAGGTGTTGATCACTGTTCTGTCATTTGTACTGGATGCTGCAGCTCCTTATGTAGCAATGAGACTGCTTATTTTGTGCAGGGAGTTGCTGTGCACAATCCCAAGATGCATATGTCTGCAGTTTAAAGCTGTTGCTCACCTAATGCGAGCCCAAGCCAGTTGGTATTAGGTGTTCAAGAAATTTGAACTTGGGCGTTTATTGTGGATGCCAGGGTTTTCCACGGCAACACTGGGCATGAATGTTTGCAGAGAACTTAAAAAGAGCAACGCCTTGCTCTATGGGGTTTCAGTACTGATACACATTCATGACACACATGTATGGTTTTTGTTTAGACGACCTGGAGGAGGACTTGGAGGTTCCCCTCTACTTGCTGGAGGGCCTGGAGGAGATGCACTATTGCTTCACAGAGTGGACCACTAATAGAGAGGTAATGCAAACCTGTGACTTAATAATTGCTAACTTGTGTCCAAAGACGGGAAAACCATGGTTATAGTTTATAAATAGGTTAAGAGAAAATTTGATAAAGGTTTATCAAAAAGGGTAAAGGTTTATAAAGTGGGTAAAGGATGATTGAAAATATGGTAAAGTTGAAAATATGTAAAGTTGAAAATATGGTAAAGTTGAAGTAAAGTTGAAAATATGTAAAGTTGAAAATATGGTAAAGTTGAAGTAAAGTTGAAAATATGGTAAAGGGTAGTTGAAATAGGTAAAGGGTAGCTGAAATAGGTAACTGAAATAGGTAAAGGGTAGCTGAAATAGGTAATAGGTAAAGGGTAGCTGAAATAGGTAAAGGGTATTGAAATAGGTAAAGGGTGATAAAATAGGTTAAAATAGGTAAAGGGTAGCTAAATAGGTAAAGGGTAGCTAAAATAGGTAAAGTATGTATGTAAAGGGTTCCATGATGTGCATAGCTGCAGCTAAGTAAAGGTGGGCAGAAGAAAAGTGAATATATGGTTGGAAAAGGGTATACCGTAAAGTACGCAGCAAGCGCCCACTAGGCTGTTTTCAGCGATCTAGGATTTTGTAGGGTTCATGTAGCAAGCGCCCTCTATATAGAAATTGATCGTAATATAAGTGCATGCGCCAAAATAGATTGAACCGCACCGCGTGTGCAATAATACACATGCGTTCCGACGCTGCGAAGACAGAGAGGAGAGAGATGCGACGTTCGCTGATTTGGATGAAGATGTGAACGACTTTGCGTCTTTCAGCCAGAACAAAATACATTTTACCCGAGATATCTAGATATTTTTTGCTTGAACTCTTTGACTTTATTTGTTTCAAAACAGCCCGATGTGCGTTATGAAGAATTGTTTCACCAATATCACGAGGCAAGCGCCCACTACATGTAGAAAGTGCCCACACCTACGATTTGGGGGTTGAAAGGGAAGTGCCTGTGGGCGCTTGCTGGGTACTTTACGGTACATGTATATCTAATGTCTACTGGTTGTCTCCTATAACAGAGTGTGCTGTCCATAGGTAACAACCAACAATTAATTAGCATTACCAAGTCCTATTCCTCGAGTACAAAACCTAATAAGTAAGTAAGTACAGCTGCCCTCTAAGTATCATGCACTGCTGTTCAATGCTTGTCATCATGACGACCATAGCCTACCATTGTGTGATATAATTATTGTTCTTCTCCTGAACAAAGTGTTTTTAAGGACCCTATGGATTTTTTAAAATTTATTATTATTATTTTTCTCGCACGCCACTCGGAAAGTCATTGGTTTCTTCCTGTTGCCTTATAGGGTATGAAGAGTCACCTGGCTCAGATTCCTCGTGACATACGACCATCACAACTTATTGAGCAGCTGGGTAAGGTGCTGATGAGAGCTGCCAATAAGATGAGACAGGTACGTGTGAACGTTTAGCATCCCCTAACATGCCCTGACAACAGCGTCATTGTGAATCTCTATGTGTCCATGGAGATATTGAAAGGGAGGGGTTAACCCAAAGGAAGCTCTCTTTTTCCTGCTAGGTTTTGTTAACGAATATGATATGTGCACTTGAATTTATGTGGAGCTTGCCAGCCAGCAGGTGTACAACCTGTTGAGTGCTCCTTCTTTCCTGTGCTCTTAACTTTGAACAATCTTTGTGGTTTGGGGTGTGATTGTTCTTATGGAAGCAAAGTGCAGCATAGACTCTAGTATGGGATGAGTGAGGGTGCACTATGGAGATTAGTCTCCACTCTCCTTCAGAGTTTGAACTCTAGTATGGGATGAGTGAGGGTGCACTATGGAGATTAGTCTCCACTCTCCTTCAGAGTTTGAACTCTAGATGAGTGAGGGTGCACTATGGAGATTAGTCTCCACTCTCCTTCAGAGTTTGAACTCTAGTATGAGATGAGTGAGGGTGCACTATGGAGATTAGTCTCCACTCTCCTTCAGAGTTTGAACTCTAGTATGAGATGAGTGAGGGTGCACTATGGAGATTAGTCTCTACTCTCCTTCATAGTTTGAACTCTAGTATGGGATGAGTGAGGGTGCACTATGGAGATTAGTCTCCACTCTCCTTCAGAGTTTGAACTCTAGTATGAGATGAGTGAGGGTGCACTATGGAGGTTAGTCTCCACTCTCCTTCATAGTTTTGAACTCTAGTATGAGTGAGGGTGCACTATGGAGATTAGTCTCCACTCTCCTTCAGAGTTTGAAGTCTAGATGAGTGAGGGTGCACTATGGAGATTAGTCTCCACTCTCCTTCAGAGTTTGAACTCTAGTATGGGATGAGTGAGGGTGCACTATGGAGATTAGTCTCCACTCTCCTTCAGAGTTTGAAGTCTAGATGAGTGAGGGTGCACTATGGAGATTAGTCTCCACTCTCCTTCAGAGTTTGAACTCTAGTATGAGATGAGTGAGGGTGCACTATGGAGATTAGTCTCCACTCTCCTTCAGAGTTTGAACTCTAGTATGAGATGAGTGAGGGTGCACTATGGAGGTTAGTCTCCACTCTCCTTCAGAGTTTGAAAGTAACAAATGTGGATTAACAAAGAGGATATGTAAAATTAATGATGTTTGATTATTTTTTGTTATTTGATTGATAGATGTTTATTTCCCCTGCCATGTCAGCACTATGCCATTACCATTGGAGTTGTCTCTGTGAGCATGGCTCAACTCGGAGTGATCAATTTGCTTAGCAAGCAGCTGCATCTGTAGCATACATAGTCAGTTTTTAGGTGCATGCATACATATCAGCTGATTTAACTTCAGGTGCATGTGTACATATCAGCTGATTTAACTTCAGGTACATGCATACATATCAGCTGATTTAACTTCAGGTGCATGCATACATATCAGCTGATTTAACTTCAGGTGCATGCATACATATCAGCTGATTTAACTTCAGGTGCATGCATACATATCAGCTGATTTAACTTCAGGTGCATGCATACATATCAGCTGATTTAACTTCAGGTGCATGCATACATATCAGCTGATTTAACTTCAGGTGCATGCATACATATCAGCTGATTTAACTTCAGGTGGATGCATACATATCAGCTGATTTAACTTCAGGTGCATGCATACATATCAGCTGATTTAACTTCAGGTGCATGCATACATATCAGCTGATTTAACTTCAAGTGCATGCATACATATCAGCTGATTTAACTTCAGGTACATGCATACATATCAGCTGATTTAACTTCAGGTACATGCATACATATCAGCTGATTTAACTTCAGGTGCATGCATGCATATCAGCTGATTTAACTTCAGGTGCAAGCATACATATCAGCTGATTTAACTTCAGGTGCATGCATACATATCAGCTGATTTAACTTCAAGTGCATGCATACATATCAGCTGATTTAACTTCAGGTACATGCATACATATCAGCTGATTTAACTTCAGGTACATGCATACATATCAGCTGATTTAACTTCAGGTGCATGCATACATATCAGCTAGATTTAACTTCAGGTGGATGCATACATATCAGCTGATTTAACTTCAGGTGCATGCATACATATCAGCTGATTTAACTTCAGGTACATGCATACATATCAGCTGATTTAACTTCAGGTGCATGCATACATATCAGCTGATTTAACTTCAGGTGCATGCATACATATCAGCTGATTTAACTTCAGGTGCATGCATACATATCAGCTGATTTAACTTCAGGTGGATGCATACATATCAGCTGATTTAACTTCAGGTGCATGCATACATATCAGCTGATTTAACTTCAGGTGCATGCATACATATCAGCTGATTTAACTTCAGGTGCATGCATACATATCAGCTGATTTAACTTCAGGTGCATGCATACATATCAGCTGATTTAACTTCAGGTGGATGCATACATATCAGCTGATTTAACTTCAGGTGCATGCATACATATCAGCTGATTTAACTTCAGGTGCATGCATACATATCAGCTGATTTAACTTCAAGTGCATGCATACATATCAGCTGATTTAACTTCAGGTACATGCATACATATCAGCTGATTTAACTTCAGGTACATGCATACATATCAGCTGATTTAACTTCAGGTGCATGCATGCATATCAGCTGATTTAACTTCAGGTGCAAGCATACATATCAGCTGATTTAACTTCAGGTGCATGCATACATATCAGCTGATTTAACTTCAAGTGCATGCATACATATCAGCTGATTTAACTTCAGGTACATGCATACATATCAGCTGATTTAACTTCAGGTACATGCATACATATCAGCTGATTTAACTTCAGGTGCATGCATACATATCAGCTAGATTTAACTTCAGGTGGATGCATACATATCAGCTGATTTAACTTCAGGTGCATGCATACATATCAGCTGATTTAACTTCAGGTACATGCATACATATCAGCTGATTTAACTTCAGGTGCATGCATACATATCAGCTGATTTAACTTCAGGTGCATGCATACATATCAGCTGATTTAACTTCAGGTGCATGCATACATATCAGCTGATTTAACTTCAGGTGGATGCATACATATCAGCTGATTTAACTTCAGGTGCATGCATACATATCAGCTGATTTAACTTCAGGTGCATGCATACATATCAGCTGATTTAACTTCAGGTGCATGCATACATATCAGCTGATTTAACTTCAGGTGCATGCATACATATCAGCTGATTTAACTTCAGGTGCATGCATACATATCAGCTGATTTAACTTCAGGTGCATGCATACATATCAGCTTATTTAACTTCAGGTGCATGCATACATATCAGCTGATTTAACTTTTTGTTTGTGTTGTTGTTCATCTCAGACTGAGCAGTTGCCAGTTCTCTCTGGCTCTGAGCGACGCAGAAGGGGTGCGGCATTAACGCGTGGTGGCAGACACAAGCGAGGATCACTTGGAAGAGAGGAGTGGGAGAGCAAAGAACGGAAACGAGGGGGCATCCCCATGGTGCTTGCCACAGCCGAGGGGAAAGGCACAAGGTCAGTCACCGTTCCTGGGTCAGCCCACGCATGTCCTCCATAGTCCATATGCTTGCATGTGTGTCCACCATGGTTACCTATGCTTGCATGTGTGTCCACCATGGTTATCTACGCTTGCATGTGCTTCCACCATGGATACCTATGCTTGCATGTGTGTCACCATGGTTACCTATGCTTGCATGTGTGTCCACCATGGTTACCTATGCTTGCATGTGTGTCCACCATGGTTACCTATGCTTGCATGTGTGTCCACCATGGTTACCTATGCTTGCATGTGTGTCCACCATGGTTACCTATGCTTGCATGTGTGTCCACCATGGTTACCTATGCTTGCATGTCTGCCACCATGGTTACCTATGCTTGCATGTCTGCCACCATGGTTACCTATGCTTGCATGTCTGCCACCATGGTTACCTACATGTATGCTTGCATGTCTTCCACCATGGTTACCTATGCTTGCATGTGTGTCCACCATGGTTACCTATGCTTGCATGTGTGTCCACCATGGTTACCTATGCTTGCATGTGTGTCACCATGGTTACCTATGCTTGCATGTGTGTCCACCATGGTTACCTATGCTTGCATGTGTGTCCACCATGGTTACCTATGCTTGCATGTGTGTCCACCATGGTTACCTATGCTTGCATGTGTGCCACCATGGTTACCTATGCTTGCATGTCTGCCACCATGGTTACCTACATGTATGCTTGCATGTGTGTCCACCATGGTTACCTATGCTTGCATGTGTGTCCACCATGGTTACCTATGCTTGCATGTGTGTCACCATGGTCACCTATGCTTGCATGTGTGTCACCATGGTTACCTATGCTTGCATGTGTGTCACCATGGTTACCTATGCTTGCATGTGTGTCCACCATGGTTACCTATGCTTGCATGTGTGTCACCATGGTTACCTATGCTTGCATGTCTGCCACCATGGTTACCTATGCTTGCATGTGTGTCACCATGGTTACCTATGCTTGCATGTGTGTCCACCATGGTTACCTATGCTTGCATGTGTGTCACCATGGTTACCTATGCTTGCATGTGTGTCACCATGGTTACCTATGCTTGCATGTGTGTCCACCATGGTTACCTATGCTTGCATGTGTGTCCACCATGGTTACCTATGCTTGCATGTGTGTCCACCATGGTTACCTATGCTTGCATGTGTGTCCACCATGGTTACCTATGCTTGCATGTGTGTCCACCATGGTTACCTATGCTTGCATGTGTGTCCACCATGGTTACCTATGCTTGCATGTGTGTCCACCATGGTTACCTATGCTTGCATGTGTGTCCACCATGGTTACCTATGCTTGCATGTGTGTCCACCATGGTCACCTATGCTTGCATGTGTGTCCACCATGGTTACCTATGCTTGCATGTGTGTCTACCATGGTTACCTATGCTTGCATGTGTGTCCACCATGGTTACCTATGCTTGCATGTGTGTCCACCATGGTTACCTATGCTTGCATGTGTGTCCACCATGGTTACCTATGCTTGCATGTGTGTCCACCATGGTTACCTATGCTTGCATGTGTGTCCACCATGGTTACCTATGCTTGCATGTGTGTCCACCATGGTTACCTATGCTTGCATGTGTGCCACCATGGTTACCTATGCTTGCATGTCTGCCACCATGGTTACCTACATGTATGCTTGCATGTGTCTCCACCATGGTTACCTATGCTTGCATGTGTGTCCACCATGGTTACCTATGCTTGCATGTGTGTCACCATGGTCACCTATGCTTGCATGTGTGTCACCATGGTTACCTATGCTTGCATGTGTGTCACCATGGTTACCTATGCTTGCATGTGTGTCCACCATGGTTACCTATGCCTGCATGTGTGTCACCATGGTTACCTATGCTTGCATGTCTGCCACCATGGTTACCTATGCTTGCATGTGTGTCACCATGGTTACCTATGCTTGCATGTGTGTCCACCATGGTTACCTATGCTTGCATGTGTTTCCACCATGGTTACCTATGCTTGCATGTGTGTCCACCATGGTTACCTATGCTTGCATGTGTGTCCACCATGGTTACCTATGCTTGCATGTGTGTCACCATGGTTACCTATGCTTGCATGTGTGTCACCATGGTTACCTATGCTTGCATGTGTGTCCACCATGGTTACCTATGCTTGCATGTGTTTCCACCATGGTTACCTATGCTTGCATGTGTGTCCACCATGGTTACCTATGCTTGCATGTGTGTCCACCATGGTTACCTATGCTTGCATGTGTGTCCACCATGGTTACCTATGCTTGCATGTGTGTCCACCATGGTTACCTATGCTTGCATGTGTGTCCACCATGGTTACCTATGCTTGCATGTGTGTCCACCATGGTTACCTATGCTTGCATGTGTGTCCACCATGGTTACCTATGCTTGCATGTGTGTCCACCATGGTTACCTATGCTTGCATGTGTGTCCACCATGGTTACCTATGCTTGCATGTGTGTCCACCATGGTTACCTATGCTTGCATGTGCATCTTCAAGGTATTCTTGCCACAACTCTGAGTCTTCTTAAGCTTGGCCCTTCTCTCTTCTTCACCATACCCTTGTATGTACTTAGATAAACCACAGACACATTACAATGCAATGGCCACGGCTTTGAATACTCTTAACCCCTTTAATTAATTAGAGGAAAGAACTTTCAAATATATCTTCTTTGTCAGCATTGCACAAAGAATGATCAACTTATGTATATGGGAATCTTTAGACATTCTTGAAATGTGACGGACGTACACAAAATCTGTACGTACGTTGCAGAGATTCTGCCGAATATGGAGTAGGGTGTTGTATTTAAATAAAGTTTGGAATCTTGCCTGTCAAGGGTGTGGTTTTTAAATAAAGTTTGGAATTCAAAAACCACACCCTTGACAGGCAAGATTCCAAACTTTATTAAAAAACCACACCCTCCATATTGGGCAGAATCTCTGCGACATACAGTACGTACAGATTTTGTAGTGATTGTAAAGCTATCAGACTGGTGTTAGTATACTGCAGAAAGTGTCTAGTTTACTGGATTGAGATTCATAAGCCAGACTCTAGACCCAATTAGTGGTTCAAAGTTTGTAGCTTGCCTACAGTATTGCTTTTGAGACGGGCCCCCACAGAGCATGCTGGTGGGAGGTGAGTGCAGCTTTTAGTTGGTGTAGAGATGGAAGCTTATGGAGGTCAAGCAGCAGCTGCAAGTCTGGGGAGGACCCAAGCAGGAAACCTTGCAATGACCAACATGAGGTGCAATATTATGATTGCCAAGGTCAGACAGAAGTCACTTTGATTTTATTGGTACTGCTTTTCAAGTTTCGACAAAATTTGCAGACAGTGTGTAACAGTCCCCTGACTAACTAACATGACGGAAGTCGGTGCACTTGGGAACATAGTTCACAGGTTTTACCCAGGGCTTGGGGGTTTAACCCGGGTTGAGTTAAATACCTTTTACCCGGGTTTTTACTCAAACATGGATACAACCTACTGTAGGATAAAATAATTAATAGACACAATATAAACTGTAAAGATATTATAAGAAATTAACTCTGTAATCAGGAAGTAAGACATTCAATAAAATTAATGGCAACTGTAAAGAACCAGACAAAAACAGACAAAAACAGGAGCTGTGTTTCACTCAGCATTTATTTACCAAGTGGGTCATTCCATGTCAATTCAACCAGGGGTCCCCGGGTGACCCTCTCAGAATTCAACCATTTTTGGCATGTATGTGCTACAACGTATATTATGAAGCTATGCAAAATTTGGGGGCAAAATATTGAATATTTTGGATGATATGACCCTTAAATCATGTCTGGGCGGTGCAAATTTCGCGGACTTTTTTTCGCGTATTGATTTTTTGGTCATATTCAAGAGCCTGTAACTTTTGATCCGGAAGAGGTTAAGCTCTGAAATTTTCAGGATTTGTTCATCTCACAGTCTGCTATAAGGAGATGTCAACATAAGATGATTTATGTATACTTTTTTGTGGTACTGATCAAATCAAAAAGGATGATTTCACCTATAATAATGCTTGCGAACCAATGTTTAGCCACCAACCAGGCAAAAACTAACTGCTAGAATCCCTTGTAACTTTGTATATAGCATCTCTAGCACCCTGAGCACTAGTGTGTATAATATGAAGTCTCTGATTCCTACAACTTCTGAGATATAGGCATCCCTATTTGCAAAAAATGAAATTATAATACAGTTTCAACCACAATTTTCGTTATGTGGGATAGGTCATACTATAAAATGTTATATCTCACAAGAAAGAGAAAAATTTACTCTTTCATTTGATATTAAACACATCTTGCTTCCGTAAAGCCTTCAGTAACTAATTGATAATTGAAAAAGAGACATTTTTATCATTCGTGACATAATATTAACATTTACTTTACCTACAGATGATGTAACATGACCTTGTGTTAGAACTAACATTGCATATCAATGGGTGCAAAAATATAATTACAAGTTGTGTCTCTTACAAAACTGCCTAAAACCGTCAGAAACTTTCTTCAATGAGGGTGCATCAACGTTGTACTGCCGTCCAGTTGAACTCGTCAAGCCTTCAATTAATGCCAGGACATGATGTTCTGGGACCCAACATTGGTCTTTTCGATATGGCCAAGTGAAGGAATTTGCTGGTCCTTTGGGTTGCATAAAGTCTACCAAAATATCTGCAGCATCTTCTGATACTTCTGCGATATTTCCTATGTACCAATCCCGATCATAGATGGCAGCAATGTATTGTCCAGGATGTAGATCTTGGAATACTGGAATAGCTTCTGTTTGATTGACTGTCACATTTGTTCCTGTATTATCTCCTGAAATTCTACTAATCTTCAAGTTGTTATTGTCCACAGGAATGAAACAATGATGACTTCTTGTACCTGGAATTGTGTGTGCATCAGCAAATCGCTCGAGTTGTCTGGGGCGATATATATCCACATCACTAACAGAAAGGTAGAACATTTTAATGCCATCAATGTGTGCAGTAGCCCACTGAAATAGCTCTGATGGAGTCAGAATATATCCTGCAGATGTTTGCTGGAGACTCATTCTGGTGGCCAAGCGTTTTACCGTTCCACCTATTCCATCACAGATACTCTTGCCATGGCTTGTGGCAAAAAAGTGCCACTCAGCAGATAATCCAAAATCATCAGCATGCATACAGAGGTTGGAGAAATTCTTATAATTTTTGTACTGGCTGGCAGCTCCATCACTGAAGTATTTCACATGCTTCACATCTGGTAACACATCTTTGATATGCTGCAGAACAGCATGCAGGAATGCATAAACAGTCACTGTATCATGTTGCATACAGTCACTTATCACACACAGAGACATGCTGCACAGATTTCCATCACTGTCAATGAAATATACTCCAAAAGGGTGGAGAGTTGCCTGTCTATTCTCCCAATAAAATCCTTGAATAGAGTCTTGGATAAGGAAAGAATAATTCTCTGCAAAGTCTAGAATTACCAACTCAGTGTTCCGTCGAAGATTTTCTTTGCAACTGGTGAGATAGGCTGCCTGTGCTTTTGAAATATAGTGATGTGTGGTAAGCTTGTCAAACTGATCGCAGAGAATTGTGATAAAATCACTAACAGACTCTTGCCTTCTGACTATTGTAGTGCGGTCGGTGTGATCCCACTGGCTGAATGTGATAAGATCATCATCATCCATGTCTAACTGTTCAGAGATCAAATTATGCACATGAGTCTGTAAGGCATTGATACCTGGACACTGGTCACAACGATGTATCATGCAGTCTTTTGATTTAATGTCACATACAATAATCGACAGCAATGTTGCGTAATCCAGCTTCAGTTCTGCAATAGCTGCTAAAAGTAGCTTCACATTTTGGTGAATTTCACACACACAGACTGAATGAGCGCCTTTTGCACCTACTGTAATACACCAAGGAGGTCGGAATTCACAAAACTTAGAAACTCCTATATTGTAAGCACCACCTGTCTTTTCTTTGAACAGTGCATACAGCTCATGAAGATTAGCAAGTAACAGTCTTTTCTGTTTGTGAACACGTTGTCCATTCACTTTCACCGACACAAATTCCTTTTTACCTGGGCAAAGACGAGTATACTCATCATCTTCATAAAAGTCCACTACCTTTTTCTTGATCTCATCAGATATTTCCTTTCCTCTCTTTGCACCAGGTTCGGCAAACACACCGGTAATTTTTTCAAGGCTCGGGATTTTTTAACCATATACTGGGAAACATTGAACTCTTCAGCTGTCTGCTTTACAGACCAACTTGATGGAGCCATTGTGAGAATCTGAAGTTGTTTTTGTCTTGTTGCAACGGCACACTGTTGCAATGGCACACTGTTCTTTCATATCCGTGATAATTTTTTCAAAATCAGAGCATTTTTCAC
The DNA here is from genome assembly GCA_028752905.1 of Cladorhizidae sp. MBARI D1340-BT2. Lineage (NCBI taxonomy): Eukaryota > Metazoa > Porifera > Demospongiae > Poecilosclerida > Cladorhizidae > Cladorhizidae sp. MBARI D1340-BT2. Next base: position 6,194,540 of record JAQNBH010000001.1, read on the forward strand.
ATTTTGTGATATCCTCTTTGCTAAGAGTTTTGGGACTGACATGGATTTTTTTCGCAATTGTTTGTTTGAGAGCTTCATGAGCTTGCAACAGTTTTCTTTTACCATAACCTGAAATATCTCTTTGGCTAACATCGTCTACTTTCATAGGTGAGCATCCAAGTGATGTTATACTTGTGTAAGATTTGCCAGTTCATCAGGCAAAAATGTCTCATCACTGCTTGATGAATCTTCTTGTGATGGCACTGCACTTCCCATCATTGCTATACATCGTGGGCACAGCTTCTGGCCTGGTTTTATTTTTTTGTGTGCGAGTTTACTCAAACTTTTAGCTTTAGTTTTATCCAGGCTACGAAGACTTCCTTTAGCAGTTGTTTTATGGACACAAAATGGATCACAACACGTTTTTTGTAGAAACTCGAATTTGTCAAGGAATAACTGCTTATGGTGAAGACATACAGTCGTAACTTCAGAGACAGAAGTTTTTTCCAATCCACATCTTACAAACAGAAGACTTTTATCTTCCATTGTCAAATCAGAAACATTTACAAAGCCAACTGTCCTGCAATATGTCCTCTTATGACATGGATCTTTTCTATGTGCACCAATTGAACAAGATTCCAAATTTGTAGCCATGGTGTCACACTTTAAATCCGGCACAATGTTTTGCGAGTCCAACTTGAATACTAGTGTATATCACTGAATCAATTAGAAAATGGTAGCATTTCACCTAACAAGCATCTTCAACTGAAACCTGGGATTTTTATGTATCAAGTGGGATTTTTAGGCTTATATAAGCAGCATGGAGAAATGTGGAGATCCCCATGGAAAATCCCAGGGAAAACACCAGGGAAAACTCAATAGTATCAATTCCCTTCTTTCCCTATCATAGTTTTCTTGTATTTATTCAGCATGGAGAAATGTGGAGATCCCCATGGAAAATCCCAGGGCAAACACCAGGGAAAACTCAATAGCATCAATTCCCTTCTTTCCCTATCTTAGTTTTCTTGTATTTATTCAGTAAGGTTAGTTGGTCAGCTCACGTTGTATGTTTTTGGTGCTGCGATCAAAATAAACACACACTGCACCACCGCTCATCTGGTTTTCTATGAAGTTTGATGCTTTTGAAACACAATGTTCACTAAGATAGGGAAAGAGGCGAATTAGAAATAGTGCTAAAACTGGACATGTCACACAAATGTAAGTAATTTTAAATGTCAATAATTATACGTATATATATGCATGTAGTACTGTAAAATGTCACAAATGATAAAAATGTCTCTTTTTCAATTATCAATTAGTTACTGAAGGCTTTACGGAAGCAATATATGTTTGATATCTAATGAAAGAGTAAATTGTACTCTTTCTTGTGAGATAATACATTTTATAGTATGACCTATCCCACATAACGAAAATTGTGGTTGAAACTGTATTATAATTTCATTTTTTGCAAATAGGGATGCCTATATCTCAGAAGTTGTAGGAATCAGAGACTTCATATTATACACACTAGTGAACAGGGTGCTAGAGATGCTGTATACAAAGTTACAAGGGATTCTAGCAGTTAGTTTTTGCCCGGTTGGTGGCCAAACATTGGTTCGCAAGCATTATTATTGGTGAAATCATCCTTTTTGATTTGATCAGTACCACAAAAAAGTATACATAAATCATCTTATGTTGACATCTCCTTATAGCAGAGTGTGAGATGAACAAATCCTGAAAATTTCAGAGCTTAACCTCTTCCGGATCAAAAGTTACAGGCTCTTGAATATGACCAAAAAATCAATACGCGAAAAAAAGCCCGCGAAATTTGCACCGCCCAGACATGATTTAAGGGTCATATCATCCAAAATATTCAATATTTTGCCCCCAAATTTTGCATAGCTTCATAATATACGTTGTAGCACATACATGCCAAAAATGGTTGAATTCTGAGAGGGTCACCCGGGGACTTTTCTAAAAACTGGTTGAATTGACATGGAATGACCCAAGTGACAAGGTTGTCTAAGTGCTAGAGTATATATATTTTTTAATTTGATGATTTATTTAAATATTTAATGGGATTAAAGTCCAATTGATATGCAAGTTAAACAGATTTAATAGTCAATCTCCTGAGGTCTTCGCAGGAGCGTGGCAGAAGACGAGTTTCTGGACTTTCTCATTTTTGTAATTGCAGTACACTTACTAAACTGTAAGCAGTGAATGATGACCTGTGATATTTGCTTGCATTTTAAATAGCCCTGGTGTCCACCACCACCCAGACACTTGTGGCTCTGGGACAGGGCTGTGACAGGGTTACAAATAAGTGTTTTTATATCACTGGGTAATACCTGGGTAAAACCCGGGTGAAAACCCTGGGAAAGATAAGGGTAAAACCTGGGCGAAATATCTAAAACAAGGTTTTACCCACTGGTTAAATAGGTTTTACCCGGGTAAAATGCAAACACTGCTTGGGAATGTAATGGTGGCATGTCTTTTCCAATGGTTATCGGTTTCCTCGCTAGTTCCCCTGGAGATTTGTATGCGCTCCATACAGCAAGTGGTATTGCTGGTTGCTCTGGAGACTTGCACACACTCCATGCAGCAAGTGGTATTGCTGGTTGCTTTGGAGATTGCATGCACTCCATACGGCAAGTGGCATTGCTGGTTGCTCTGGAGAATTGCATGCACTCCACACAGCGAGTGTCCACCACCATATTTTAGCAGTTATGTCTTAACACTGTTTGGAAGCCTGTGTATAACATGATGATTAACACTGTTTGGAAGCCTGTGTATAACATGATGATTAACACTGTTTGGAAGCCTGTGTATATTATGATGATTTTAACTCTTAACACTGTTTGGAAGCCTGTGTATAACATGATGATTAACACTGTTTGGAAGCCTGTGTATAACATGATGATTAACACTGTTTGGAAGCCTGTGTATAACCTGAAGATTAACACTGTTTGGAAGTCTGTGTATATTATGATGATTTTAACTCTTAACACTGTTTGGAAGCCTGTGTATAACCTGATGATTTTACCTGTGGGTCATTGATAAGGTGGGACCCACCCACCCAGTTGTTTAATTAATTAGAGCTGCACATGACTGCCCGTTCGTTTACTGAGTGTGTGTGTGTGCGTGTGGTGCATTGTGTGCAGGCAGGAAAATGACGAGAATGTAACCTTGAAGCTTATAGTGCCAGAGGAGGAGGAGGAGGAGGAGGAGGAGGAGGAGGAGATTATGAAGGATAGGTGAGAAGGAGGGGCCATGGGTGTAGCTAGTATGCCATGACAAGGGAGATCGCATGTCATTGGTCAATTATTTCGTTTAGGTGTTTTCTTGTCTAGACAAGAAAAAATACAAAATTCAAAATTCAAATGAATATTTTAAATAGAGGAATATCATAGGCTGTTTTTAATTTTGTTGGGTACTCTGTATTAATCTCCCACTGTAAGTAGTTGTAACAGCACTTGGCACTATAAGTAGTTGTAACAGCACTGACTCTGTAAGTAGTTGTAACAGCATTTGGCACTGTAAGTAGTTATAACAGCACTTGGCACTGTAAGTAGTTGTAACAGCACTTGGCACTGTAAGTAGTTGTAACAGCACTTGTCACTGTAAGTAGTTGTAACAGCACTTGGCACTGTAAGTAGTTGTAACAGCACTTGGCACTGTAAGTAGTTGTAACAACACTTGGCACTGTAAGTAGTTGTAACAGCACTTGGCACTCCAAGTAGTTGTAACAGCTCTTGGCACTGTAAGTAGTTGTAACAGCACTTGGCACTGTAAGTAGTTGTAGGGCTAGATCCAGGCTAGAGATACTGTATGTCAGCTATGGCTAGGGCTAGGTCCAGGCTAGAGATACTCTATGTCAGGATGAGTGCCATGGTTAGGGCTAGGTCCAAGCTAGAGATACTCTTACATTGTATGTCAGGGTAAGGGTCATGGCTAGGGCTAGGTCCAGGCTAGAGATACTGTATGTCAGGGTGAGAGCTAGGGCTAGGTCCAGGCTAGAGATACTGTATGTCAGGGTGAGGGCCATGGGCTAGGTCCAGGCTAGAGATACTGTATGTCAGGGTGAGGGCCATGGCTAGAGGTCCAGGCTAGAGATACTCTATGTCAGGGTTGGGGCTCTGGCTATGGCTAGGTCCCGAGTATGGCTAGGGGGATCTCCGGAGGCCCTGGGAGAGGTTGTGATGGTGTTGGACTGCCTTGTACTCATTAGTGGCAGGGAGTGATTTATACTGGAATAGAATTGGACGATCCTGATTGGTTTTATTTTAATACAGTACGTTCCTAATAATACTACTCACTTAGTGTGTGTGTTCTGTGATTTATTTTCAGTTCCGGTTCTGAAAGCAGCCTGCACATTCAGGATGACACCACGCCCTCTCCAGTAGATGATGATGACACCAGCGATCACATGCCCTCGCGGAGGTTAAAAGACGAGGATGAGGACTGGAAGGAATACAAAGATGGCGACTATGGTACAGCTGTGTGGTGTGTGTATGGAGGAAGCTTGTGGGGGTTAGTGACAAGAAATGGCATTATTTGTACTTGATTGCAAACTGACATTGCCTTCACTAGTAGCTGGTTCATAGAGAGCTGTGAGGTCCAGTGATGACTGTGTCTTGCCTGGTTGCTGCTAACTATAGTACCTTAGACAGCAGCACTTGCCACATGCAAGCTTTCCTTCTTGCATGGACACTGTTCGGTTTGGTTGAAAATCGAATTTTGATACTTTAAAACTGTGTGTGGAGTTTGAGTCCCACTCAGCTGGAATTTTGGTACTTTAAAACTGAGCGTGGAGTTTGAGTCCCACTCAGCTGGAATTTTGATACTTTAAAACTGAGTGTGGGTGGAGTTTGAGTCCCACTCGGCCGGAATGACAGATACTGTAAAGTAATTTTGGTTTCTTTGTTTGGGATAGCACGTTCATCTCAAAATTAATCTTGTGAATTCCAGTAACATTTCCTAGATCATTAGCAGGACAGTTGTTTAGAAGGTGGAATGGGACTGACAAGATACAGACTGGAATGGAAAATAATCAGATTTATTTCTGGTAGAAACGGTGCGGCCCGTCTTATTGGAGTAGTAGTAGTAGTAGTAGTATAGTAGTAGTAGTAATAGTAGTAGTAGTAATAAGTAGTAGTAGTAGTAATAAGTAGTAGTAGTAATAATAAGTAGTAGTAGTAGTTAAACTATCTAAAAAAGCTAGAGGAGTAATAGTAGTAGTAGCAGAAGTAGTAATACAGTAGTAGGAGGAGTATTACAAATAGTAATAAGTAGTAGGAGTAATAGTAGCAGTAGTGATGAGTAGTAGGAGTAATAGTAGCAGTAGTGATGAGTAGTAGGAGTAATAGTAGCAGTAGTGATGAGTAGTAGGAGTAATAGTAGCAGTAGTAATAATTTGTTGTTGTATTGTATTGACTTATTGATGGGAGAATTAAATTTGATGATTTGCCGGTCAGAGAATAAAACACCAAATAAAGCACACCCACCACATAGGCATAATGCGCGCACGACATGATGGAAGTCCACTTTCCCATAGCATTAATTTATTCTGAAGCAGAATGTCTTGACTAAAGTACGCCAAGCAAAGCAAGCCTGCAGGTAAGGGTGCCTACCTCCAAGGAGTTGTCCGACCAAGAAGTGGAGCTAACAGGCGAGAATTGAGCAGCAGCGACTGACCAGCCATTCCAACAGATCCTCACATGGTTGCTTATGACAGCAGCAGTGTAAGCATCTGTGCAGTGGCCAGACTCACAGGCTCCATATTTAATGATGTTTATGTTGTCCAGAACTCGGATATGCTGGATCGCCACGAGTAGGTATTGTCATTATACCGGCACCCGTGCACAACAGCCAAGTTTTATTACTTCTAATATAAAAAAATATCAAAATCAACGAACATTTCAGGCTATATATATATATATACAATATACTACTACTGTATGTATATACAATACTACTACTGTATGTATATACAATACTAAGTACTACTGTATGTATATACAATACTACTACTGTATGTATATACAATACTACTACTGTATGTATATACAATACTACTATTGTATGTATATACAATACTACTACTGTATGTATATACAATACTACTACTGTATGTATATACAATACTACTACTGTATGTATATACAATACTAAGTACTACTGTATGTATATACAATACTACTACTGTATGTATATACAATACTACTATTGTATGTATATACAATACTAAGTACTACTGTATGTATATACAATACTACTATTGTATGTATATACAATACTACTATTGTATGTATATACAATACTACTGTATGTATATACAATACTACTACTGTATGTATATACAATACTAAGTACTACTGTATGTATATACAATACTACTACTGTATGTATATACAATACTACTACTGTATGTATATACAATACTACTATTGTATGTATATACAATACTAAGTACTACTGTATGTATGTACAATACTACTACTGTATGTATATACAATACTACTACTGTATGTATATACAATACTACTACTGTATGTATATACAATACTACTATTGTATGTATATACAATACTACTACTGTATGTATATACAATACTACTATTGTATGTATATACAATACTAAGTACTACTGTATGTATATACAATACTACTACTGTATGTATATACAATACTACTACTGTATGTATATACAATACTAAGTACTACTGTATGTATATACAATACTACTACTGTATGTATATACAATACTAAGTACTATTGTATGTATATACAATACTAAGTACTACTGTATGTATATACAATACTACTACTGTATGTATATACAATACTAAGTACTACTGTATGTATATACAATACTACTACTGTATGTATATACAATACTACTATTGTATGTATATACAATACTAAGTACTACTGTATGTATATACAATACTACTACTGTATGTATATACAATACTACTATTGTATGTATATACAATACTAAGTACTACTGTATGTATATACAATACTACTATTGTATGTATATACAATACTAAGTACTACTGTATGTATATACAATACTACTACTGTATGTATATACAATACTACTACTGTATGTATATACAATACTAAGTACTACTGTATGTATATACAATACTACTACTGTATGTATATACAATACTACTATTGTATGTATATACAATACTAAGTACTACTGTATGTATATACAATACTACTACTGTATGTATATACAATACTACTATTGTATGTATATACAATACTAAGTACTACTGTATGTATATACAATACTTCTACTGTATGTATATACAATATTCTTCTAATGTATGTATGTACAGTATACTTCTACTGGATCCACTTAATATACTTCTGCGTAGTTCATTGTTTGCAGCTTAAACTACTAAACAGCCAGCTTTTAACCACATCTATCAGTGATTAATCTACTGGCCTCAGGCTATGACTACTATTTTGTTGTGGTTGTGTTTCAGTGTACCCTGACCTTGTGGATGAGGTTAGTGATTCAGAAGGTGCATGTGGCGACAGAGAGGGTTCCGGAGGACGGAAGAGGGCTGGCTATAACCACGATGAAATGTGGACGCCTCAAGGTCAGCACTTCTTAGTGTACACATCTGCTAGGCCATGCCTCTTGTGAGATTCAAGTGACAACTGTACATGAAGCTCCCTTATACACATGCTATTTATATTAGATTAGTTTGGCAGCTTATAAACTGCACAGGAAAACTGCCTCATGGACATGCTATTTATATTAGATTAGTTTAGATTAGTTTGGCAGCTTGTAAACTGCACAGGAAAGCTCCCTTATGGACATGCTATTTATTTAGCTTGACAGCTTTGAAACTGCACAGGAAAGATGCCTTATGGATTGTTGATAGCTTAGTGTGGTCTTCATCTTACCATGGTGTCTTGTCATTTGTTGCTTTCCTTACAGAAATATTTGCTATGGTTTGCTTCATAAGTTTTTAATAAACAAGGTATATATCATGTGTGTTGTGACTATTGTAAGGATGGGATATCCCTCTTTCCCATATGAGACCCTGTTCAAGTTCAGTCTCTATGAAAGTTCACTTGATGCTAAGCCCCCATTGGCAGAACAAATTCATGAGTGCTTAATTAACAAAGAATGAACTGGTGCTTAATTAACTAATTAACAGAGAATGAAACAGGTGCTTAATTAACAGAGAATGAACTGGTGAGAGAATGAATTGGTGCATAATTAACAGACAATGAACTGGTGCTTAACAGAATGAACTGGTGCTTAATTAGCAGAATGAACTGGTGCTTAATTAGCAGAGAATGAACAGTTGCTTGATTATGAACTGGTGCTTAATTAACAGAATGAACTGGTGCTTAATTAACAGAATGAACTGGTGCAGAGAATGAACTAGCACTGGTGCTTAATTAACAATGAAAGAACTGGTGCTTAACGAACTGGTGCTTAATTAACAATGAACTGGTGCTTAATTAACAGAATGAACTGGTGCTTAATTAACAGAATGAACGGGTGCTTAATTAACAGAATTAATTAATTAACAGAATGAACTGGTGCTTAATTAACAGAGAATGAACTGGTGCTTAATTAACAGAATGAACTTTTGCCTAATTAACAGAGAATGAACTGGTGCCTAATTAACAGAGAATGAACTGGTGATTAATTAACAGAATGAACTGGTGCTTAATTAATAGAGAATGAACTGGTGCTTAATTAACAGAATGAACTGGTGCTTAATTAACAGAATGAACTGGTGCTTAATTAACAGAATGAACTTGTGCCTAATTAACAGAGAATTGAACTGGTGCCTAATTAACAGAGAATGAACTGGTGCTTAATTAACAGAATGAACTGGTGCTTAATTAACAGAGAATGAACTGGTGCTTAATTAGCAGAATAAACTGGTGCATAATTAACAGAGAATGAACTGGTGCTTAATTAACAGAGAATGAACTGTTGCTTAATTAATAGAGAATGAACTGGTGCTTAATTAACAGAATGAACTGGTGCTTAATTAACAGAGAATGAACTGGTGCTTAATTAACAGAGAATGAACTGGTGCTTAATTAACAGAGAATGAACTGTTGCTTAATTAATAGAGAATGAACTGGTGCTTAATTAACAGAATGAACTGGTGCTTAATTAACAGAGAATGAACTGGTGCTTAATTAGCAGAATAAACTGGTGCTTAATTAACAGAGAATTGAACTGGTGCCTAATTAACAGAATGAACATGTGCTTAATTAACAGAGAATGAACTGGTGCTTAATTAACAGAATGAACTGGTGCTTAATTAACCAAATGAACTGGTGCTTAATTAACAGAATGAACTGGTGCTTAATTAATTAATTAACAGAGAATGAACTGGTGCTTAATTAATAGAGAATGAACTGGTGCTTAATTAACAGACAGAATGAACAGGTGCTTAATTAACAGAGAATGAAACAGAATGAACTGGTGCTTAATTAACACAATGAACTGGTGCCTAATTAACAGAGAATGAACTGGTGCTTAATTAACAGAATGAACTTGTGCCTAATTAACAGAGAATGAAATGGTGCCTAATTAACAGGGAACGAACTGGTGCTTAATTAACAGAATGAACTCGTGCTTAATTAACAGAGAATGATCTCGGTGCAAGACAGGTGACATTGGTAAAAATGGATTCCTCTGAGTATTGAATGTGTGCTGGTCCAAGAACACAATCGCACACAACACATGTCGAGATTTGCTCCCAACACATTACATGTTGTCTGTATGCATACACAGCAGGCAGTGTCCACCTTATGGGGGGCCCCATTGCCAGCTCCTTCAGAGAGAAGAGAAATGCTAAGAAGCGGTCGTTTGAGCGAAGTCTGTCGGCCACCGCTGCCAAGATACTCAGGATGGAACAGGAGAGAGGGAAGAAGGACGACAAGGTGAGGGGTGTGCATGGGAAGGTGTGAGAGTGTTGTGCCTATCAGACAGAGAAGCAAGAGTGACTTAAAATGCACCAGAGTTTATTTGTGTTAAATATTTGCAGGTAGTGCCCAACAATAGGATTTGCGGGGTGAATATTTGTGTGTTGAGCAGTGAATGTGTGAATTACTCTATGACTACCTCTCTTTGTTGTACCTGTATATTCACAGCTGGGCTCCAACTAACCCCCCAAAACATGAATATTAAATACCTCGAAAATACCTTGCTATATGTCCTGTGACGCCATGACAACCCTGGGATCCTCCGTGGGTATACATAGATGTTGTTGCTCACCTGATACTTCGCGAGGGCTAGCGTTAGGACTTGTTGCATAATATATTGGAACCTCTTATGTACCTGCTGGGAATCTTTTGAAGTCTTCACAATACTTGGACTGCAATGTACTTTAATGAAGCAGCCCAGATCTGTGTCATATTGTAAGATGGACCCTTCCACATTCACCCTCTCCTGCAATTAGGCAAGTCCTCTATCAGGGTTGAAATGGGCTATGTTCTCATGAATGTTTATAATGCTAAACGGCAGGGTTTGCAATCCAAAATCAGTTAATTGCTACTTGAAGCTTGGTAATGAGCTGTTGTTTTTTAGAACTGCTTGCACTATAAGATTGCTTCAGTTTTAATCTGAACTGAGTATACCACACCTGTTAATTTCCAAGTTGTGGGTCATCTCTGTGTCCAGGTTCCCCTACTCTTGTAAAAAGGATTTTGCAGGTAGAGCATGTGCAAACTAAACAGGTCAGTCAGCGTTCTGTGCCTCTTTATCAAGGCAGGTTATCAACACTTACACTGAGCCACTGGACCGATCCATACAGCAAACAAATTAATCCAAGAATATTGGTTGCATTTAGAGTGTGTTGTGTGAACAAGTTCTAGTGCTTGTTGACGTTTTATTTAAAAATTTTCCTTTTTCTTTCCTTTTTTTCCTTCTTTTTTTCTTCTTGTTTGTGTTTACACTAGGTTAAATGTGACTCTCCTGCCACACCCTCTCAAGCAATAAACAGGAATAGACAAGTTGAGCCGGTGTTGGGAGGTGGGGCTCTCAAGGTAAAGGGAAATCAATGGGAAGGGCCCAAGAACAATGGAGATGTTGAAGAGAAGAATCAAAGAGCTAGAGCTGCAGGTTGGCTACATTATCATTTACTCTCACCCTCACTGGCATGGCATTGCAGTATGTGTGCTACATGATCAGCTGTGCCTACCCAGCTTCTAAGCTGCCCCACATAATATATGGGGGTGAGGTATATATTCAAATGTTGAATCATTTTTGTTGAAGTGTTGTTCTTCTTCTTCTTCAGCTGCTGCTAATGCTGTGGATGCCGTTGTGGCTGCCTCACGACCGAAAGCTAAACTGCTCACTCCGAAGCAAAGACTCAGCAAGATCCTTGGCCTAGGCAAGGCCAACAGAAGAAAGGTTTAACTCCATTCAACCGGACTTACAACAACTGCAACAGTCATTGACAGTCACTATGTTCTGGCATTTGACAGTTTCGACTTGACCACTTTCACAGCTTGGCATAGGATGATGGTGTGGATGACACGACACCTCTTCTCTCTGCTGCAAACTCCTTTCAGACCTCCTTGGTTGATCCGTGATGCAGATTTCATTATTTATTTTTGCATTATTTAGCACCACACAACATGCATCACTCCATTCCCATTCTGACAGTATACATATTCCAATGAGGCTCATGTTTTTAACGACAATGCTGTGTGCAGCTCTACGATGAAGGGATGCCATGACATTATTTATGTTCCAAACATACAAGGAACTACTTAAAACCAAATGTCTATATAGGATTGATGTGTGGTTAAAAAGAAAGGAAATGGGACTACTCCTGCAGACTACACCAGTTAGATGACCCTTTACCGTTTGACATCATTTGATAATTGAGGTCACCAACTGGTTGTGGTTTCAGGGTTGCCTTCAGACAAGTGGGTCTTATGTTCCTAGCTGTTTGTTATATTATAGTTCAGCAGTGGAAGCACCAAGTGTGAGCTCCAGGATCTCCATCAGAGTGGTATAGCCAGCAGCGAAGAGAAGGGCACAGTGGCCTGTTAACCACGCCCACTTAATTATGCACATTATATTTATGATATATACATGTAATTTGTTTTGTTCTGTCTGGATGCAGTTATTTATAAATGTAGTTCCATAGTAAGCTTCTCAATAGAAGAACTGCCGGATAGTGGGTTGCTGCTCTGTTGTGTTTGACCTTAAGTACATCTGCTTGAGTGCAGAGAAGGATCTTACACCTGCTGTGTTAATGCAAATTGTCATTGCATTGATGAGGGTAGAGAAAGCTGCCTTCAGAGGTAGAACTTCTTTTAAAAAAACATCTCGAGCCATTACAGTGTTCATCAAAGTTTGAGAGTTGGAGTAGACTCCATGCAGAGTGAGTCCTAGTCCAGATCATACATACTTGCTAGAGGCAAAGAGGATCAAAGAAAGAGGCTGACTCAAGGCACAGTGATGAATGGTATCTTGGACAGCACCATGCTGAGTGGGTCAATCCTGTGATCTTGGGTTTGTTATAATTATAGCATTATGTGACTTGGCAACAAGAGCTGTCATCCCCATTGAGATTTGAGCACTACATGCACTTTCAGCTCGGCTACCCACAAGTAGCCTCAGTAATATTGTATGACTATTAGCCATCTCAATTTAATAAGTAGTTAGGGGGGTTAGTACAAAATGTTCTTAATTGGACATCTAGATTAAGGGGTAGTGTGACTGCTCTTGAGCTCCGAACTTCCGTTGATTTTAATGAACTGGGTAAAGCTGACATATCTTGCAGCAGAAATTGCCCCTTAACTGGAGGTTGCAGTTACTCCGCTACAGCTATTTACAATTCCATTTTTAATGATTGTGGGGGAGTATTTCTTGCAATTTTTGTTTCGTTATTTCTTTCTTAAAATCAGACACCCTGGGATATTTTATACTTGGTAGTGTCGTCGACTCGTCGCTGGGGCTAGGCAACCAGACAAGCGTGCCTCGCTCTAGGCAACCTGACCTCGCTGGGGTTAGGCAACCTGACAAGCATGCCTCGCTGGGGCTAGGCAACCAGACAAGCATGCCTCGCTGGGGCTAGGCAACCAGACAAGCGTGCCTCGCTGGGGCAAGGCAACCTGACAAGCGTGCCTCGCTGGGGTTAGGCAACCTGTGAAAATCTATTTAAAGGATCCTGGTCTGTGTGACCAAATTGATGTGTTTTGTGATGTGCTTGATACTAAACATAGCTATATATATATCTGTTAGTTTTGGAATCATCCTGAGTAACTTCCTAAAAGAGGTTTGTTTGATATATATGACTCGTCAAAAAAGGAATGAAACAAGAAATTCCAGTGTAGACCACAAACATTTATATACAGTACAAATGTATAAATAGCTTATTTGATCTCACTTCCTTTCAATAAATAATAACAGAAAACAGAAAACCTGTACACAAAAATTGATCTTCCATACACCCCAAAGGGTATTCCCACGTTGCACCACCACAGAAATCCTCTTAATGAAATGTTGATTTGAGTTATCATCAGAAGTTGCTGTGCAATCATGTATATTATTTTATCATGTAGCTATCTACTCCACTCATAGAGAATAGTACAAATAGAACTACTGTGATATTTTACCATATCGCGTACTTGTTATTACCTATACGATATGCGCATGCTCAGTAAAGGTTTGCGCATCCTCAGTCCCATGATAAATACATTATTAAATGGATACGGTGAAATATCACTCGTCTGATTGGCCGGTATTTTCACTCGTGCCTGCGGCACTCGTGGAAATACTAGCCACAGACTCGTGATATTTACCCGTAACAATGTAATAATGTATATGTATTGGCGATCTTTTACACATTTATTTTTCCATGTGGACGTCTTCAGATCCTTTTGGGGGCTGCTGATTTACTACCTTAGCAAAAGAATATATTTTTTTCATTTCCTTGCCAAGTATATATCCACTTGTAAGAAGTTACTCAGTACAACTCCAGAACTAACCAATCATAGATGTTACTGTTTAACATTTTTATAGAGGTTCCTGTGTAATGATGTAAATAACGATCATAGTTACCTGGCTTTGATGAAGGTCTATTTTGCCTCAGGAATAGGCTTCTGATGACACCAACTGATCACTTCATCGCTGCTCAGCTAAGCTGGAATTGCACTCACAGACGTGTTTATTATATAGACGATCTTTTACCGATTATTAGCTGGGGGGGGGGGGAAGGTTGGATACTAAGCCAGAATGCTTGGAAACTGTCTAAGTGAGATACATGTAGTTATAAACTTTGTTATTTGGTACTGTTTGGTACTCTATGGTGAGTGATACCACCACACTCCCAAATAGCTAGAATGAGGAAGATGTTTTTCAGTTTGCATTTAACCTTCCGCTAATTTTTACTGCTTGCTTCTGACCGTCAAATTGCGGGGGGGGGGGGGGGGGGGGGGGGGGGGGGAACACCCGCTTATCCTGAGCTTATTGCTCACGCGTGAAGATCTAATACAGTGAGTAGTCCTCATTTTTTAAAGCTCTCGAGCAAGCTCTTCCTCGTCTAACAAGTGACCTCACAAATGCCACGTGCGAATGGTAAAGGACGCTATTATACCTTGTTTCAGAGACCAACCGCCCAACTCTTATTCGTGGGGTTAAAGGGGCTAATGGAAGATCCTAAGAAACTGCTGGAAAAGTTAGACAAACTACTATTAGACCTTCCTAATGATTCACTCCCACCATTGCCTGTTGCTAGGAAGGAGCTGTTTGGTAATTACCACAAAGTAAGTGACATTTAATTCCATGCCAGGGATTCGCATTTTAAAATGCGAGTCTGGAAAATTTGGTGAGAATATGGATGGTTAAAATGCATGCGCTATTAAAATGAAGTGGTCCCGCTAGTGCTTGGCATAACAAGTGCCATGACAGTTGCAAAATTGTGTCAGGTACTTCAAGAGGTCTGACTCCATGGTCGAGAGTGTCATTCGTGAACAGATGCTTGTGGTCATATTTTCTTAGAATCAGTCTTAGCAAAATATTGTTCTTAGAGAGTGATTGACAATGACTAATGGTGGAATGTTGTGACAATGCAAACCTTTGTACCATGAAAGATACCAAGAATGATACCAAGAATGAAACCCCCCACCTCTATCTCACACACAGACAGCACCATGTTATTCTTTGTACACGAGAAAATTTAGCAAACTCGATCTAACAGATAGTAATGACATCATGACAAAATATTGGTGGAATTTAATTTAGCCAATCTGCCAAACCACCAAATTAAATTATCCACCAAATTTTTAGACGGTCCTACTATATAGCACTTGCGTTGGACATATGTGTGCATTGGACATATGTGGACATATGTGTGGTAAGGTATAGTTGCTATGCAACCAACCACATGAATATGAATATCATTCTAATGTTGCCCGACCCCTTTGTAACCAACATGATCCTATTTTGTTCTTATTTATGGTCATTGTCAAAACAAGTATGAAAAGCAATACTGATAATTTGCCAAACTACTAAGAAATCTCTTTGGCCTTCAGATCATCATTTTCCATGAAATTCGATAAATAAAGGGCAGAACAGTATTTCTAGACAGTCAAGCCATTGTATATAGCTAAGCTTCACCACACTCCTGAATAGATCAGGCTTGCAGATACATTATTCCCCATGAAATTCCAGAAATAAAGTGTGGAACAGACAGTCAAGCCATTGTATATAGCTAAGCTTCACCACTCCAGAATAGCTGTCAGGGTCCTTGCCTTCACCAGTACCCACTACCTCATTGGCAAGCCGAATGTAATTGCTATCTAGCCAATACAGCAAAATCTATTCCAGACAGATCTACTTTGCTTGCAGTGAACTCTCAGTTAACATTACAATAACCTTCTCAATAATCCAATTTCAAGTTGATTATTGAGAAGGTTATTGTAATACTTTGCTTGTGTTCGTACTTGATCATAATTCTGGTCGTCCTTGACCCATAATAGGTCTCCATGGTAAGTAAGGTTCTCACTCCTCAGAATTTAGACATCCAAAGTCATTGTGAGTATCATCCGGAGCAAACTTGTCAGCAATCCTTTGGATGTAGGTAGCATGGATGAACCCATAACCATAAACACCTATTCCCAGTAATTTTGAAAATCTATTTTGTTCTGATTTTGTGGCGAACATAACTTTGCCACACTTGACTCAATTTTAATATTTTAGGGTTCATTTGAGAGCTCTTTTAGTGCTCTGTGATATGACTGTTTCAATTCTTTTTTTTACTTAAAGCATTGCCGAGTTATGGTGATTAGAAGAGGTGACCGTCACAGATTTTGCGTGTATTTTGCGTGAAATGCCTTTGGACTAATGAACACGAAATGTGTTGATAAATATGCCACCGTTATATCACAGCTAAAATTAATGTCTTGGGAAGCTACAAACCAAATTTGGGCATCTGTAGACCAGGCACTTAGGAATTATCCTTGCCACAGTTTTTGGGGGTGCAATTTTTTTAGTGACCCTTGCCTTTTTGGATGTGTCTTCTAAGTAAAGGTGCCTATAGAGACATTTCACATATCATCTTAAAGCACACAGAATGAGCAACAAGTTGGTATCAAAAGTATCTTCACAGAAGAAAGGGGGAAAAAGTTAAGACGGCTACAAATATGCGTTGAAATTTCTGTGGTTTCAGGTGTAGTCGACTAAACCTCCTTTTTCCCCCCTCTACCTACATGTATGAACTTGCTCTTTGTGAATTATTATGTCATTTGGATGCTTCATTGCTAAGTTATGATGGATTTTGCACATACACCTCCCAATTTCTTTTCAAACATTGACCAAGGAAGGCTGGGGAGAAGTGAAGTGTTGGAAAAACCAAACCGTTGACTTCTTTGAGGCATAAAATGCGACCTGTCACCCCCAGCACTCAAAAAAATAGTGCAAAATGAAGCTTATATGACGTAGAAGGTAGCTATAGAAACTGCGCAGCTACTTTTCCAACTGTATTTGTAATGCGCACCTGTCAAGTCAACCTGGGACGCCCGTGTAAGTCATTTCTCGCTTGAGCCAGATAATGGCCACTTCTCCTTGCTCTGCTGCATCTACTTCAAGCCCAAAGTTCTACAAGAGTCGCTCTCAGCATAGAAGGAAGCGGCAAGTACCCAACAAAGAGCAAGGCAGCCGAATGTTTCAAGTGAGGCACTGCTGTGAGTTAATTGCCTTCGCCTTCATTGACAGCTAGTGGCAAGAAGCTGGTGCTCTCTATGCCATCAACCGTGGAGAATGCGGGGGGAAGCTGCCAATTAGATTTGCTGGAGACTGACATTCTTGGTAGCCTTCCTTCTGAAACTTGTGCAGAAATGCAAGGGTCAAGAATCGTAGACTGTCAGGAATTGCAGGCTTCAGTGAAGCAGGCTGTGTGTGCTGACTGCTATTCTCCAATGGAGGTAAGGGAAGACTTGGGTAACCACCGGGGCGTGGTGACGAAGATGTTCTTGATGTGCACTAACCCTTAAGTGTAACATCCAGAGCATTTTTTCAGATCCACAGTCCTCGAAAAACGTGAACTCCAAGACTGTTCTTGCCACCCGGTTGGTTGGTATGGGGAGCAAAGATCCGGATACATTCTGCCGAGTGGTGGATTGCCTCCATCACTTAGTGTGCCAGCCTTCTCCAAACACAATCGGGAGCTGGCTAGGCTAACAGAAATGAAAGCTGAGGCCAGTTTCGCTTGTACTTCTGCACACCTTCATAAGCTGAGAGGGGTCTCTGAGGAGGAGGTCATTGACATCACTGTCACCTGTGATGGAACATGGTCATAGCGAGGTCACACAGCGGCATATGGTGCTGTGGCGGTACTGTCTTGGGAGACTGGACAGGTGCTTGACATTGCAGTCCTCAGCAAGGGACCAAGGGTTGTCCAGAGTGCTCAGCTCATGACAGACTAGACAAAGCATCGGATGAGTTCAGGTTCATACATACATACACACATACATACTCATGCACACACAAAACATATGTATAATATAAATTTATATATATATATATTATATATTCATGCAGGCTCTGGTGGGATGGGCACGGGGATAAGTGCAATAAGAACTATGATGGATCCTCTCCCATGATGGAGCCTGAAGGTGCACTGAGGATTTGGCAATGGTCAGAAGAAAAGCTGAAACTTCATTACACAACGGTGGAAGTTATGCATAACTTTACACTTGATTTCACTGCTATGATTTCACTGTTACGTTGTTTCTTTCTCCCCAGATCATTTCCGATGGTGACTCCAAAACCGTAAAGTTGCTCAACGAAAAGCAAGTATAAGGTGATGGAGTTGCCACTGTCAAGCATGAATGTGTAGGGCATGTCCAAAAGCGTATGGGCAAGGCCTTGCTCGAGCTGCGAAAGACCCCTGTGTTTGGCTACGTGGTGGACCGAAAAGCCACCCAAGGCTGCTGCCGCAGGAGCTGAGGGGAAGGGGAGAGCTAAAAAACGTGGCAGGGGATAGACTGTTGCCCCAGCCGCCTCTGTATTCGGAAGAAGCTCCCGTGGACTGGTGCCAAAGGTATCACCGAGGCAGTGATAAAGTGCCTGCAGCAATATTACGGAAACCACATAAGAGTCAACCCGGGGAATCTTGCAGAGATGACGGCCGCTTGTTGGGCAGTGTTCTACCATTCTTCTTCCACCGATAGCAACCCAAACCACCAGTATACTGTCTAGATGGTGAGGAGTCCTGGTGCAAGTACAACCATGCTGTTGCTAGAGGCCAGCCAGTACTCAAGCACACACACACAATTCCTGAACAACTTGCTGAGTATGTGAAATCTGTCTTCACACGGCTCTGTGACAAGGAACTACTCCAGAAGTGTCTGCTGGGTGCAACGCAGAACCAGAACGAGTCCTTCAACTCAACAATCTGGAAGCATTGCCCCAAAACGGAAAATGTGCACTTGCCGTCTGTGATGACCTCCGCTTTCTTGGCCGTCGTCACGTTCAATCACGGGATGAAGAGTGTTGCCTCTCTCTATGAATCCTTCGTGGGTTCTTCGGTTGGTCCGTTTCTTGCCAAGTTCTTAGAGGATTCCGATCTTTTGAGAGTAAGGAAGGCAGAGCGGACAGCCTTGGAATCCATGAAGGTTCATAGGCAGCACCTTCATATGACGGAGTTGTCGCGTGAGGAAGGACACCTGGCTGCAGAAGGACCCTCGTACGAGACTGGCGGGTTTTGAACCGCTCTCTTTTTATTATTTTTACCAAAACTATTTTTCACCAACAGCTTTTTTCAAAGCTGTTTTTATTTTTGGGGTCTGTCTGCTACCTTCCCGTTGGTGGCCCTGTTATGTGCCATTGGTACAACTGAAGCAGTTTTATTATTTTTGTTATTGTTGATCTTGCAGACTGAGTGAATCATTGAAACAAGGGAAGTCCTAAATGCCTATGACTATTATAGTAATATATTTATATATATATATATATATATATATATATTTATTATATATTTCAGTACACAGGTTACTGATGGCAAGAATCATGTCTTCGCAAGATCAAGAAGCTCAAGACCATGCAAAGAAACGGAAAAGAAGTTCTATACTTGTTACTTCCTTGTTTACATCATGTGTAAACATTTTTTTTGAATTAGTACGAAGTATAACAACAACAGCACCAATAACAACAGAAATAGTCCATATTCAGGCCAGCCCTTCCACCCTAGGAGATAAGGTTAGAAGGCAATGCAACCACATTACTGCATTACCTCTCCAAAGGCAGATGGCCAAATGTTGGAAGAGGTGGGGCGTAGACTCTGCTGGAGGTATCCCTCGGCGCTGCCGTTGGAGTCGTCCAATTGCCTGGATGGTGTCCAGCCCCTCCTCACTCCAACCTCCCGTTTCCTCTACTGCTACTGGGATGAAGTTGACCCCCACTGAGTGACAGGGTGCAGAATGAACAGCCATCTTTCTGGCTCTGGCAACAGATAGTGCATAGCCTTGAGTGGTGGAGGCTACAGCAATTGTCGCCTCTTGAAGGGGCGAGATGACTGTGATGTCAATAGCAGCTGGTTGGCCCCTTTTTCATATTGGTAGGAAAACATCAGCTGGGAGGCTAGTGGATCCTGGAATGAGAGCCGGCACTTCTCTCTTGGGCGCCAAAGCAGCAGACTGAGCAGCAGAATATAGTGCCCATCCCTAAGAGAGTCATGCCGAAAGATCCTATCACCGTTGCCACTGCAGCCAACCTGGTGATCACCAAAAGGGTCAGTGATAACCTGGCATATGGAGCACTGAGTTCCGTCCTCAACCATCCAAATTCCCAACCAATACTGCATGCAAGACGGAACTCGGCGTCAAAGAGATGGAAACCGAGGGCCTGGGAAGGAACAACATTGAGCCAATCACCTGCACAACAGAGAGCCAAAGCCTTTGATCTCAAGTCCGGGGCCCGAGCGATGAGAGAAACATAGGCTGCCTGATCTATTGAGTGAGATAGGGCCTTTTGTGTGAGGGGAACATCAATGTCTTGGGGAGAACACCATTCCGGTTTTGCTGCATTCAGGGCCAATTCGGACAGAACAGAGGCTTCATGAGGGGAAACCTTTGGCGTATTCCCAAGTATACTGCTAATGAGACCTTTAGAGGCGTGCAAAGAGCTAAGGAAAGCTGCTGGGGCATGTAGCGAAGCCTGTTGGATGTTGAGACCTCCTAGGGAGCTTGGAAGGGTTGCCTTTTCCCATGACCAGTCAGACAATGGACAACCAGCAAGGTCAGAGATGGCTTCCCGCATGGTGTTATCGAAAGCTTTCAACGCCTCTTGGAGGTGGCAAGGGGGACATGTGCGGAGGGCGAAAATTATCTTTGGAAGCGTCAGGCAGGAACGTAGCAGCGTTGTCTCCACATGCGAGTCCTGGAGGTCAGGCAGGCAGGATAGAATCTTCTCCAATTTTTCTTTACCCGGTTCAGGAGTGTGGCTTCACAAAATGAGGGAGGACCTAATGGGGCACCAATTCGATGAACCCTTCGCGAGAGATGGGGTTATCCGAAGGGAGGGGATTGGGAATGAGGTAGGAGGCCTCAGGTATGTGTAAAAGGGATTTCAGTCGATTCAAATGGAGGCCACGAGAAGGACCATCTTGTTCAATAATTGTCAAAGCAGCACACAGATCCTTGGCCGAACCACACAGCGATCCATCATCAAGATACCAGGCATTAATCAAGTGGCCTGGCACCTGCTTGCGGATCTTCTCAACTAGCGGATGGAGGGCCAGAGAAAAGCCGAGTGGGCCTAACGGATTGCCCTGCTGGACTCCACTGCAGCTGGGGATGGAATAATTACCAAAATGGAGGTGAGATCTAGTACCATAGCATATCTCCATCCAAGCAAATCGAGGGTATGCGGTCTCTTATTTCCTTGAACATACACCCCCTATCAATCCCATTGAAGGCATTAGAGAAATCGAGTAAGAGTGTCAATTTTTCCTCAGGAAGAATGTCAATATCCTGTTGCACCCGGGTCAAGGCATGAACAATGGATTCGCATTCCACTGTTACTCCCACTCCAACTTGTGAAGGGGCAAGGACCTTGAGAAAGACTCTGTTCTCGCCGCCCTTGAGGTGCACTTGGAAGTTAAGTGGCGCAAAACTTCCCCAACAGCAATGGGCCTAAGCCCCCCCTCCCTCTTCCTGCTAGCAAGGAGAGAAGCCCCACAGAGATGTGGAATAACTTCAGAGGGAGCACCGCCCGCACATAGGAGGTTGACCAATCCCTGAAGGGCTAGAAGGGCACTATTTCGTCTATCTGGTGAGGGACAGAATATAGCTTCTTTGATGTGAATGGCTCTAAAATTAGATGGGCCAGGAGCAGAGACATTAGGGAACGATTTAACTGAAAAGATGACATCCTCCGCTGACACCCTGACAGGAGATGGTACGGGCATAGAAGGTGGTGGTGTCTGAGGGTGTTTAGACAGCATGTCATCAAAGGAATCAGCATCTGCCGGAACAAGCCCATCTGACGTAAGAATCTGGATAGCTTTCTTCTATTGACTGTCCACCACAGCGCTCTGAGCCCGTCTAGCATTGGCCACTCTCAGCAACTCTGGGGTCACCTTCCGATGCTTCCCTTGGCGGTTGTGAAGCTTGGAAGTCAACTCCTCCACAGTAGACCATAGACCCAGGAAATCACCCCCTTTCCACCTACATATCCTAGCCTTGACTAGCATTTCTGAGGCACGCCACCCCCTCACTTAGGTGCAGCCAGAATACATCGTGTTAACATAAAGACCTCATAAAGACCTCAGCTATATCTGAAGGATCTGCCACAATGTCACGAAATATCTCGCCGAAAAGACAGGCCCAAGCATCTCTTGCTCCTTTAGAGACATGCTTAAGGGTGATGGTCCTTGCCCTAAGGATGGAAGTTAGGGGTGGGAGAGTGATTTGATGATCAGCTGGTAGACCAGTATTAGTGGTAGAGGTGGGGACTGTAGCAGGAGATGTAGGTGGTGGCTGAGACGAAAGAGGTGGAATCATTTATCCCAGTTCTTACTTCCGTTTGTGTTCTTTTATGTACATACTTTTTATATCATTAGAAAGCTTATTCTTTGCTCTGTGTCATGACATTCTCTCTTTTTTCGCCCTCTCTCTCCATGAAAAGCTACTCTCCCGAGAAGTGAGAGACCTTGGTAGCGTAAGGGTAGATCATGAATTTCAGAGGGGGGAAATATTATAAAAATATTGCAATGGCATAGGTGAGAAAACTCAACGTAGTGATATAATAGCATTCATAAGCTACCCACTGGGGGAAAAAAGAGCTCAATAGGAGTCTATAAAAGGGAACTAGAACTGGGATAGTTCGTTCGACGAGTGTCTGAGCAGGTCAAGGCTAACGCTTGTATCTGGAGGCTAGAAAGTCCAATCCAGAAGATCTTGCTATGTCTGTGTAGAGCACAGACTCTTCTATCCTCCCATGCTAAAATATCACACAGATTACAAAAACACACAGATTACACACAGATTAAAAAAACTAAAAAAGTTAAGCGTGGTTTTATAAAGTTGACCCAAAAACGACATTTTGAGGTTTCGTCAACCCCTTATTCGTCACCCCCTTAATGTCTCAATTTCCATATATAGCTACCATTGAGATATTGCCATGAAATTGTTACTGCTAGAGGTAGCATACAGGTATTTTTGTTTTATAAAACAATTTAAAGATTTTTTTTGATAGTTCAAAAAAATAGTCATATATGCATATACCAGGAGGTGGTGAGCTACATGTATATTATATAAATATACGTTATTACATTGATACGGGGAAATATCACGAGTCTGTGGCTAGTATTTCCACGAGTGCCGCAGGCACGAGTGAAAATACCGGCCAATCAGACGAGTGATATTTCACCGTATCAATTTAATAATGTATTTATCATGGGACTGAGGATGCGCAAACCTTTACTGAGCATGCGCATATCGGGTAGGTAATAACAAGTAGGTAATAACAAGTAGGTAATAACAAGTACGCGATATGGTAAAATATCACAGTAGTTCTATTTGTACTATTCTCTATGAGTGGAGTAGATAGCTACATGATAAAGACAGTTATTGCATTACTTACAATATTGGACATCGACAAAGTTCGTTGGAATGGTATATAAGACTGTATAGAATATATGGCTGGCTAAAGATTGATTTGTTTTGTTTGAAAGAAACTTGATTAAACTTGATTAAGTAAAATACTAATGATAATATTAATAATAATTATAAATCCTGATAATCCTGATGATTATAAAAATATAATAATGACAATAAAAAATAATGATAATAATAATAAAAAAATAATAATGAAAAAATAATGAAATAATGAAAAAATAATGATAATAATAACAATAAATACTGAAAATAATAATTATATCAAACCGGTCAGGTTGATGTTTGTTGTCTAGTTGACTCAAACCAGTCAGGTTGGCATTTGTTGTCTAGTTGACTCAAACCAGTCAGGTTGACGTTGGTTATGCTAGTTGACTCATGCTAGTTGACTCAAACCAGTAAGATTGACGTTTGTTATCTAGTTGACTCAAACCAGTAAGGTTGACGTTTGTTATCTAGTTGACCCAAACCAGTCGGGTTGACGTTTGTTGTCTAGTTGACTCAAACCAGTCAGGTTGGTATTTGTTGTCTAGTTGACTCAAACCAGTCAGGTTGGCATTTGTTGTCTAGTTGACTCAAACCAGTCAGGTTGACGTTGGTTATGCTAGTTGACTCAAACCAGTAAGATTGACGTTTGTTATCTAGTTGACTCAAACCAGTAAGGTTGACGTTTGTTATTAGTTGACCCAAACCAGTCAGGTTGACGTTTGTTGTCTAGTTGACTCAAACCAGTCAGGTTGGTATTTGTTGTCTAGTTGACTCAAACCAGTCAGGTTGGCATTTGTTGTCTAGTTGACTCAAACCAGTCAGGTTGACGTTGGTTATGCTAGTTGACTCAAACGACTCAAACCAGTAAGATTGACGTTTGTTATCTAGTTGACTCAAACCAGTAAGGTTGACGTTTGTTATCTAGTTGACCCAAACCAGTCAGGTTGACGTTTGTTGTCTAGTTGACTCAAACCAGTCAGGTTGGTATTTGTTGTCTAGTTGACTCAAACCAGTCAGGTTGGCATTTGTTGTCTAGTTGACTCAAACCAGTCAGGTTGACATTTGTGATTGAACTCTAACATACCTTGAGCAGTTTTGTATTCGGCTTACTGAAAGGAGCGCCATTGTATTTCAACACTAACTGCTGTTCCCGCTGCTAGGAATGGGTACTGTTTAGCATCTTGCACATGCTTAGCGACAGGAACTCTGAGTTTCTTGAAGTGTCTGGGTCCAGGAATGTGATTGAGGTGGCGTGTTGGTTCCTGACAGGGCAGCGGATGGCAAGATGCATTCTGGATTGCACTAAGTGATGGTCTGTCCAGAGCATGCTTGGCTCCACACATTGTTCCTATACTGTATGTGGTCCACCTTAATCCCTCTTGTGAAGTCAATAATGAGATCTAGAGTGCGTCCATAAGGTGCGATATTTCTCCCTTTGTTGGAAGATAGTGTTGATCACTAAGTATTACTCTGTTCGCAGGGAGAGGAGGTGGATGCCATTTGCATTCATCTTCCCTGACCCATGCGGTCCAATGACATCCTCCTATATGATGATCTCTTATCCCACTCTAAGATTGAAGCCACCCAGCAGAATGATATTGTAGAAATGACGACCCTCCCATATGTGATGACCTTTCCCACTCTTGCATCGGAGTCACCCACAGAATGCTCTAATCGCTGCTAGGGATGTGACACAGTATGGTGTGTACAGAGAGTTGTAAATGTTGTCCTTGACTTCTTTGGCCCTTCGGGTTGGAGCATAGGGACTGAAATGAGCAGTATCTATTCTTGGCCAAGGAGTACGGCAGAGCCATCAAGCGCTCACTTATACCAAAAAGAATCTCAGGCAGTACCCTTCTACTTCGTCTAGCGGTTATCCTTCTTTGGAGAGTGCTGCAATATCGATGTTGTAGTGGCATAGTTAAGCTACAACTGAAACTGTTCATTTTTACTGGTGCTCTGAATTCGTTACAAGATCAAGCCATGTTCGCACATTCCTTATAGCGAATATATATGAAGTTATTTCTTTTTGGGGATACCTTACCAGATATGGTTCTACAGCCCGGTTGAAGTGGACAGTGTTTGAACCACCTTTTCTAAGTTGTTCCTGCATTTGAGGTGAGAGGTACTGTTCCCCTCAAACATGCAGAGAACTGCTGAGAAAGGATGTCACGTCTGCTTCATCCTTGTAAAGACTTATCCGTACTTGTTCCCGCTACTACATGCTCCGACCATTTTTGGAGGAAATTAATAAAAGAGGTAGTAGTATGAGGAAACAGGAACCTGCACAGAAGAGTTGTTTTAGATGTAGAAGGTGTTGCGTGGAAACAGGAACCTGCACAGAAGAGTTGTTTTAGATGTAGAAGGTGTTGCGTGGAAACAGGAACCTGCACAGAAGAGTTGTTTTAGATGTAGAAGGTGTTGCGTGGAAACAAACCAATTGCATCAGCTTGATCCAAGCTGAGAATTACAAATGGCGAGGGCAACCAAAGACAATCTGAACTTAGCCAAGACTGCAGGGATGCTGTGGGATGCTCAGTTTGTTGAGGTCTGCCTTCATTGCTGCTCGCTCCCAGAGCGTGCCCTCATCTGCCTTCATTGTTGTTCCTTCCCGCAGAGCATGCTCTCATCTGCCTTCATTGTTGCTCGTTCCCCCACAGCATGCCCTCATCCGCCTTCACTGTTGCCCGCTCCCACAGCATGCCCTCATCCACCTTCATTGTTGCCCGCTCCCACAGCATGCTCTCATCTTCCTTCATTGTTGCCCGCTCCCATATCATGCTCTCATCTGCCTTCATTGTTGCTCACTCCCACAGCATGCCCTCATCCACCTTCATTGTTGCTCGCTCCCACAGCATGCCCTCATCTGCCTTCATTGTTGCTCACTCCCACAGCATGCCCTCATCCACCTTCATTGTTGCCCGCTCCCATATCATGCCCTCATCCACCTTCATTGTTGCTCATTCCCAGAGCACTGTTGTGTACTTTGCACTTCACTGATTGCTCTGCTGTTGTGTACTTTGCACTATGTCCATGTGCTTTGGGTGGTGGGGTGGGGGGGAGAGCGAGAACCCCTTCTGTGTCTTGGTTGTTGCCATGGTATTAAAAAAATTGTTTTTGTAGATTTATTTGTCCGAGTTCTGACTAAAACACGGACCCTATTACCAAAGACTTATACATTGCATCATAGGAAGGCCTATTTGAACCACACTAGCTAGCATAGAAGCTCAAAGCTGGAAAAGCTGACAGCCTCTGATGCCCCTGCAAAAAAAAAGCCAATGGAAATGTGTGGAACAAATTGAGTTGGGCACAAATTGAGGTGGGTGGACCAGACTAAGAGGAACAAAGGTGAAAAAAGTTGCAGCATTGTCTAGATTTCTGTAGGAATAAAATAGAACTCCGGTTATGCAAGAAGTTGCGAGATCGAATCTCTGAGAAGCACAAAGCACAAAGTCAATGTGTATGCAACATGCAAGGAACAAGCAGGAGATTTCTTAGCAGCATGAACATCAACATCAAGGTTGACAGAAACAGAAACAGAATGGACATACCTGAAGTTGTAGTAGGATGCTGTGCTAATACATTGCCCTCCTCAACAACACTGAGACGGGAAGAGACAAAATAAACATGTCGTGAGAGAGAAGGAAAGCCGAGCATTAAAATCTAGATTAGCTAGCGAACACAATGAGATGCCAGTAGAGAGCATTATACATGACATAGTATTTTTTAAGTTTTTTGTTAGTGTTATTATTGATAATTAGTTGACATCTAAATATACATACAAATATATACAAGTGGTAGTGGAATATTTCTTGAGATTGATTCATAATTGTTTTGTTACAATTCAAATAATACCCTTCATGATATGACTTGCATGTATGTGCAGTAGTATGAACAGTTTTCTGGTTCCCATTGTTACATTTTGAATGCGTACAAATTCCTACAGGTATCGGCAAGAATTGAAGCGGTGACGGAGATTCTAATTGAGAAATCCACCCAGTTGCTCTCATCAGGCAGTGCAACTGAACCTTTCAGAGTGTGCAGTGTTGGGTGTGGTGATGGAAGTGTTGATTACTATTGGTTATCTGCTATTTTGAAGAAGTTTCCGGATGTCCAGATTCAGTATGTTGGCGTTGATATGGACAAGAATGCTTGCCGTATAGTTAAGGAGAATTTAAGTTTGCTGAATCACGTTGAAGTTAAAGTATACCACCAAGACATCTCAGATGGTTTAAGCGAATGTCCATTTCATCTGATAGTGTCAATAAGCAATTTTTACTATTTGCGCTCTCCTGAACGAGTTCTACAAATCTGTAAAGACCTATTGATCATTCCATCAGGTATAGCAATACATGCAAATGTCATCTATCTACGTGCACTGTAAGATTTGTTTTGGTTACTTCGTATGACTTCATAACAGCTCAAGAAGCAATGTGCATTGATTAAGCCAGTGAGGCAAGTTTTCACATAACACGCTGAATTAAACTTCAACTTTAATTGCCTTGTTTCACTCTAGCATGATCAACTTGAATAAATTGTCACATAATCTATCCACCTTATGCAGTATTGTCCATTGAAGGCAATATTGGTCCTTAAAGATATCTTATATATATTTTTCCACCTTCCAAAGTGTTCAAGGCAATGAAGATATCCTTCTGGGCAAGCAAGAACATAGGGAAATTTTCAGTACAGTAATCTGAAGCTGCAAAGTAGAATAGTTATTTTTCAATGGTCTTGTTTGAAGCTGATTTGTGCACTGACCATGCTTCTCCTGCTTCACTTGGAATTTCCGTGGACAATGACTTGAATATAATATGTGACCAGATTTGCAAAAACCAGACTTGTTGTGTGATTATTAACTCTTAAGAGGGC
Source organism: Cladorhizidae sp. MBARI D1340-BT2 (assembly GCA_028752905.1). NCBI lineage: Eukaryota > Metazoa > Porifera > Demospongiae > Poecilosclerida > Cladorhizidae > Cladorhizidae sp. MBARI D1340-BT2. Next base: position 6,223,010 of record JAQNBH010000001.1, read on the forward strand.
AATGGACGAAAAAACCTGTCGTAAGCGGTGAAATGACGCATGCTACATTAATACAATTTTTTAAAAAACACCCAAAAACCCAAAACAACAACATTTCATTGATATGGTTCTATTTTTCTCTTATGCAATTTCCAAGAAGAATGTTAGCTGTACTTTAGACTCACATTCCAAGGCTAGATTTCAGTTCTAAATCATCACTTGTACTTCAGTTGTTACTGGGAACACAACCTGATTTCTCCGGACAAGTAATTTCTCGATCCTTCGGCTGTTAGCGCTTCTTTGTTGAATTAATTATTCTAGCGTTTCGTTCCAGCTGAATAATTTTGTCACATACTATTTTGTTTAGATTTTGGAATAGGTTTGCTTTCAAATTATATTCAGCTAACTGCTCAGTATGTAACAACTTCTTACCTGGTTTTAGCTTATAACTAAAGACACTTCTATAGTAGCACATAATGTTGAACTTCTCACACTTATTCAGACTGCGATGCATCTGCCATGGAAGTTGCGATTAATAATGGACATCTGAGCTTATATATAAGAGTCTATAAGCTTAGTTCTGTTAAAATGTTTAGCTAAAAGCTAGCTATTTTTGACATTTAACTAGTAGCTGACAGTATTTCTCAAGCTAGTTAGCTGTATTATTTGTTTCCTGAGGGATTATAATTCTGCTCACTTTCTTCAAGTCTTTCTTCAAGTGTAAGATGTGCCTGCCTATCATAAATGAAAGAGCTGGAAGAAGGATCCTGTACCTCATGGGAAATAGAGAAACTGGCAGCTCTGATCACATAAGAATGTTTTGGATGTTATATTATTAATGATAATTTCTATAATAAGCATTCAAAGCCGTGTGTCCTTTTCACATTGCACTGCTGCTTTGTATAAGCCTGTCCTGTAAGTGAGTTGGACCCATGTCACCTGTGCATTGTATAATATATTATACTCCTTTCTTTGTTGGTCATACTAGACATACTGTATAAGTGGTAACTTGAAGATAAGACATAATTACACCTCCATTCTCTGCTTGACTGTGTCTCAGTCAAACTTTCAATAGCCCCAAATCCTCTTCAGCACCACCTCTAGGCTCCACTTCTACCGTATGCTGCGATCTAAAATATTGTAGCAGTCAAAGTTCTACTCCCACATCAGTATCTATCCAAGGCATTCTCCACGAAATTTAATCTCTACTGTATCTTTTCCTGTAATAGTTTAGAAAAAGCTGCTTGGTGGAGCTGGTAGCTAAACCTTTTGGGAACTGGGACCTCCACAAGGAATGGTGGAGGTCATTTTTATCAGTAGTTATGGTGCGTGATAAAGCGGCGATCAGAAAGGAAGAAGGCTATCATGAACCTATGACGGTCATCTTATTAAAAGAAGCTTGTCACGAATCCGTGAACATCGTCTCATGTAACTTTTAGTTGTGTCAATTGCCCCATAAAGGTAATTTTTTTACTAAGCATAATTAAAGTTTCGCACTGATTTTCCCCCCTTTTTGGCAGGAACAATTCTAAAGACCTGTGCAGTTATAAGCACTACAGTAGCAAGGCAGCTATTTCACACTATTTCACACAATTATTTCTTATTTCTTTTACTGGATTTACAAAGCTTTGTCAAGAGGAGCCTTCGTGTGGTGAATGCACAAGAATTTTTTTAAATCTATCTGCTTCAATAGATCCTGCCTTACTTGCCAACCTCACGAGAATGTAGAAGGCTATCTCAGCTCTGAAATGCTTCGCTAGTGGTGGCTTGATCTTCCCTGAAAGTCTGTGAGCCAACACTTCTTAATGATAATTTTTTAGTGTGGAGGAGCCTCTTGGTAATAGGTTTTGATAATCCTAAAATTAACTTGGTGATATTGATGAAGAACATTCCAGAAGGTACAATAGACAAAAGCACAGATAACTTGGCTAAAACACTACTATGCTGCTACAACAGGCAAGCTCACTAGCCAGAGAAGTGGGTATGTCTCTCATCCACTTGTTGAAGCAGTAGTTCCTCGCGTCTTACAGCAAGAAATAGTTTCTCATCTCGAGCAGCCAGAGTCACATCAGTGTGCCTCGACAGATTCTCCCCCCGACCTTGATAACCTCTCAATAACAGAGTTGTAGGTTGTGTAAACTTGCTATGCATACAGCATTTCGACAACATTCGTAAACTTTGACTGTTCCTGGAGAAGAACAATTCCAGAGGAACTGCCAGGTTCAGCAGGAATCACTATGAAGACATGCATTCTCAACCTTCTGCTCTCACCAGAGACGAGCAGTCCAGCACTTCCATCACCTAAGAGAAGGACAATAATTTATTATCCGTTATTATCCTTGTACTTCATATCATCTTTACTAGGAGACATGACAATAATTACAATTTATTTTCTTGTACTTCATATCATCTTTACTAGGAGACATGACAATAATTACAATTTATTATCCTTGTACTTCATATCATCTTCGTATTCTACTCTGAAACCTATGCTAACATATGGAACTAGCTTGTATACAACTTGACGCCAGAGTTTAATGGAGTTAAGCGTCACAGGAAATCTAGGTCTGGGAATTATACTTGTGTTAGCTACACTAGTCTATAACAATCAGATTTCAACTGAGGCTAAAGAGTAGCTCTAAGGTTTGAAATAAGGATTTGTCCTTCAATAGAGTACTAGAGCTAGCTATGCATCAAATAAATTGTAGCTCTGTGAATGGTCTTGTTGTTCTCTAGCTAATTAATTAGCTGGGAAGAGGAATCAAATTAGCAATTTCAATCACAGACCTATATCTCTACGCTTGGATCCTAACCTTCAATATAGTAGTTATTGGGCGATGGTTTTATCATCTATCTAGTGAATGTGAAGGGAAGAGTCAGAGCTGCACTAAAACAACAACAGGTACTCGAAGAAAATATATGGAAAGCTAAGGAAACAACAGACTTAGAAGAACAGATGTAGGGTAGCTAAGGAGACATTGTGATACTTCTAAGCTTTAATCTCCTAAAATAACTAGTATTAATAGTAGTGCTCCCTTCCTTGGGACAATCCGGTGTTCCCAAAAGAGAAGACTCCAACAGCTCCATTCCTCCTCGTCCATGGTTAAATAATACGTAATACGGAGCCAATGAGTACTTTATGGAATATTATTTATAACACCATACACAGCAAAATTAAAAGTTTAAGTTTCAAATTACTTATGAGCTTGTTTTCGTAATCACATGAGGGATGGCAGCAGACCCTCTCTGGTCATTAGGTTGATGGGTGTCTCAGGCCTCCTCTCTTCATGCCCCATTGAGGATCGGGCTCCCCTTATGCACATGGTTGAGGTACAGAATAGAGATAGCCGACACCTTATCCAACCCATGATGGAACTGTATGGTGGTTGGTCTGTCTTGGTGGCAATGAGTGATGCTAGTCACTTGTAAATGAAGGTTTATAAAGAGAGGTGAAGGTTTCATGTTCTACTTGGCATATTCTCGAATCATATGCTCTTTTCATGATATTCTCGAGTTACCGATTGAAAGACGCCAGCTGATTCGAGAGCGTGAATGTTCGAGAGCGTGAATGAGTTTAAAACCCTAGTATAAAAAAATGCTCTCTCGAATCTGTTCCCCCCAAAGCTATATGGGGCCACATCCAACCTTGCTCCATCCTGGATATTGGCAGATGCAGAAGGCATTTCATCACCTGTGATAGGCTATAGGTTGGACTCGACTGCTTCATTGTTGCAGTCTTCAGACATAAGGCAAGCAGTGAAGTCTCTATGTCATATGGATGGAAAACCTCCCTTTGCACAAGATAGAGCATACTATACTGAGAGGATATTACCACAGGAGCATGTTACCACAGGATCATGTTACCACAGGAGCATGTTACCACAGGAGCATGTTACCACATGAGCATGTTACCACAGGAGCATGTTACCACAGGATCATGTTACCACAGGATCACATTACCACAGGATCACGTTACCACCGGAGCATGTTGTAGGGGTGCCCAGCCATAAGGTAAGAAAGCACCTTTGTGCAGAGCAAATCCTAATTCTCCACCGGGAATACTGCTAGCCTGTTTAAAGCCTTTTCATTTGCTTATTGCATAGCACGTTCTTGGCATGGTGTAGGCTTCCACTTCAATAAGCTGGCGGTAGATGTTTGCTGCTGGTGATTTTTTTGATGGATCTCTGATTTGGCATTCATTTGCTCTGTGATTGGGCTATGAGTGATCCTGATCCAAAGTGAGGTACATATAGTTACATATAGTAGCTGTTTTGGAGGCCGAATATGCTGAGTTGGAAAAAGCTGATGGATTTATGAACCCAATGCCTCCTAACTGACTAGAGATTACATGATGATCTCTCTCAAGTTCATTTGGGGCCAGTCTCTTCCACTCATTGCAGGAGCAATCGTGTCCTTGTGACCTCTTCTAGAGGTTGAAGCGGTGGGCCTCTGTCTGGAGTGGTCCTAGCTTAATACATACACTTGCTCACTGGCTCTGTGAAGGCAAGATGGGCGATATGTGGGTGAGTTTTGGCGATAGTGGTTAGCCAGAGCAATTCCTCAGACTACTGCGTGACTCTCTCCTTTACAAGTGACTCAGTGAACTTGATTGACAAGTGCAGCTGCCAGGTATGCCTTCCTTTCTATGGTGATGTTCGCTTTTGTGTCTTCAAATACATAGTAGCCTGGTAGTGGTGACTCTCTGGTTATCAGGTGTGTATTCATGGTGTTGACTGTGTATCCATGGTGTTGATTGTGTATCCATGGTATTAACTGTGCATCCATAAGCTGGACCCAGATTCAACAATTTGACCCACCAATCACACAGAGCTTACATTGGCACTGTACTCTTGTATTTTCCTTAGCAACGACTTTATTGTATGTTTGTTATAACTGGAAACCATTAGGTCAGGTTAGCCTGAACTTGCACCATTTTGAGATCAAACACAATGCATACTAATTTTTTAAACTTTCGCAACCAATCAGGTTTTCACAAATCCGGTCACATATAGAAGACGACCTTGGACAAAAAAATATCTATTGAGTATGTGTCAGTAATATAGTCATGAAAAATATTAACTACTGGGAAAATACATAATGCACTGTTCCATCAGGCTCAAATCAACTGCAACATATAATACAATTATTAAGCAACTGATTATTAAGCAACTGGAGAAATTCCTCTTTATGTTACCTACTTTGTGCAATACAAGAGCCATTTTTTATGCTTCTACTTCTTACACAAACTTTCAAAGCATGGAAGCAAGACAGAAGATGAGTGTACTTTAGAAAAGGGTCCAACTTACACAATGGTGTGTACCACAGAGACATGCTAGCTCTTTCCTCTACCTCCCTATAAAATTTCAAATATCTTTTTTCCAGGCCTGAAAATGCTATTTTTACTCAATATCAATGATGAAATAATGGTGATTGTTGGTACATCAATGATGAGAATAAGCTATAGCCCTAAGCTGTGTCCTCTTATTCATCTATATAACATTCCTCACTCACATCAACACTGCAATCAAGTATTCAATCCCATCATCTTTTGCACATGCACATAACAATGGTGAATGCTTGTTAGGCAAATACTCTAATTCTTTGTTAGACGCTCGATTTCTCGTTGATTTGAGTTATAACCACATTTCAACTACCAGAGCCTTTACGGCTTATTATCAAGTCAACATGGAATGTGTTAGCTTGCCTCACATAATATATTCAGACTTTCTACATCACTATGACTTGTTAAATAATCTAATCCAACACAGGACTGATGATTATTATATTGGGAGCAAGAGAACCTTGTCTAGAACTAGAACTGTTCCAGCGCTTCTGGCTCAAGCATTTCAAATTCGATGTTTGTTTTTCGACCAAGGTGGCGCGTATTCTTGGTGAAATGAAAATCCGCTATTCTGAAGGACCTGTTCAATATGAAGTGGACGTCACCGAGTGTCTTCAAGACGATTTTGAGAAGCCGTATCAGAAATGCATTCTTGAAGTTTTCACTCAAGTTGACACCTTTGCTTATCCAAAGGATGTATCGCAAGTTTGTACCGACTACTTGCATAGTATTGCTCAAGAAGGGAATGATAGCAAGAAATATATTGTTTGGAAAATGGCATCATTTACTATAATGTGCTAAGTACATCATTTACTATAATGTGCTAAGTACTATAATGTGCTAAGTATTACATGTACTTTTTGTTATTAACATTAATAACTGGTGAGTATAATCCTCATACTAAGTCCTAGCCCTAGCACTGGGTGTGCAAACATTTTCTTCCAACTATGTTACAGTATGTGTCTTCATACATGATATGATTATCGTTTTTTCCCGTATGGCCACTTATATTTTATAAACCCACGAGCCCATCCACTCGGTGTAACCTTTAAAAGGTACCCAAGGAAGATTATTGTTAAAGAATAAGGCATTCAGCCTATTTGAAACTACACTCAAAGTACCATGTGCAATATAGCAATGTAGCTAGCAACTGAACATAACAGGTAAGGTGTCGCTAGGTAAAGGGTCGCTAAGTGAACATAACTGGTAAGGGGTCGTTAGGTAAAGGGTCACTAAGTGAGTGCATATAGTCTGGTGCGTGTATAGAGTATTGTCTATCTCCCCCCAGTCTTTGGTCCAAGGGCAAAGGCTTGTGTCTTGTCCTTCAGAACAGCCGGTTAGGTGGCTTCCTGGTTCTTTTGGATCGTCGTAAAGGCGGTGGTTGCTCTGTGGTGGTGTCCCGTGGGATGATCCCGGAAGGGGCCGGAGTGGTAGGGCGGGACGGGGTGGATGGGGTAGGAGGCTGGGCGGGCGTGGTGATGGGAGTGTCCAGCGATGGGGTTGGTGGTGGATGTGGGGTGGGTATAGGAGTGGTAGGGGTGATGGGGGGTTGTGTAGGGTCGACAGCAGTAATAGGAAACGTTAGTGGTGGCCGAGGAATGGTGGCCATGTCGTCTAGGATTGATCTGCGAGCCGTTGGGGTGTTCGCTGGGGTGAAGCGCCTGAGGAACTGTCTGTTGCGGAGGGAGAGGCGTCCAGATCCGTCCACCCGGACTTGATATTGGTGGAATTGCTTGACTTCCACGACGGTACCAGTTCTGTCCCATTTGGTGGGGTAGTTACCAATTTGGTTCTGGATACGTACCCTGTCACCGATCTTGAGTGGGGTGAGGGTTCTGGTATGTTCGGACCAGCGGTCCTGTGCGAGGCAGTGGCGCTGGCGAAGTGCCGACTCTCTCAGAGACAGGTTGTCTTGCCAGGTCTGGTGAGGATGGTATTTGCCAGGGAGTATCGGGATCAGGTCCTTGGTGGGGCGGCCGAATAAGCATGACGCGGGGGATTGCTTGGTGGCGGGGTCTGGTGAGTTTCGATATTGCAATATGGCACGCTGAAAGGAGTCGACGTTGAGGTTGCCATCGGTTCTCACGTTGCCGGAGATGAGGCGCTTTATTGTCTTGACCGCTATCTCGGCGCGGCAGTTGCCGTGTGGAAAGGCGACGGAGCTTAGGCGGTGATGAACCCTCCAATCCTGTAGGAAGCGTTGGGTGTCATGGGCGGTAAATTCGGGACCGCCGTCGGACGCGAGCTCGTCGGGGATACCATAGGTGGCGAATGTACGTCGGAGCACGTCGATGAGGCCTTTTGATCCGTTCGTCGCCCGCTCGACGATGGGCCAGTTTGTGTAACGATCGACAATCACCAGGTATGCGTGTCCCTTGTAATGGAAATAGTCCGAACACACGCATTGGAATGGATACTCGGATGAGGCGGGAGGAGTTGGAGGCTGTGAAGCCTGGGATGGGGCCATGCGATTGCAGGTGGAGCAGGTGGCTCTCAACTGGTGGATGTCCCGAGTGATGCCTGGCCAGAAAATTGCTGACTCAGCCTTGGCAGTCATCGCAGATGTGCCTTGGTGTGCGGCATGGAGCGATGTGAGGCATGCTTGTCGGAGGGAGGGTGGGATGACGATGCGGTCCTTGTAGATAACTACGCCGTCGACTGAGTAGAGGTGTTGGCGGAAGTTGTGAAACATTCTGATGTCAAGGGGCATCTGGAGTCTGGTTTCTGGGAGGCCATCTTCGATCGCTTCGAGGAGCGTGGACATAATCGGGTCAGAGGAGGTAGCAGTTTGGACCTCTTCCCAGGTTACGACGGATGTGGCGTCGAGGGTGGATATCAGGGATTCCTGCAGTAGAATCTCCGAATCGTCCATGATTTTGTTGGCATCTGAGAAGATGCTGTGCGGTCCTGTGAGTACGAGGTCCGGGATATGTATCTGTGGATGGAGCTGGTGTGATATGGGGCTGACGTCGTCTTGGAGGTGCAGTCTGTCTGGCGAGGGATCTCCTGTGGGGTGGCGGGAGAGGGCATCGGGGGCCCTATTCTTCACCCCAGGGATGTGCACCATAGTAAACCTGTAGCGGAGGGTCTTCTCCTTCAAGTTTCTCAGGCGGATGTTACTGATATCGAGCGAGCGGTCACCAAAGATCTTCAAAAGGGGGCGATGGTCAACAGCGATGGTGAGGTCGTGACAGCCCAAGACAAAGTGACGTGCCTTGTCAAGGGCATCAGCTACTGCCAATGCTTCCCCCTCGATGGGGGCATAACGGGACTCTGCTGGGTGAGTGAATCTACTGCCGACCAGGGTGATCCGCCATCCCTCCCTGCAACAGAACAGGTCAGTGGAAGGGCACTGGCAGTGCTTTTGGAAAAGCCAGTACCCTATGCCGTGTTTAGACCAGTCTGTTGCGAGGCAGGTGGGTTTAGTCTTGTCATAGATGGTGACCCCGTGTTCTATCTCCGCGATAATGGCGAGTTTGGAACTGTTAAATGCCTGCTGGAGGGCATCTGTCCACTCGAAGGGCACTGATGGTTTGAGTAGTGATCGGAACGGTATCATAACGTCAGTCATGCTGAACGCGTATGCAACTTGGTTGATGAGACCGAACCACGATCGTACGTCAGTGAGGGAGGTAGGGGTCGGAAAGTCGGTTATCGCCTTTGTGTATTTCTTGCACGGGCGTACTGTCTCGCTAGTTATTTCAAAACCTGCGAACTCGACCGTCTCCATTGCAAATCTAAATTTGCTGGGATTGAGCGTGATTCCATGTCGGCCGCAGAGGTCTAGCCATTCTTGGGCCTGCAGGAAGCTGTCAGCGATTGTGGAAGACCATAGGAGAGTGTCGTCTATACACTTCGTTTTTTTTGGTACGAGTGAGACGATCTCGTCGTAACGGCGGGTGTATCCGTCGCCCGAGGCGATGTACCCCTGAGGGGCGGTCTTGTAACGGTATCTACCCCATGGCGTTATAAATGTGGTGAAGTGGCGATCGTCTGGATGGAGGGCGACGGAGTGGTAGCCGTTCCACGCGTCAAACACTGTTTTTCTTGTGTCGTGTGGAACGGATCGAGCCTGATGGAATGGCGACTGGGTGTGGTGGGTTTCCCTCGTCGCGTGGGCATTCAGGGGTTGAAAATCGATCGTGCGTCGAAGGGAGCCGTTTTTCTTTGCGCAAGTGACCATCCGGTGACACCAGGTGACGGGTTCGCCCACGGGGACTGGTTCCAGCACTCCCAGGCGCACGTCACGATCGAGGCCGGCTTTCACTTCCTCCTGCCAATGGAGTGGGACTGGAATGGGGGAGTGGTGGGCAGTCGGGGTAGCATCGGGGTTGATCATGAGGCGCAGGGGGGGTCCGTCCATCAGGGGTAGGGGCTGATGTTCGCAGGTGTTAAACGTACTGGCCTTGTAGCGTTGGAGGAGGAAGGCCTCGATCTTGCTTCTGTTCTCTGGTGTGGTGGGGAGGGGGGCCCCGGCGAGTTTTGGAGGTGGTGGGGTGCGACGTGGGCACTGGCAAGGCGTTGGTTCATCCGATAGTGTGAGTACGTCCTGGTTGGAGGCGGCATCCGTGTCGGTTGAATCGCAGTGGGATGAAGGGAATCCAGTGGGGATGATCCCGAGGTCGGCGCATGCTTCTTGGCTCAGGAAGAATTTGTCTACATGGTCTGTGATGTAAATCATCTGCCGGGTGGATCTCTTGCCCTGTGGTTCGGCCAGCTTGACGAGGATGGCGCCCAGGATGGTGATTTTGCTGTCGTTGGCAGCGCGCATCCTCAGACGAACGGGTAGGAGCTCTTTCGGGGTGAGTCCTAGCTTTCTCATGGTGGCAGTGCCAGCCAGACAGCTCTGGCAGCCCGTATCGGCCATGGCCTGCGTGGTGAATCTCCGTTGGGGGGCCTTCAGTCGTTGACCTAGGCGGATGTAATCGTCCTGTTGAGTCTCCACGGTTAGGGTGATGTAGGGCTGTGGTCTGGATTGCTTCTTAATCCATGAGTGTGTTAACTTATTGTAAGTATGGTGATCAATAGTGGCAGAATGTTGTGACGATGTCACTTGGCATACCATATCTGAGAGTGCATTCTCCTGCTGACCTCTAGTGGGTCGATGGTCGCCTTTACTCCTGCACATTTTGCTGAAGTGGTGCTCTCGATCACAGTTGTCACATTTGGAACCGAATGCTGGGCAGTCAACTCGTCTTATCCTGGTGGGGGAGTTCTTCCCGTGCCCCTTGGTGCCGCAGTATGTGCATATCTCGGGGCTGGAATGTGTGTTGGTGGTGGGGTGGGTGGTATTTCTTTGCCTTCGGTAGGAGCTCCCCATTGCTTCCGCTGATGGCGGAAGTGATAGCCGTGCGGCAGATCGTCTGCCGGCTTCCTTGGCCTCGATGAACTTGAGCGCTTGCTCGAGCGACATCGCTTGGTTGGCGTCTCCCAGTAGATCCATTTGGATTTCTGTGTCTGCTATGCCTCGACAGAGCACGTCCGTGAGGATGTCTTCAGTATACGTCACTTCTCGATCGCATCCCGGGCAAGCCTTGACGTACTTGCATACGCTAGCCTGTCCTCTCAATCTCGCCGCAAACGCTCTGATGGGCTCGTCCCTGTCTTGCTTCATGTGATGGAGGGCTACTCGGGCGACCATCACGTTCTCCTCCCGGACAGCGAGGGCCTTCATGGCCGTGAGCACTTCCTCTTCGGTCCCTCCGGCGAGCGTCCCCCCTGCGTTTCGGGTCAAGTCTCTCCTAAGTTGCTCATCACAACACTCGAGTAGTTGTAACACTCGGTCCGGCCCCACCAGCTTGGTGGCCTTGGTGTAGTCTCCCCACCGAGACTGGAAATATATCCAGTCCTCGGTGGTGCCCGCTGATGAAATATCGGGTCTTTTTACTCCCTCAACCCTGGCAGCCTGAGTAGGTCTCTGCGCTTGGTGGGTCGTGGTATGGGCATTGAGTAGAGCTGCTGCAATGATTGCCTCCTGGTTGGGAGTGCTGTAATCGCAGCCATTCACAGGGCACCTGATTACTGGCATCTGCCAGTGTGATGGTGCACTTTATTTGGAGTTCGCTTCTGAGTCTTCTCCCTGGAATTAGGGCGGTGCTTTGCTGCCTCTGGATTTCCTGTTCCTCACTGAGTTCCTAACTGAGTTGCTAGCTACATAAAGAATAAGGCATTCAGCCTATTTGAAACTACACTCAAAGTACCATGTGCAATATAGCAATGTAGCTAGCAACTGAACATAACAGGTAAGGTGTCGCTAGGTAAAGGGTCGCTAAGTGAACATAACTGGTAAGGGGTCGTTAGGTAAAGGGTCACTAAGTGAGTGCATATAGTCTGGTGCGTGTATAGAGTATTGTCTAATTGTAAAATGTGTATAGTTTAGAAATGAAGAAAGTAGGTCTTTTCATGCTCTTTGCGATTGTCGATGGCCATTTTGTGTAACCTATATATCATGTGTTTTCTCTCCTTTCTCTCACTTAACTTGCATACCATAGGTTCATCCATAGAACCAGAGGACTAATTTTATACAAATTCTTGTCCATGACTAATCTGTTTCTTGGCTGCAGTAAAAAAAAAATATATATATATATATATTTGGTTAAGGGGGGAAGAGGGCTGAAAACACATATTTTTTCTATTTTTTTTTTAGGGGCCCAAAAGTGTTCATGATATGTCTGGAGTTTGAGTTTAAAGTTTCAGAGCAAGTGAATACTTGCATCAGAAGATATAGCCATTTTTATACAGTGCATTATTATTCCATTTCATTTCATTTCACTTCCCATTGGAAGAGGTTCTCTCCCAGTCTTACCTGGCTACAATCGGGCGGTCGGCGATGATCGCCTACCCAAAATACAGTTTTTATATATCAAAATGTTGCCTATTTCATGGAGACCCTTACCAGTCATTTGCGCAATGAATTGGCCAAGCGGGGGTGTAGTGCGCAACTAAGAAGAGCACGTTTTTTTAGGTACGTGTTTTTTAGTCAGTTTGCTTGAAACTTTTACACTGTTGAGTTATGGGGAAGAGAACAGAGAAGCATTTTAAACAGAAAGGCCAAAGATTCAAGAAGAGTGACGACAAGAAGAAGAAAGCCCCACAGGCGGCTGTTGTTGAGCCTGTTACAGTAGCCGCGCCAGGCAAGTTTTAATGTTTATCTCCGTACTAAAAAGTTACTACCTGTTTCCTTCCTTTGTTAGTGAGTCTCTTGGATCCTGTAGGTGGGGTAGCGCCTTCTGTGAACCTTCACTTACCTTGCAATCAATTGCAAATGTCTGAAGAGAGGCCAGTTCCATTGGTGACTATGACCAGTGACTATGACCAGTTACTATAACCAGGAAGAAGTTGGCTCTCATGGATCGGTCAGCTGCTTCTGTGGCTGTTGCTACTGGCTCTACCTCTTTGGACTCGGGTGGTGTTGGAGAACTAGGTAAGGGTATTCGTATAATAAACTTAGATAAGCTTCGAGAGGTCATAGAAAGGTGTAATAAGTGTATTCAATGTGGTAACTGAGCTCCCTTGCAACTGAAGCCCGTAGGGCAGACATGGTGTCTCATTTTTACTTTTTGTTCAAATTGTAGCAACACTCGAGACATCTCAAACCCTGTATCTGTAGAAGCATTCTTTGAACATCCAGTCAGTACTGGGTGCTCGCATTGCTGGAATTAGTCACTCTGGTCTGGAAGACATCACTGCAGTCATGGATATGTTGCCCCCTCTTAGTTCCACTCGTTTTTTCCCTCCAAATATACTAGGTCAATAGGGAGTAGCTCAAATGCAGTAACAGAGTATTATGTTGGATGCCGCTCATAGGTTACATGATTTTTATAGGGTTAGGCATGAAGACATCATTGATGTTAGTATTACTGTTGACGGCACATGGCTTAGACAGGGCCACAAATCAAATTATGGCTTGGTTGCGGTGATGTCTTGGGACACTGGAGAAGTTTTAGATTATTATCTTATGTCTAAGTTCTGTCAAGCTTGTGCGCGAAGACCTGAAGATGTAACAGAAGCAAGTTACACAGAATGGTTTGAGGGTCACAAGGTAAATTGTGAAGCCATTTTTTAAGGCTCTTCGGTTTCTATGGAAGTTGTAGGAACACAAAAACTTTTTAAGCGTTCAGTGGAGAGACTGAAGCTTAGGTACACACACATAAATTAGTGATGGGTATACAAATGCACATGAACGGTTGTTTGATGGGTATACAAATGCACATGAACGGTTGTTGGAAGTCAAGCCTTACGGTCCTAGTGTCTTTGGGTGGTGCTAGGGGGGTTAGTCGTGTGTCTATAGTTAAAATGCAAACCTACTATAGGGGAGCAATTAGAAATAATAAGGACAACCTAGAGGGGATGATTTGCGATGTGAAAGCGATTTTTTATCACTCTTAGTCAACTATGGAACATCCCAACACGAGTATTGTCCTACAGGAGTTTTGAGTTGGTGTAAGTTTAATCCAGCTTGTGCTAAAGGTGGGTACCCCCAGTACCCATAGGCCTATGTATGTTAGGAGGTTTTTGATAAATTAATGTCCGAGGATCTTTTGTGCAAATGTTTAGGTGGTTATACACAGAACCAAAATGAGAGTTTAATTCTGTTGTGTGGAGTAGAGCGGGTAAGACAGAAAATATGAGTGCAACAAGTGTCAGGCTTGCTGTCGAGAGGCAGCAGAGTTCAATGGAGGGCGGAGCATTGTATGGTCCTGGCATGGGGGACCTGTAAAAAATTTTTTTTTGTTTATGTGTCTTTTGCTTTCTATTGTCAAACAGATTACTGGAAGATACTTTTGTTTATGTGTATTTTTGTCTTTTGTCAAGCTTAGGAATTAGTGGAGGATGACTTGTTTGTGTTCTATTTTTTTCAGGGATTACTGGAGGTTGTCGGATGACATGTGTGGAGGGTGACGATGGATGGACCTAGGCATGGGAGCCCTGCAAATGATGACGTGTTTATGTTTGCTAATTCAATATTACCAAAGCAAAATAACAAGTCTGATGCGTCTTTAATTTATGTGTATGTATATATATATATATTGTTGGTTTTCAGGTTGTAGCAATTGGTTGCTTTCAACATTTTGTTTGTACACACAATTCTAGTAATGAGGGGGTGTATTCTGGTGAAGCAGGGGGTGTTTCTGGCAGCTGGGGTGTGATTACAGACTGCTTGGACTTCAAGGCTCAATATCTCTGAAGTGATTTTTGAAAAACCGTTCAAATGATAACTTGAATATTTTTTATCCTTTCATAAAATAAAAAATATCATTTGAAAGCAAATTTTATATTCTACAACTTGCGCGAGAGTTTTTTTTTGATAGGATTACTAAAAAATACCTATAGATGAAAATGTAAAGTGATGTCATAAAGCTATGTTCAGAAAATGCAGCAAAAAAACTTTTTTTCAAAATTTCAAGACGCGCAGTTTGTAGTGCTCATTATGATTGACTAATAGACCGAATAAGAGCCTCGCAAAGGTCGTTACTGCAACGTGGTTTACTTAACGGCTTACGGTCCGCACTGGAAAAGCATATAGTGAGCTAGGAAAAAATTATGGCGAAACAAAATAACAAAAGAGACTTACCATTAGAAAGCACAGACTGCAAGCTATATGATATATAAATCGGGAAACTAGAGTGAATGCGAGCAAAGATATGGTACTTTATATGAGACTACGCGATACGCAGCCTTCTTTCCCCCTTAAGGATCACCCAGCATGTAAGGTTTATGACCTTTATTTAGTTAGCTCACATGCTATATATCTAGTATAATGAGTGAAACATTAACTTTCAGTTAATTTTTGCAGATCTTGTTCTAGGGAAATAACTGCGCATACATTTCTGTATAGCAGCGGCATCAACAACTACCCTACAACCCAGCGGCATTATCAGAAACTACCCTGCACACCGGCGGCACAGCAACTACCCTGCAACACAGCGGCATTATCAGCAACTACCCTGCAACACACGGGATTATCAGCAACTACCCTGCAATACAACGGCAACTATCCTGCAACACAATGGCATTATCAGAAACTCTCCTGCAATGCAGCAGCATTATCAGCAACTACCCTGCAACACCGACATTATCAGCAAGTACCCTATAGAAGCAGTCAAAAGATCCTGAAATCACCAAAGCTATCAAAATTACGGAAACGAACTATTATCCAATTTTCTGTGATGTGCACCATCAGGAGGACAACTAGCTTAGCGCTTATAGATACTTGGTTTGTGTTTTACAATTTTCAGCCTGGCCTGTTCATATATACCTGGTAAGGGATGATATAGTCTATTAACCATGCAATCTCACCAGTGCAGCCAGGCCAGTTTTGCTACTGGGCATTCACATTCTCTCGATCATTCGTTCTCCTCACTAGACCACCATTGCTGGTTTATGTAAGTCCTCATTTAAGTTGGGTTACAGTAACCCCATTCATATTTTTTTTATGAACACAAAGGTGAACACGTATTATAGATAACTACATAAATCCATATACCATTTGCAGCAATTCCAATAGTTTTCCATCCAACTCCCGAGTGAGGACTCACTTCACTCACCAATCAATATTAAAAGGGTACATAACTTGCTCTTCCTTGATGATTTCCCAGAAATCTCACATCCACCTAATGTTTGCAGATGATGCAAAATGTGGGAGATCAATCAAGGACTTTGATGACTGTGCTCCAAGATAGTCTTAACTCTCATCTGGAAATTGAACCACAAGGAGTTAAAGTGTGTGCACATCAGATTCGCTGATCTCAGCCTTGCATGGACACACACGCCCACCTTATCAACAACAACAGCACTCCTACGAAGGACAACCATAAGGACCTTGAAGTGATATCTTCGGATCTATCCTGGCAGTCTCACACTAACCACATTTCTATAAGAGCTTATAGAGTCCTGTGGCTTCTTTATAGAACGAGCAAAAGATCCTTTACACTTCGTTAAACATTCCCACTTGCTCGACTCCTCACTGATTTTGTGCCTGTAACTGATCAATGAGCTTGAGAATATCAGTTTGAAGCTATTAAATACATACCATACAACTAAGTCGAGACCTTTTGCCCTCCATTTCTTGCCATTAATGTCAACTTGAACTTACCATATCTTGCTCTGCCTTAGCAGCATCAAGTCACCTTCCAACTGTTTCCACCGTTACTAATTTCGTCATCTTCAATACCAACTGTACTTGATCTGCTATTCACTCAGAAATGTTGCATACCCATTCAATAATAAATACTCGACTTCAACAGACTACCTTACCTTTAGAACTCCCTTCCACCATTAGACTGAGAAGCATCCTTCATCGCTACGAAAAGAAGCTAAGCGATCTCATCTTTTCATCAACTTTGACTGTTCATGTTCAAAATTATAGCTGGCTTTTTCTTACCTTCATTGCTAGCGTTTGGGTCATCAACCATCTACAAGCTTCTAAGCTCAGGCACGATAGCACAAATAACGCAGCATGGCAACACTGGATGGAGGAGAAGATAGTGTGAAAGGTAAGCTGCATCTAATCCAGGCCGTACTGCTAAGAATTGTTTCCTTTTGACTGAGATAATGGATGCTAGTCTCTTGTAACAGATTGTGGCAGCCTTACCATGCCTCTGGTAAGGGACAAGTCCAAGGGGGTAAATGAGTCATGCTTCACTTCCCGAACCCTTTGCTCATAAGAACACCTTTTGATGTTGTCGTGCTTTCTGTAGCTGGTAGAAAGGTTCTCGTTGTTAGGATGCATGGAGTTTAAAAACACAAACATCAAAAAAGGCACATTCAAGGCGACCTCCAGAAACCATTAACGGCGATAGCCAGCCTTGAACCGAACACTATTACTGCCGAGGCACCTGAGAGAGCTTCGCCACTGATTGGCTGTAATGTTGGTTCAGTGCACACGTCATGGGTGGGTATACTTCTAGTTTTCTGCTAGGTCTTTCACCTCATTGTGTCGCAAGGGGAAAGATGGGGCATGTTGAACACTGAAGTAGGTGCTACAAGTACAATAGGTGGGGGTTGCCATCCATATTTAGAGCAATTGTATTCCTGAAGGCCCCTTTATCTAGGGTTCCTTGGGTCAGGTTCATGATATGCTGCAGAGAGATTGGACCTAGCGAGGTGGAATGGATGTTCTCATTATTACAACAGAGCTTGTGTGTATCCCTTTTAGCTGTGATTTACACATGAAGGCATTCAGAGATTCAGGGGAGTACTCTTGAGACTGTTCTCCAATAAAGGATAGGAGATGTTAACTGAGGTGATATACTGACAGGGTGAAAGTCTTATGAGGTTTAACTAAGTGTAGACCAGCAAGTCCCACAGGTGTGGCAAGGAGCTCATGGATTGTTTCATTCGGGGGGGGGGGGGGGGGGGGGGGGGGGGGCTCTAACTGTTAGGGAAAGGATGAGTTTGGAGTGGAAATTCTTGTAGAAGCATATCAATATTGGGAATTGTTCTGCTGAGAAAGGAGAACTTATGCACAAAGCCGCAAATAAAGGGGTTATGTTTTGGCAATATCTGGAAGTTTTGGCGATGTCTGTGAGTAGTATATAGCAGTTCCTCATTCCACTAATTGACTTCGTCCATGACAAACGGCGGACGGCGGTCAATAAATTCCTGGGAACCAAGCGGGGGCAACCAGGCGGGGGCTGACATGTGTGTCCTGAAAGAGGTTTTTGGTTTTGGACAGATGTTGATCTTTGGTTATGAGCCAGGTTCTATTAGCTTCATAACCAAATGCAAGGCCAATGGAAGAGAGGTTGCTTCTCTAATCACGCAAAGAAGATAAACATCCTGAGGCAGTTGCATCATCGGCATACTACACCTGCATCACATTCCCTGTGTCATTTGGATGATTGATGAGAGGAATGGTGGTCAGGTCATACGTTAACATAGCTAACGGGTCTCCCTAGGTTGTACCTACTTCAAAGGAGAGCACAATACCATCGAAAAACAACTCCATGGCCTCACGGTAAGTACTGATAAGCATGGTTGTTAGAGATGGGAAAATATGTCTTATGTTTTGAAGTGCAGCGTCCCGTTGAGGGTATTGATTACTGACAAAACTGCGTCTGTGTCATCGTTCTGGAAGGAGGCCTTCACTTCATGAATGGCTACTTCAATTTCAACAGTCAGCCCGGCACATAATTGTCTAGGGCCGGCCCGGCAGCCTCTTGGAGATGAGCTTTGATGGAAAAAAGGACGGCTTTGGAAATGATGCGTCTGGCCGTTTCGCAGATCCCAATTGGTCTGACATGCAGTCTTTTGGTGAGCAGGGATAGAGCATGGTATAGGATAGATCATGAGAGGCAAACTTGAAGGACGTGCAGAGCTGTCTCCAGCAATGACCGTCAGTACGAGGATGAAGAAGATATTGAACTGATGCACTCATTGACTATAGTGACAAGGAACTCAGTAACTGAATGCAGCTAGCTCTAGCTATGAATGCCCATTGCATTTATAAACAGCAAGGTTGCAACTATGCAGCAACACAAGTGCTGCAGTACAGCGCTTGCACAGTGCCAAACTCCTGCTGAATCAAAGCAGATCAGAGACAAAAGGCTGTCTTATATTTTCTCCATGTAAGTATTGGCTGTATAATTGCTACCCTATCCCAGGACGACTTGTGTTGTCACTGTAATAGTGGAGAAAGTGTAGAAACTTCGTCTGTGGTAAGGATAATAAACATTGCACCAATTGCTTACCTATTTGAAGAGGCTGCTAGTGAAACACAAAGCAGATTTCAACTTCACCAGCTCTTAATCTTCCTACTTCACCACACCATTCATCTAATCCACTTCCCATTCTAGATCCTAGTCTATCTGCTCAAGCCAAAGGGACATTCCTGTCTGATGTCACCATTTCTTTGTCCACCCCAACTCCCATTTGTCCGGCTTCTCTGCCCCCAAATAATGCCCACCCCCTTCAACTCAGATGACCAAGCCTTCTTTTGTATGGGGCTTGCATGATGCCAAAATATTTATTGATTTTATAACTGCAGCCTATTCTGAAGTAGTACATTGGAGGGAAAATACCTTAGCCAATGTTGGGATGTTTTGCATCTGAGCTAAGCAGACTCTTTCGTGCCTATCCCAAGGGGTCAACTCTAGGATCCATTGCTCTCAAAGTCATCACCGTCATGTCAGTTCTACTCGTTCAGAAACTTTCTCACAATTCTAAGCCAACCTGTCTTGAGTGCCTCATGAAAACCTGGCATGATGAAGACATGAACATTCTCTAGGGAGGCCAATCGATCTTCTCCATCACAATCACTCTTCCAACAACTGGGGAGTAGCTTTAGTAATGGCTGGAACAACTAAAGTGACTACTCTATTACCCTTGAAGCAGTGAATCTATCCATCTACAGTCCCTTCTACCTTCACACACATTTCGCAAGCACAGAAGGATTTCTTTAGTGTAGTACAAGATATTCACCGACTGCTACTGGTACTAGTACTTATTACATGTCATCATCAGCTAGGTGTGCTACAATTGGAAAATTACTTTTTCAAGTGCAAGTTAGCTATATCTATTCAGGCTGTGACTTATATTCAAATGAATATGGTATTTATGGTATTTATTAATAAAACTTTTCTTCAATATCTTTATTAAGCAATTGTGTGTAAAATGCTACCATTAATGTAAAAATTGCACCATACCACACCCAATTTCTGGCCAGACCGTCTTAAAATTGCCTGAGCCACCTATATAAAGGCAAAGTAATGTTCACCACCTTGGGTGCGTATTTGTAGGTCAATCTGTCGATCTTGTATGCAACAAAACCACAGTCTGATGCACCTTGTTGGAGTTTTTGACATCTAATCAGGGTACGTTATAGCACTTTGAACCAGGGAGGGCTGGTAGATATGCCATCTGCTTGCTTTTGTAGGTAGGGCCTGGTGTCAACAGCATGGACACCTGCAAGTCTGTGCAAACCTCCTTCACTCTTCTAGTAGCCCGGGGGCCATAGTATAGTTTTCATCAACTTTCTTGAGTCCCACAGGCCAGTAGTTCCAACTGGACCAGTCACTCCTGTGGGTTCAAATGGTCCAGCAGGTTCAATAGGTGAAGTGGGTCCTACTAGCCCCATGCAGCCTCGGAGGACTGCTTTCACTCTTAGGCCCAGGAGGTACCTGCAGTCTGGAAGGACTGCAATCACACTATCAACCTAAGATTCTGAAGCCCGGTAGGATTGCATTTACACCCAGTATGTTGCTGCAGTCCAAGGGATGCATACACCCACGGACTAATAGGACCCTGCAGCCTAGCAGGATCACATTCACCGACAGACTAAGGGGATCCTGCATCCTGGTCCAGACAGCCTGCCATATACAGCAGGCCCCTGCATCCTAGCAGGTCCTCATTGACTAACTGACCCGGCCAATCATACCAACATTAAAGAGTGATGACATATTGTACACTATAAGCTCTGGATAATGCTGTGATATTAATAGGAACCTGGGGATTAGATTTACAGAGCTGCCAAGTCTCGAGAAAAGCTTATGACAAATCACCATCCAGACTTGAAATGATTTTTAATGGCCTCTTCCCTCCCTCTCAGCATCCCATGACTTTTTTTGCAGATCACAATGCCAGAGACCGCGCACTTGACGGTTGTAATATTTATTAGCCTTCTGGCTTGCATCGCGCTCTGCGGAAGCAAGGTCTCAATCTGAGTGGTGCAGTAGTCTTCCACTTGATGTGGTTTCCTACACCTTATGGTTTCCCTCAGAGTAGGAGAGTAGTTAGGGTCCTAGAGGCTTCCTCCTGCACTGCACGGACAAACATTTTGATGCTAGGTGGCATAGGACCTCCCTCACCACAATAGGATGGAGACCACCCTCCTTCTCCAGAAAGGTTGTGCTACAGAGGTAAGGGACAACTTCAGGTGGGTGTGAGTCTGCAGCTGGGTATGAAGCCATTGTTCACTTTGTCACCAGACTAGAGGTGTCAGCTGCCGCATTTAATGACCGTTGGAAACCTCTGTGGTGGATTTTTCCAATGCTTTCATATGTCTGAAGAAATTCTCAAATATATTCCATTTTTGGCCCCCTGGATGGAAAACTGCTATGGAGGACACTCCATCCTCCAACTTGGTGATAAGACTAGCCTGAAATGTTGTGGTGTCCAATAGGGGGATCTTTGGGGGCTCAGGGTTTTGCCCTAACCCTCTAGCCCATTGTGGAGAGGATCAAGGCCAATGTACTAGGCCTAAAGATCAACACATGGTATTGATGACAGCCCTCTGTTGCCCCGATGATCTGGCCTCTGCACTGTTGATTATTGAAGAGGAAGGCCCAGCCCATGGCTGTTCAACCTGAACTGAGCCAAATCTCTCCTCTATATTGCCAAGAATGCTGATCCTACACTAAAGACTTGACTTTAAGATATACAGGCTGATTTTACCCTGCTTGGCAACACCTCTTACTGTGAAGGTGTACTTTCTAGGAGGGTGGATGAGGTGAAGGACTCTATGGCGAGGTTATCTTATTTAGATGACTCACAGATGGGAACTACTCTCTTACACTCATGTCTCATCTACCCAAAGTCAATTTGGATATGACTACCAAGCCACATTAAGCAAACCACTGACACTTTTGATGAGGGCTAGAAGGGAGACTTGTCAGACTTAGACCTGATTGTGCTTGGCTAAAGCAGCAATACCCAGCATTAGTGGTT
The DNA here is from genome assembly GCA_028752905.1 of Cladorhizidae sp. MBARI D1340-BT2. Classification (NCBI taxonomy): domain Eukaryota; kingdom Metazoa; phylum Porifera; class Demospongiae; order Poecilosclerida; family Cladorhizidae; species Cladorhizidae sp. MBARI D1340-BT2. The sequence continues at coordinate 6,244,995 of JAQNBH010000001.1, forward strand.
GCCTCAACATCAGAATTGCCTCTCTGCATGCCCAGCTGCCTACATAAGCTTTTTAGCAGAATCTTGCTCCATAGCTAGGACTGGAAAGTGACCCTCCACCTTCACTCCACCATGATGTTTCTTTCTCAGCTTGGATGAAGCAATGGAAAGACCAGATTGGGCTTCCCTGGAAAAAATAGATGTCCCCACTACCATCAGCTTCCCCTCTCCTATAGCATTGACAAGTCGGTCCTCCATCACCCGCTAGATTCAGCACCTGACCCACATTCTAAGGCCCTGGCTTTGTCCACCTCACTCACACATGCTGGAGATAGCCTGAACGTCATCCCCTCCTCTACTCTTGGTCTCCACTTCCCAGACAAGGAATTTAGGCTGTCCCTACAATACTGGCTGGGTCTGAGAATGAATGAGTAAGGAGAATATCTCGCCAAATTTTCCAGAGGACTGCAGTGTGGGGATCATTAGGTGTGGTGTGGTGAGAATGAGACAGAATCTACAAACATGACTCCTCCATGATTAACTTTTCTCAGTGGCATAATCAGCTGTATTTGCACCACAGAAGGAGGCTCCAGCCCTAATTCCAGGTTCCAGTAGTTGCCTAGCTGATTTTTACCTCCCATACTGGTCAAGGGGTCATCCAACCGCCTTGGACGTGACTTTTATTTCCACCATGCAGCAGCCGGTACCTCCACTCCCCCGGGCTATACTCTTCAATTTGGGGAAGAAATGAAGATGGTTGCACATGCAGGCACTTGTTGCTCCAATGGCATACTCTTAATCCACTGGTTGTTGAGTCACTGGGAGGAGTTGAGCCTGTCAGACCATCACCAGCATCAGCAGTCTGCAACAGCAAAGCCTGGATACCTCCCCCTGAAAGTACAAGGCACCTATTTCAGTGACTCGCTATCTCCCTATGGAGAGGGAACGCTGCCCCCTGGATTTGGCACCAACCCTAATGCCCTGATCCAGTGGACACTCTCTTCTAAGTTATTCACCCTTCACCACAAAATTTGTCATAATGCAGTAATTAGGTCTATTATTAAACTGTATCTATTTTTAGGCACATATATTGAGTTGGCTATACAATTCATACACACAGACAGTCATGAGGTTTATGTTTATTTTTTGTGTGTGTGCTGGATTGAGTGTATTTATTAACCTTTAAGTTACTATTGCCACCAACATTGGGCATCAGGGTAACCCAGGATAATGGGCTTAACAGGCAGTTAGGCAGATCAGTCAGGTGAGGGAGTCAGCAGCTGTAAAAGCCTTGGTTGCAGCATACAGAAAGACCCTAATCAGTAGTAGAGCCTGTACGTAACAGCATATGGAAAGACCCTGGTCAGTAGTAGAGCCCCTATGTAGCAGCGAATGGAAAGACCCTAGTCTAGAGCTTGTAGCAGTGTATGGGAAGACTATTAGTAGAGCCTGTACGTAGCAGTGTATGGAAAGATCCTAGTCAGTAGTAGAGCCTCTATGTAGTAGCCTGCAGAGATAACTCGGTGAAACAAAGTGCAGCTAGGATCATTGCTATTTTTGCTCAGTTGTATATATATCACAATTGATCACAAATAGTAACCTAACAGTGTGCAGTATCAGAGACAGTTGCTTTAGCCAGCAGAGCAGTTCGAGATTATTCAGGAGTATCAAATTTCCAAAATTGAAATGGTCAAGGGAGATGCAATGTGCCTTGATGAGTAAAGTTCAAGCTCACCAGCAACTTGATGTTGTTGAGCCACGATACTGACAAGCAGTTTACATTACAGACAGACACACAGGGATCAAAATCAGAGCAGTTCTCAGCCAGCATAACAATGATGTCAATATACCGCTGGCTTTCTATTCACAAAAACTACTGCCGGTGGGAGGACATATTCCAGAGTAGAAATTGAATGTCTCGCAGTAGTGAAAGCTATACAACACTTCCTAGTGTAACTCACAGAGGAGTACTAGTCATGTCACAAG